>LPNX011068557.1:130583-186188 GCA_001517045.1 Pseudotsuga menziesii | reverse complement strand
TACTGGCATCAACCATTTTTGAAACGGGGGTAAAAATAGCTACTAAAATTAGGAGAGAGAAAAACGAGAACTGTGTCAAGTTCTCATTTCATAGTATAAGTGGTTCAATTAGGTTAGGTGTAATATAGCTATGCCTATCTCCAAAATCAATTAGAATATTTATGGGTATAGCGGCAATCTTACCGGCTATCTCAATCATTCTGGATTGATGCTCAACTTGTCTCCCATTAAATGCTGCATAGATTATTAGAATTCTTCAGCCAACATCATGAACTGTCAGAGCCTCTTACATGTAGGGAATGTTCTCTCTTACCATAAGACATTCTCTAGCTCAATGGTCTCCCTTACAATGGAAACATTCAATCTGTGGTCTTTTTCCTTTGTTTGTTTGTTCTTATCCCTTGGGTATGTTTTGTTTAGGATATCTTGGTTGATTAAAACTTTTGAAGGTCATAGTTTGGAGCCCTTGCCTCCTTTGTTCTTTATTTCCTTTCCTCATGTCATTCCAATTCTTTTGAAGTGGGGTCTGGTTCTTTCTATGGTCTTATATGTGTCTTGCCTTCCATACCACCTCCTTATGGGTCTTCGACTTGTCATATTGAATCTTGTCTTTGTAAAAGTCCAATAAGACACTCAAAACCTATGGATTTTTACCTTTTCATCTCTCACAAAGTATGAATATTTCATGAGCTCCAGGAACTTGCTCTCATAATCCTCCATAGACATACTTCCTAACTTGAGTTCAAGGAACTCTTCCATTGTTTTATCAAAGTAGTTTTCCAAAAGGTACTATTTTTTAAAATACTTCTTAAACTTCTTCCAAGTTATTCTATTTTTTTCAATGTCTTTTAGCTTAACAAGTTGATCCCATCAAAGAGAGGCCTTACCTTGTAAATGGTATATGGCCACCTTAGCCTCCATGCTGGGTGATTATTGGTGTAATTGAAAGAATTTTCAAAGTTCTAGTCACCAATTCTTTGCACTCTCTCCTTTCTTAGTGTCTCCATTGAAATTTGGGGGTTTAATTCTTCTTATCTCACCTACCAGTTCATCTCAATCATACCTATTTCTCTTAAATCTAACCAGTGATCTCTCAGAGCTACTAGTTGAGCTACTTAAGGAGTAACTCTTCTTCTTCATTTTATTAGAGAGGCCCTAGGATGGTGCTTTCTTGAGTATGATACAAACCTACCCCATTCCCTTCTTGTCTCATAATATCCTAGCTCTGGGATTCCCCTTGGGGATAATCTTCGGTTTCCTTGCAAATTTTCCAAACTGTAGGATTTTTCTTTGGGCATGAATAATCTTTTCATTATCCTTTCTACAAGTCTTAACCTCAATTTTTAAGCTCTTAATTGTGTTCTCTAGATCCATGGTTCTAATGTTACCGTTAGGTGTTTCCATCCTCGATCCCCCCCCTTCGGATCCTAATTCAACAAACTCCTCTTTAGGGCTCAAATTCATTTGATCCTCCCTAAAATACACTATTAATTGTTTCAAGTCTTCTCTTGTTGGTTTAGGTTTTGAGTTTTGGGTTATTGTTCTTAGTGTGGTTCTCCAAGTGTGGCACTTTTCTATAGTCACCAAATAATCATTATTAGGTCTCTATTTTTTTCCATATTACATAAACATAACTAAATTACATGAAAAAGAATAAAATAAAACTCACGACTCATGGTGTAAGGTCCAAACAACCCTAGGGTTGTAACCTAGAGCTCTAATACCACTTGTAACACACCCAACATAAGTCACAGGTAAAGAAGGGTGTATGGGATCTCTCTTAAGTTAGGGAGAGATGATTTCTAATATTAACACAATCATGATATGTTTATTCAAAGGGGAATAGTCATTTGGTCATTAATTTAAAATATCTAGGTTAACTAGTAAAACCGACACTTCTTTAACTCAACTAGAATTTTGCACATAGTTTCATGCCATAGTTTTAAAATAAAGTACAATCTATAAACCCTAATGGGTGACCTGATATTGGGATTCCATATAAATCCACATAGTAGTCCATATCAATCCTAAATAACTGATAAAAACTTAAACAAAGCATGGTACTAACATCTCAAATTGATCAATAATATTTGCACTAAAAGCTTACTTGTACACAAGATAAATTTGACCATTTCCTTATTGTAAACCAGATAAACCCATGGGAAAATATGATATGTCATGGCCATATACGACCATATGACTTCCCATGATCATATTTCCTAAATCATCATACAATATGCATATCAAATTACAAATTACTAGTTCAGGGAATCGCATACCTTCCTGGAGGCAATCCAACATCAAAGTCAGTAGCATGATAAACCCATCATTCACTTAAGCATAAAGAGTACAAAATCAACCTTCATGATACATCTCAATAATCCTACATAAAATATTAGAAGTTCATAACTACTGATATTAATATACATAACTCATAGCAACATGACAATTTTCCTCTCAACCGTAGATCTCTACTTGGTGTATGTTTTCCCGTCGAAAGATCACCCCCAAGTTGAGGTCCTAGAATATATAATGAGAAGGTCTCTCCTAGGATGGAAATTAATGGATGACATGGGATATATATCCTCATCAAGCAATACACATGACTTATAACCCCTCTCCCTAAATATTTCCCCCTCTCCCGGAAGACACAATTAGAATCAATGCACTCCCTTTCTTGGGATTGTCCCCCTCAACCAGAAAGGAAAGCACTATATAGTGTGGTATAATTCTTGGGATTTCCCCCCTCTCCCATAGAACCACTTACCACTAAAATATAACTCACTTGTCAGAATTGTCCCCCTCTCTTACACGATGAGCACATGGCCTAGCCACTTCTCCGGGATTCCCCCCCTCTCCCTAAAGTTCTAGAGAAACTAGAATGATATTTCCACATAGAATTTCCCCCCTCTCCTATTATACAAAATTGATGAAACCACAACACTTTCGACCTCCCAGATCAAATCACAACTTGAATCTCTACTGGAGCATTCGAAACAAGAGAACAACAAGGCTAGATAAATGTATGGGATTGTCCCCCTCTCCCTTAGGTTCTAGTGAAACCAGAATGATATTTCCACATATAATTGGCCCCCTCTCTTATTGTATAACCTCAATGAAACAATGACATTTATGACCTCCCAGGTCAAATCACAACTCAAATATCTACTATAGCATTTAAAACAAGAGGACAATAAGGCATGCATACTTTTCTGAGATTGTCTCCCTCCCCCTCAAGTTCTAGCGCAACCAGAATGAGATTTCCACATAGAATTTACCCCCTCTCTTGTTGGATAATATCAGTGAAGCAACAACACTTCCAACCTCCCAAGTTAAAGCACAACCTTGAATCTCCATTGGAGCATTCGAAACAAAGGAGAAACAACTCTCCCAACACCACAAATCGAATCCCTACTAGGGAATTCAAACCACATGGAAAATGATACCACAAACACCCTTTGGATCCCTACTATGGCATCCGAAACATGTGAAGAATTAGTCTCCAAGACCAACATAATGGTTCACCGGATCCTTCTAGATCTGCAAGCAAAATTCACTACAAAAATGTGAAATTATAATGGCCAAGTCTCCCTTTGGAATTCACAACCCAACCAATGCCCTTCTCTTATCTACTACTATATCTTCATAAACAATGAATTACCAACCTCCTGAGCAATTCAAATACCTTTTTCCTAATTTGAATTGCCTCCAAGAGTCTAACTCTAGACCATTGAGGAAGGACTCCCAAATAACTTGGGATTCCTAACAAACACTCATTAACTCATTCAAGTTCTTCAATGAGCCACTTGAATTCACTGATACTAACTCTAAAACATTGGCATAGACATTTCTCGTAACTGGCTAATTTTAATTCCTCAAAATTAACACCAAAAGCCCTTAATTGACTCTTAACTGCTCAACTAACCCTCTTGCATGAGGCTGACTCGAATTCCTCCCAAGGATTCAAATTTTACCAAATTTAATCCCATGTAATTAGTTAAACTATAATTCAATAAAAAATTCCTGACTTAACTATAATAGTAATGACCCAATTCCAAAATTCCAAACAAAGGTGGAATTTGGGGAAAATTGTCTTGACTAGTGTTGACTCTAAGGGATTTGAATGGCACAAGAGGGTCTCAAATTTGGTAGGGACTGATATGGTGGGTCTTAGGACCAATGAATGGAATCTCAGATCACTTTATGACAGTTTATATACATATGCAACTCGATTTGGGAACATTGGGAAAAAAGGTAAAATTATTAGTAATTTGTGGTGCAATTCCCCCTAGGGTATGAACAGAAATGGCTCTCCAAATCCTATGCGACCCTCCCAAATTGTCAAAAAGAGTATGGGGACTGGTATTAGACTTCATTTACTGTCATTTGGTATGGTTAAGAGGGCTGCAACAGAGATATAAAGCTTCATATTCAAATGCATAAATTCAATGATATTTGCTTAAGGGAAATGACATGAAATGGCTTAAATTTGACTCACAATTCATATATATAATGGTTCAAAAAATATAATAATGAATGTATACCATTAATATCATATTAATATCTCACTAACAGCATATAACATCAGATCTAAGTCACAACATACATCAGATATACAACTCCATTGAAATGGGAAACTAACACATGGAAGCTAGTCACAACATAGCTTGGAAATGTGGACATTTGCATATGTATTTCTGCTGATGTTGACTTAAACCAAGTATGGAAGACATATTACAGATCCATAAATCATTCACCCACGCTTGGGCATCAACTGGACTCAATAGGGTGCAACCACCATTCACACAAGTGCGTCATCATAGAGAAATATGGAAATATTGAAGTGGGGATTGAGAGAATGGGAGGAAAGATGGGTCACGAATAGTAGAAAACTCATATATGCATTGAAAAAATCCATTAATATCCAAATTTTAGGTCAGGGTGACCTCTCCCACATCCAACTTGGATGAGAATCTCACTCTCTCGAAATTGGCTCACTAGCAAGGTAAGTGAGCACTCACCGTGGACAAGCTAGTGCTTTCCAAAATGCCAAAGGAAAATTCTAAAATGATAAAAAGATATTTTCATTCCTAATTTCATATTTTTATAGCCATCCTAAGGTCCTCCAAGGTCAAATTCCCTCCCATAGGCTTCCTCCAACTCATCCATGATGTTTAGTAACCTCCATGACACTTGCCCTTCCTCCAAATATGAATTGTTGCCACCAAACCAAAAGTGCACCCTATTGGAGGATATTTTTAGCCCTGGCATTTCATATTGTCATATGTCTGCAATCAGGTCTGATTTTTCATAGAATATTCCATCTTTGTTGTCATAAAACGTAGGGAATCTCTCTCCAAGTGGCACCTAGTTTCTTCACAACCTCTTCCTCTTCCATGGGGAGCTACTCCTCGTAATCCAATTGAATACTTGGGATCATGATATGTTACTTGACACATCTTCACATTCCAAGAACGTTCCATTACTCATAATTTCAAATTTGGGGTAAAGTCATGACATGTGTAACGAAGAATCTAGCCACCCAAGGTCTCCATGAACCTCCAAATGTCCTTATGAAGCAATGCCACTTTATTTTCTCCATATTTATTATTTGTATGACCCAATTTAATGTGTAAATTAAAAACTAATGTTCTCTTGGGTCCCATAGCTCCCTTATTGCAATATTTAATGCCTCCTCCCCAACCTAGGGAACTAGTAGGTGTGGGCCACCAAGGAGAAGATCAACCTGGGGTGCACATGTTATCTTAGTCTAAGTAGTATTTCAATGTGTTAGAGTACATATTATGTAAATAATTTGGTCCCTTATTATAAAAGGTCAACCTCTCTCTAATACAAGGATCTTTCCCTTTGCAGAAAACGTACCTCCTTCATTTTCTTTTGTTGTTTGATAGTTGCTCATTTCTTTGCTTGTTCTCTAGATCTGGTTTTTTGCTCAGAAAAGCCAGTGCACCTTGCTCCATGGTTACACATTGTCTTCACCTTTTTGAATGATTCCACCTCTAATATTTATCCTATCCCTTTGGCTACTCAATCTCTCAGGTAGCATTTCTCTCTCTACTAGTTACATAGGGCAAGAGGGAAGGTGCACCATGTGTGATCTATGCCCTTGCTGGGTTTTTCCACTTATGGGAATGAAGGAAGTGTGCCCTCCTCAATGGATGCACTTAGCCTCTCTTTTTGACCTCTGGGGATCCAATTGAGATATCCTATACCCTTAGATACCATCAATACTTCTTGGCACCTGTTCTCTTTTGTTTTGCTTCCCCAAACCAATGGGGTGCTCCATCTCAGAAATGTGCCCTTCCTGGAGTTTGGGATAACTGCCGAGAATTGCCAGATCTTCACTCTAAGAGTCTATACCTCCTTCTCAATAAGATCAAGGTGGGTGAAACATTGCTAACTAGTAGCCTCATTGGGATGAGGACATGGCAATCCTCCCTACCCAATATTGCTTGTCCTCAAGCAATGTCAAGTTTGGATGCTGCAAAATTTGTTCCTCTTCCCAAGTGGCTTCCTCACTAGGAAAATCCTTCCATTGTACCAAGTATTCTTTTATTGTTCTACTCCTTAAACTTATTTTCCTTGTTTTCAATATTTTTTCTGGAATGAGAACAAGTTTTCTTTCATCATCCAAAGGAGGTAAAGTATCTGAAACTAAAATATGTCAACCTATAACCTTCTTTAGACATGAAACATGAAATACATTATGAATTTTACTTCCTATGGGAAGCTCCAATTCATAGGCCACTTCTCCAACCTTTCAAATCACTTTATAGGGACCATAAAACCTTGGTTTGAGTTTTTATGAACCTTTACCCTTTATGGCGGTTTGTTTGTAGGGTTGCAACCTCAAATACACCAAGTCATTCACTTGGAAATGCCTCTCCACTCTATGTTGTTATGAATATTGTTTTTGTTGATTTTGGGAAACCTGCAAGTTATCTTTCAAAGCCTTCAAAATTTCTTGACTTTCTTCAATCCAATCCTTAGCTTTTAGAGCTCTACTATCACCAAAATTATGGTCAATAAAAGTGGATGAATCATAACCATAAAGTGCTTTTAAAGTATACATGTCAATGGACATATGAAAAAGTATTATTATAACAAAACTCACCCAAATGCAACCATTTTATCCATGCTTTTTGCTTCCCACTAACATAGTTCCTAAAGTATACTTCTAACCATTGATTCACCCTCTCTATTTGATCATCAGTTTGTGGATGATATCTTGTGCTAGGTGTCAAATTTTTCCCCACCATTTTGAAGAGTTCTTTCCAAAATTCACTCAAAAATATGTTATCTTTGTCACTAACAATGCTCTTAGGAAGCCCATGCAATCTGAAAACTTCTTTAAAAAATAGTTTATCCACTTATGTAGCATTGACAGTGGTATTAACAACAAATAAATGAGCAAATTTAGTGATCCTATCCACCACCACAAATATGCAATCCTTACCAAGTACCTTGGGCAAACTAGTGATGAAGTACATGGAAATTCTCTCTCATTTTTTATCTAGAATATGCAAGGGGTGTAAGATGCCAGCAAGATGAGTGTGCTCCACTTTATTTTGTTGACATGTGGAAAATTCATCAACATATTTCAGAACATCATCCTTCAACCCTTTCCATGAGAATATTTCCCTCAACATTCAGTATGTTTTAAAGAAACCGGGGTGACCTGCTATAGGAGAATCATGATCTTTCTTTAAAATTTTCTCCTTCAAACTCGAACTAGGGACCAAATAGATTATATATTTGTAGTAGATGATTCCTTTGAACACCTTATACCTATCATATGGTTATTCCCATAAAAAAGTTCACAAGAAAACTTGTCCTTGTTAGAATATTAGAGTCAAGCTAAACTAGTTAACCTGTCTAAGCAACCAACAACATATCATAAAAGATAAGAACAGGAAAAGAAAAGGACAAGAGAACATCGATATACATGGTTCACCCTAATGGATTACATCCATGGGAAGGTAGTCTTCTATTATCCCTAGAATGTCTTCTCCAATCTTACAAGAGAGAAAAGCACAAATACCCCAAAGAATATAGATGATGTACAATAGTGTCACAATAGTACCACTACTACATCAAGAATACATTATGTGTAGAGACTCACTTGACCCTATTATATACTAAGAGATGAGGAGGAATTACTCTCACATATTGCATGTGGGATAATATAATTCTCCAAAATAACATCTCTTAATACAATACCATGGACAAATACTCTACACAAGTAAATACAACACCATATAACTATGGGTTAAATGTATTACTTTTTTACAGAAGATTGTAGACAACTTCTGACATAATACAAAGACATTATTACCTTCCAAGGAATATAATATATTCCAATAGTCCTTGGCATACTCTACTTCTAATGTGGCTTTCTAATTTTCGGTTACATCCATTATAGATATAGAAGGTCTTCTAGATAAGGCATAAACTACCACATTATTTTTTCCCTTCACATATTCAATATCATAGTCAAATGCTTGAATCTTACTCACCCACTTTTGTTTCCTTTCATTTAGATCCTTTTGAGTGAGGAAGTACATTAGACTGTTATGGTCAGTTTTGACCACAATTTTGTTTCCAACCAAGTATTGTCTGAACTTGATCAAAGCATGCATGATGGCTAACATTTCTTTATCATAAATGGAGTAAATATTCTCATGTGGTTGTAGTTTCCTAATATCAAAATATATTGGGTTTTGTCCTTGTTTTAGGACTGCTCCAATGCCTTCTCATGATGCATCACATTCCAAGACAAATGGTTTAGAAAAATCAGGCAAGGCTAGAATATGACAGTTTCTTATTACCTCTTCCTTTCTTTGGAAACAATTTCCACACCCTTAATGCGATTGGAAAGCATATTTCTTTGTCAAATTAGTGAGAGGTGAAGTGAGTTGGGAGAACCCCTTCACAAACTTCCTATAGTTGGTACAAATTCCAATGAATCCTCTCAATTCAGTGAAATTTTTGGGACGATGCCATTCTATAATGGCTTTTACTTTATCCATATCCACCTTCACACCATATTGACCAATGATGTGTTCAAGATACAAGACCTATGACAAACCAAACTCACATTTTGACAGCTTAGCAAACAAAGATTGATCATGCAGAATTTTTAATAGCTCTTCTAGATGATGCAAATGTGCCTTCCATGTTTTACTGTAAATAAGAATGTCATCAAAGAAACTAGTACAAACTTATGAAGTTGCTTGTGGAAGGTATTTTTCATGCATGATTGGAATGTGGCATGTGCATTTGTCAATCTAAATGGCATGGAAACAAACTCAAAGTGATCATAGTGGCATCTGAAAGTAGTCTTTGGTATGTCTTCTTCCCTCATTCGAATTTGATGATAACCAGATCTAAGGTCAATCTTTGAGAAGAACTTGGCTCCATGGAGCTCATCTATGATCTCATCAATCCTTGGGATGGGATATCTATTCTTCATTGTCTTCTTATTCAAATATATAAAATCAATGTACATCCTCAAATTTCAATCCTTTTTCTTTACCATAACAACTGAAGAAGCATATGGGATGGAACTAGGAATTATGAGACACAACTCCAAGATTTCTTTAATGGCATCCTCAATCTCATCACGAATCATTTTGGCATGTTTATAGGGTTGTATTTTGATAGGTTGTGTTCCTATCTCTAACTCAATTATATGCTCCACCCCTCTATTTGGTGGTCATCCTGGGGGAAGGTCTCCAAAAACCCTCTCATACTTACTCAATAATTGCTCTATCTCTTTAGGATTCTTGGAAACCTTAAAGCGAGGTTTAGGAGATGTAATTAAACATTCGGTATCCCATTATATGTCTTCATGCCTCAAGATAGACCTCATGATGTGAGAGGACACCACTTGATTTGGGTAAGTGCACATTCCCCTCAACAAGATGGGTTTCCCTTCCATATTTTTGAACCTCATATTAGGTACTTGATAGTTCACCATATGCTCCCCTAAAGAATACAACCATTGTACTCCCAAAACCAAATTTGTATCAACCAGATTCACTACATAAAAATTGTCAGTGATAGTATGATTTCCTATAGTAACTTGAAGCTTTGGAATCCATTTAATGCAGTCCATAGAATTGTTACCTGGAATTATGACTATGAAACAATCAAAAGTTTTAGCTTGTAAATTTCTCCTCTCCGCCAAGGCTGCATCTATGAAGTTATGAGTGGCTCCACCATCCACTAGAACCGTGACCTTTTGGCCTTGTATGTTACCCTTGAGCCTCAATGTGTGGAATCTAGGTACACCTGAGAGTACTGCATATTTTCCTGTCTCAAGAGTGGGTTGTTCTTCTTCTGTTGTTTCATACCCCTCTTCTTGGGTTGCAATTTTTGCTTCCTCCTCCTCCTCCCCCTCTTCATAATATTTAGAGAAAAATTCAATGTAATGTGCCTTCCCCTTTGCACACTTATGTCCCAAAACCCAAGGTTGTTGGCATGTGAAACATAACTTATTTCTTCTAAGTTATTCTTTTCTTAGCCCTCCTTTATTTTCTTTAGTAAAGGATTCCTTTTTCCATGGTTTCTTACCTTCCTTGAACTTGGAAGGGAAATTTGACTTGGAGGGGTATTTGGATCTTGGAAACACATTCTACAAATCTCTTGCCAAATTCATAGCATCCTTCAATGTGGTTGGATTGTGGGATTTCACGAGCCCTCTCAAAGGTTCCGTAAATCCTTCAGTAAATAGTAAAACTAACCTAGCCATAGATACATCAGAAACCATTACTGAAATCTTTTCAAATTCTAACATATATGCTTCAGGAGTTCCAACTTGCTTCAATTGTGCTAGTTCTTTGAAAGGAAGTTTGGGGTATTTCCTCTCAAATATCTCCATTAATGCATTGGAGAAACCCTCATAAGATAGAATATGATCATGTCTGAAGTTTCTAAGACAATGGAACCACCAATCACTAGCTTCCCCTTCAAGATGCAAAATGGCCATTTTCAATGCATCTTCTTCGACCATAGGATTTAACTGAAAATACACACTTAATTTTTGCGACAAAGCACTAGCAGACATTTGGGAGGAACCATCAAAGGAAGGAATAGTTACTTTTACCATGGCGTACTTTAATTTGTGATTAAGAGGAGGTGCCCTATTCCCACTTCCTCCTTGCTTAAACTGAAGAGAGGCCCTAATGAATTGATTGAAAGGTAGGACTTTCGTACATTCATCACTTAGTTGCTACCAATCATTTGTTGTGTCCCTCACATCATAAGTAGTGTAAGGGCCCTCTTTGGACTCTAAAAACTTAGGTATTGCAGGTCCAGTCTGATTCTTGAACTCATGGGGTCGATTATTAGGCCTATTCTTTGGGAAATGGTTTACTGATTGGTCTTCTTCTTAACATGAGGTGAACTACTACTACTCTCGGGTGTTGACTTGGCCCCAAGTTGGATAGCTAACAATTCGAACCCTTGCATAAAATGTTTGTTCATAATTTCAAGATATGCTTTAATGAATGTTTTAAGGTCCTCATGATCTTCCTTGTCAACCATGTCTCCAGATCCTAGTTCTTTTCTAATCTCCTTGTACCTAGAATTGATTTCTTCACTTTATTCTCTTCCATTGTTAATGTCTCCAGTATCAGTTTCTAATGGAGATTGTTCATAATCAGGAAACATGAATAAAGGAATACAACAGGTGCTAATATCATGCTCTGATACCACTGTAATGACCCAATTCAAAAATTCCAAACAAAGGAATAATTTGGGGTAAAATTATCTTGACTAGTCTTGACTCTAGGGGATTTGAATGGCATAAGAGGGTCTCGAATTTGGTAGGGATTGATATGGTGGGTCTTAGTACCAATCAATAGAATATATGATCACTTTATGATAGGTTATATACATATGCAACTCGATTTGGGAACATTGGCAAAAATGGTAAAATTATTAGTAATTTGTGGTGCAATTCCCCCTAGGGTGTGAGCAGAAATGGCTCTCCAACTCCTATGTGAACCTCCAAAATTGTCAAATAGAGTATGGGGATTGATATTAGACTTAATTTACTATAATTTGGTATGGTTTATATTTCTGCAACATATATGTAAAGCTTCATATTCAAATGCATAAATTCAGTGATATTTGCTTAAGGGAAATGACATGAAATGGCTTAAATTTGACTCATGATTCGTATATATAATGGTTCATAACATAGATTAATGAATTTAGACCATTAAAATAATTTTAATATCTAAATAACAACATATAACATCAGATCCAAGTCACAACATACATCAGATATACAACTCCATTGAAATGGGAAACCAACACATGGAAACTAGTCACAACATAGGTTGGAAATGTGGACATTTTCATATGTGTTTATGTTGATTTCGAATTATAGAGAGGATGGGAGACATATTACAGAGCCATAAATCATTCACCCATGCTTGGGCATTAATTGGACTCAATAGGGCGCAACCACCATTCACACAAGTGCGTCATCATAGAGAAATATGGAAATATTGAAGTGGGGATTGAGAGAATGGGAGGAGATATGGGTCACGAACAGTAGCATCATCCTATATGTAGTAAAAACACTCCATTAATATCCAAATGAGAGGTTGGGGTGGCCTCTCCCACAACCAAATTGGATGATAATCTCACTCTCTCGAAATTGGCTCACTAGCAGGGTAAGTGAGCACTCACCGTGCAATGGACAAGCTAGTGCTTTCCAAAATGCCAAAGGAAAATTATCAAATTATCAAAAGCTATTGTAATTCATTGTGGCATATTTTTATAACCATCCTAAGGTCCTTCAAGGTCTAATTCCCTCCCATAGGCTTCCTCCAACTCATCCATGATGTTTAGTAACCTCCATGACACTTGTCCTTCTCCTTAACCCTTCATCTTCCTCCAAATCTGAATTGCTGCCACCAAAACACAAGTGCACCCTCTTGGAGGATATTTGTATCCATGACATGTCATATTGTCATAGGTATGCAATCAGGTTTGATTTTTCATAGAATCTTCCATCATTGTTGTCATAAAACGCAGGGAAACTCTCTCCAAGTGGCACCTAGTTTCTTCACAACCTCTTCCTCTTACATGGGGAGTTACTCCCCTTCATCCATTCAAATCCTTGGGCTCATGATATGTTACTTAACACCTCTTCACCTTCCAAGAACGTTACATTACTCATAATTTCGAATTTGGGGTTAAGTCATGACATGTGTAAGGAAGGATCTAGCCACCCAAGGTCTCCATGGACCTCCAAATGTCCTTATGAAGCAATGCCACTTTATTTTCTCCATATTTAAATTTGTATGAACCAATTTAATGTGTAAATGAAAAAATAAGGTTCTCTTGGGTCCCATAACTCCCTTATTGCAAGATTTAATGCCTCCTCCCCAACTTAGGGAACTAGTAGGTGGGTGAACCATTGCTAATTAGTAGCCTCATTAGGATGGGTACATGACATGAATTGACTCCAATTCCTAGGTTTGTCCACTTAATTAATTAAAGGTAAACCTAAATTACCAAAGTAATAGCTATTTACACTTGTTCCACTTGTGTAAATGAAACAAAGACTCAAACTAACTAGCAGTCACTTAAATTAATTAAATTAACTGTTAGTGACCAAAATTAGGTGTTAATCTGACCTCAATCAATCAAAAGGGCGCATTTCTCATGTGTGAAGTGGAAATGGCCCCCACCACCAACTAGATGAAGAATATTCTCACCTATAAGGGAACAGATATTACAAGCATCTGCATGAAATATATTATTTGGGTAATTTAGGACCCACATGGCCCAAAATTAATAAAATTAGGTGGACTAGAGTATTGTTAAGGGGAGTTGCAGCTCCTAACCCCAGCCCCTTCTCATATGAAATTTCAAGACCCCCTAAAAAATCTATTGTCATGTTGCGCCATTAATAATAATAATATAATATGAATATGAATATGTAATAATTGCAAATTAAATAAAATCAATCTCATCAAAGGTCCAAAGTCTTGACACTTGGTGCCAACTCAACAAAACAAAATAAACAAACATACCAATGTTCGGGGCTTACCATCAGGGTATTACAAAATGGTAATTAATAGAATGAATACCTCCTATCCCTTCATCACTATGAAAGCTTGGTTCCTGCAGTTCCCATATATTGCTCTGGTGAAACTTCATCTGCTTGTAAGCGATGCCAAAAGGGCCGGTGTCAAAGGGGTTTGTTGGTGCAATAGTGTTAGAACCTTGGTCTTCCCATTGTGCTCCACCACTATGTTCTTGTGGAGTTATGGGGGGAGTTAGGCCAGACTTTCAAAATTCCTGGGGTGCATGGGTTACTGTACTAGACTAGATGCCTACTTAGGCAGATAAGGCCTTGGAACTTGGTGTCCTAGATGGTCAATATGATTTAATCCTAGTAGCAAAAGTCAAGAAGAGGGATAGAGTTGTACTCACAGTTCCCAAGGTTGTGATGCTAACTTTCAATGCCTATTGTAGTCACTTGGGTGGTTATTATGCTAGTTGTGGACAAGGATGATGTCTGGAAAATAAGGGTAATAACAATAAGTAAATAAGTAAATAGTGACAACAATAATAAATGAATAATTATAAATAATATTAATATAATTAAAGTTAACTTCAAGATGAAGTTTCTTGAAAGGGGGGGGGTATGTAATGCCCCAGAACAACAACAACAACAATTATTATTACTGTAATTAAAGAGATAATATAAAAATGAAACAATAATAATGATGATGATAAGGAAATAATAATATAGTAATAACAATAATGATGTAATAATAATAAATAAATCAAGAAAAACTAATAACACTATATTTTGTTTAACTCAAACGAGTAATTTCTATTTTTATGAAATATCATAGGTCTGTTTCGACAAATGCCAATCAACCAATTACACAATCAAATAGGAATACTTCGAATGGGCCAGAGACTATACAAAATATTACAAAGAGGGAGGGAATCTCCCATTAAAACAAATTACAACTGAATGTATCACATTTAAGGAATTGGATGGAAATAACTGGATTCTCCGTTGATGCTAAGAAATCCTTGAGGTGGTAGTCATGCTTTATTAGCCAAGGCATCTGCAAGATTATTTAGATCCCAAAGGATGTGAAAAGAAGCGGCCATGTCAAATTCTTTCAATATATTCCGAATTCTCTGTAGAGATTTATTCAAGGAGGGATTATTGAAGCTATCAACTCAATTTAATGCTTTAATCAACATCTCAGAATCACCAAAAATTTGAATGGACTTGTATCCTTTCTCCTTAGCAAGCTTACTCGCCATGAGGAGGCTATAGCTTTCATCCTGACTGTTTGACATGGTTCCAAGTCCCCAGCTAAAACTAAATTCAATCAATCTGTCATGAGAGAAAACCAAACCACTAGCACCTGAGATCCCGGAGTTCCCCTTGGATGCACCATTAAAGAAAATTGTCGTTGAAGAGGAAGTCATCCAAAATGACTAGAATGCATCCTTATTTCCACAAAACCTCCAAGGAGGAGGGCTGACAGCTTTGACACAAATCAATTTTTTCAAAACTTGAGGACTGAAACCCAACCACAATGAAAACGCAGACAGCAGGAAAGAGGAGGACATCGTGAGTCCAACAGATTCAACAATTAGCGATTTGGATTTGAATGCCATAATCTGGTAGTTTAGGGTCTGATCGTTGAAGATGCAATTATTTCTAGCAATCCACAGCGACCACCACGTATACTTCAGAATCGGATGCCAATGTTTGTGCCAGATAATAGAGACAGATTTTTGGGGACATCGATCATGCTAGGAGAGATAGAAATTATTTACAGTATTATGAACGGGAACAACGAAATTAGAACCATGGAGTACCAACTCCCACACCAGTTTAGAAAAAATGCATTCAATGAGGAGATGGCCAGTCGTTTCCAAGGCTGATTTGAAAAAACAACATCGAAAGGGGCCATTAAAGCCACGTTTTAATAGATTATCACCTGTCAGCAACTTATTATACAAAAATAGCCATGAAAAAAAATTCACCTTGGGGAGAGATTGTGAAGTCTAGACAGTTTTCCAAATCATAGGTGAGAAGCATGAAGAGTGGGGAGCTTGTAATACATTGAAACCTTTTGCATTTATGTAACAACCATCATTGCCCCAACCCTAGTTATTTTATATGATTTATGAACAAAGGAAAGACCAGAAAGAGAGGAGAGCAACAAAAAAAATTGGGAGCTAAGGCGATCAGGAAGCTCAAGGAAAGACCAACTAGCCCAGTTGCCAACGTTGTCCCAAGAACATATATCAGAGCGAAGCAGGCCTTTGTTAGTTGACCAATCCATAATCTCTGTTAACGAAATGTCAGAGGAAAGATAAGGTTTTCCTAAGATTTTATCCTCCCAAAGAAGGATCCTCTTCCTATTTCCAGGGATTCTATAGAGTTGTTGATTTAAAATGTTGATACCTCTTCTGCAAGAATTCCAGCTAGTTGTGCATGTTGGTGTATTAGAAGAAGTAATATTTCTCAACGAGCCACCCTTAAGATATTTCATCCTAAATATCTTGTTGACTGAGTGATTTTTGTCCACAAATAGATGCCAAATCAGTTTGCCACCCAACACCAAATTAGCCAGACCAGGGTCACGAATTCATAATCCACCTTCTGAAATAGGTCTTTTAAGAATTTCCTGGTTTACCAAATGCATCTTATTCTAATTTCCTTTACCGCCATTCCAGAGAAAATCTCACAAAAGTTTGGAAATCTGAGCCGAGATAGATTTAGGGGCAAGCAGGAAAGAGGATTGGAAAATAGGTAGTGCTAAAAGAACTGCCTTTATCAAAATCAATTTTCCAGCCTTAGTTAACCACTGACCACCCCAAGAAGCATTTTTGCTTTTAACTAAGCTAGCACTTCGAGCCAAAGAGAAGGAGGGGAAGATCCAAGAGTTAAAGGAAGCCCCAAATACTTTATCTTCTCCCATTTTTCAAAGCCATGGAAGCCCAAGAAGTTTGCTATTCGAAGAATTACCGAATGGTCTACATTCCAGCCATAAAAAACAATTTTTTTGTTATTGATCAAGGCTCCTAAAATTAGGCAGAACTTTTGAAGAATTTCATTAAAGTCTTGAGCAATCTTCAATGAGGCCCCTCCTAGAATGAGAGAGTCATCCGTGAAGAGAGCATGGTTTATTGGGTCCACACCCTTAGCAATCTTAATTCTGAGGATGTAACAGGCTTCCTTTTCAGCTGAGATTTTTCTGCTAAGAGTTTCATCCATCAATATGTATAGAAAAGGTGACATTGGGCATCCTTGGCAAAGATCTCTTGTAGCTTTAAAAAAATTTGTAGGTCTTCCATTGACAAGTGGCGCAATCTAGGTCCTATCTGTGCAAGTTTTGATCAAGTTCACAAACTCAGAGCTAAAACCAAAAGAGAGAAGGACATCATAGAGAAAGGGGAGCTTTACTCGATCAAAGGCACTTTTCATATCCAACTTAATTAACATCCCTTTCTCCTTCCTTTGGACACTTGAATGGAGAGCTTCTTGAACTTGGATTACATTATCAACTAAATGTCCGCCTTTTACAAATCCCCCCTAAAGAGGAGAGATCAACTTACCTAACAAGGGCTTGAATCTATTGGCTAGAAGTTTGGCTAAGATCTTGTAAGAGGCATTACACAGCGAAATAGGATGAAACCTGTCAAAGGAAGAAGGATTGACTTCCTTAGGGATTAGAGCGAGAAATGTAGAATTAGTACACCCTCCCACTTTAGGTTTTTTTATAAGGTTGTCACCATATGGATAAGATCTGACTTGATGATGTTCCAGCAGACTCTATAAAAATAGAAAGAAAAGCCATATGGCCCAGGATCTTTATCCGGCTCCATTTCCCAGATGACATCCAAATTTTCCTTTTTAGTGAAGGGTTTCATTAAATCATAGTTATCATCTGAGCTAACAAGAGAAGGAACATTATCCAAAAATTCTAAAGACACTCCCGATCAGATAGTCCATCATCTTGAAACAAAAGCTGAAAGTGCCTACTTACAGCCTGTTTTAGAAGATATTAACCTTTAATGATATCCCCCTCACCAATGGAGATTTCTGAAATATGATTTTGAGACAGTTTAGCCTTGCATTGATGATGGAAGAAGGCGGTGTTTTTATCACCCACCTGCAACCAGAGGCATCGAGACTTCAACTGAAGATGTTCCTCTTCCCGTCGGAAAGATTGAGAAGTTTTAAATTGAGAAAGTTGTTCTAGGTCTAACTAAGATTTGGTAATTTTACGTTCTTCCATTCCTAATTGAATTGTTGTTAACATGCACGCTCTCTCTTGCCTTCTGGTTGTAGGAGTAGTAAGAGATGTTTTGATCCAATTCTTCAATGCATATTTGGTATTCTTCAATTCCTATTCCCAAATGAAACTGGGGGATCTGTCAATGTACTGAGACCAAACTTGAGACATAATATCCAAAAAAATGTCTCTCTCAATCCAGAGAGGGTTGAACTGGAACGAGATTGGCCCAAGATCTTATTCTTTTTCAGACAACAGAGAAATGGGGTGGTGGTCTGACGTGAGTTTGGGTAAAATTTTTGATGATATAATTAATTTCTCATCCATCAATGTGCTATGAACTAGAAACCTATCAAGACGGGCAGAAACGTTGGCGTCACCCACTCTATTATTGTACCACGTGAAGCGTCCAAGCTTGGGTTTTGAGTCAATCAAATCGCAGACTTGGTTGGATCAACTCCTCCACTGTATCTTGCAAATGATCCTTTCCACGGAGTCCTCCTTTTTTCTCATTCAGGGCTAATGTAATGTTAAGATCTCCGGCTACTATTATATTTACAGGAGATTTGGACTCTAAGAAAACTGATAACGTTTTCCAACAATCATTTTTTTCATTGTAATTTACTGGTACATAGAGATTAAAGAGGGACAAAGAGATCTTACTTGAGAAATGGTAGAGATCTGTAAAAATCGAGTGTTGGGTGGCAAACCATATTTTTAGCTAAAAATTCTCAACACTCCATAGAGTTTCTAAGCCTCCAGAGGTGCCTCTCGCACCGACAGCTTTGCTAGCGTTCGGTTTCCATATTTTTTTACTTAAGAGAATAAGAGATTCCTCCTCTATCTTAGTCTCTTGAATCAAGAGAATTTCAGAAGAAACCATTCTCATTAAAACTTTGACTACTTCAGCTTTGATTGGGTTCCCCAATCCCCTGCAGTTCCAAGAGACGATCTGCATTATTTACGCAAGTGAGAGGGAGTAATTACTGCCTTTGGGGGCATGGTCCTATTGCTCCTACCATATGACATTTCAATGGTGGATAGGATTCCTTGCATATTTATCCTCTTAGCCTTCTCGAGCCTCCTTTCTAGACTTCCTGCCATCCTTTTTGGAAAGTTTCTCAATGGAATCTTCATCAGAAGGTCCAGAGCTATCGACCACCTTCTTCCTAGTTATATCTACATAAGAAGGAGATTTGGCACCAATTGGAAGAACATTGTTTTGCTGCAAGGATTCTCCTACCTAAGGTAGTTCCGAGATAGATGTTCCAGCTTGTTCCATTAGTAATGTATTTACTTCAGGTTCATCCACCTACCCTTTGAATTACTGCATTTCACCTTCTTCAAGGGCTTCAGAAGAACTAAGAACATCAAAATGATTGGAAGGGGATTTGGGGTTTTCAACAGCATGAGGTATATGAAGATTCTTCCCAACAATAGAGTCTCCTTTCACAGTCAGTCCTTCTTTACCTTTCTTTCTAGGGCCCTAATTAGAAGTTCCTGCTTTCTAGACTTGGGTCCACTGGTCATCTTTCTCTTTTTCAAGTTCCTCTTCTGATTTTTTCTTACAGTTTTAGGAAAAATGGCCATAACAATGGTAGAATCTACATTTGAAAGGAATTTGTTCATAGTCTAACTCCTCGATATGAGACCAGTCTGCAACTGTTAACTTGATTGCCTTGGGAAAACCTGTCTCCAAATCGACTTCAACGCATATTCTCGCACATGAAAATTGATCTTTCCTTTCAACCCTGTTGATGTATTTACCAAGCTTGTTCCCAATGGTTTCTAGGGATTCTAAGTTCCAAGAGTGTAAAGGAAGATGAGGGAGCCTTACCCAAACAGGGACAGCAGATGAAACATCTTGAGTAGGGTCAAAATTAGGAGTCCACTTGTTCAAATAAATCCCCTGGGGGGGCATGAAGTATGGACCATTTTGAAAGATAAGGTCACAGTCCTCTGCAGAGTAAAAAACAAAGACATAGTAACCTCTTCCAACAAAGTGATTTTGGATACCTTCAGATAGAAGGCCAAAGGCCTGTGAATTGCCTAATAAGCCCACGCTCAACAAGGTTTAGAGTCGTACGGCAAGTCTGTGTAGTAGGTAATTCGACCGAGGGGATGTCTAATTTCTTGACAAATTTCTGCGATGGACCCCCTTTCCTCTTGCAACATGTAGCAATCAATTTCTTAAAAACATCAAGATCAGGAGGAAGAGGCAATGGAGGATTCCCTCCAAAATCCATAAGGCTCAGGCCACCAGAAGACAGCAGGCCTAATAACACCAATAGAGAGCAAGAAGGCTCTAAAATTCAAGCCAAGAATTGAAGCAAGAAGCCACGCTCCAGCCTTAGCAAGAAGGAGGATACAGTCTCTGGCAAGCACACCACAACCCTACAAGAGCAATCTTCACCACTCGATCCTTTAAGCAGGATACTCGTTGAAGGAAATTCAGATAAAAAAAACCTTCTCTATACGCCAGAGAACAGGATCCTAGAGAAGGCCTGAAGACACCACCAGAGAGGAGAAGACTCTGAAGCTCAAGCCAAGAGTTGAAGCAAGAAGACACTACAGCCTTAGCAAGAAGGAGGACACAACCAATCACTCTAAACAACTGCAAGAGCAACCTTCACCACGATCCTTAAAGCAGGATATGCTAAAGGGAATAGAACATAACTTCAGAGCAAAAGAATCCAACTGCCAAAGCCAACTCGCCTGCATACAAAAGGACAGACTCCTCCCAATGCGAGAGAGCTACAAACAACGCCAAAGATTTGCAAGCAACGGATCAAACGCCTGGAAGAACAGAGAACCAAGGACAAACGCTAGAGAGCTGCAAACACCAAGAACACCATGCTGAATTTTGCAAAGTTAACTAATAACACTATAATAACTAACAAAGATGAATTAAAATAAATAAAATAATGACAAATGGAGTTGTGGAGGGAAACTGGTAAAATGAAAATAAACTTATTTAAAGATATTGGAGGAAGTGGTGAGATAAAAAAATTCTGATGGAACTTAGGCTCCATATTGGAAGGTAGGGATGGCATAGTTTATTGTTTGAAGGCCCAAGGGCTCAAAATCTTGGAGTGAGGGGTTTGGTTGGGAGGAATGTTGTCTTCCAATTTGTGGTTGCCCATATCAATTGCGATTGTCAATTGTTGATTACTTGGAGCTAATGAATATTGATTATTATGGATATTCAATAAGTCAAACATTTCGTATTCTAGTTCTAGATAACTTATACATCATCTTTTACTTTGAAAACTTATAGTTATTTTGTTACCTATAATCATTTTTTATTTAAGTTTTAGTATAATAAATGTAAATGTTATATTTACGTCGATTGACGTTTTTATTTGAGATTTGGAGTGGACTACGCCCTATGCTTTTTCATCTATGGAGGAGGATGAGACAAGTGCACTGTCGAGATTGATTCTATGGCAGTTGTTCAAAATTCAAAATAAACAATTAAAAAAATTATATATATATAAACAATAACTGGTAGCTAGCTATGAATGGATAATTGGTAACTAGCTATGAATGGATAATTGGTAGCAATGCATGGATAACNAATTGAACCCGTTTAACTAGAAGAATATGAATAATAAAAAATATTTCCAAAGTCTCTTCCATTCCATAACTATCTCTCAACCATTTTATCTTTATCAACATGATTCAAGTACAAACTATGTGGGTGTGCTAATTTAGATACAATTAAATGACTAGTAACTAGCTATGAATGGATAATTGGTAACTAGCTATGAATGGATAACTTGTAGCAATGCATGGATAACTCATAGCTGATGAATGGATAACGAACAGTTCATGGCAGATAACTAGAAGAATGCAAGATTTAAAAAAATATATATAAAAAAAATAATTGATAGTTGACGAATGGATAACATGAAGAATGTCGGTGATAACATGTAGCTAGGCATGGATAACTCACAGTTGAACCCGTTTAACTAGAAGAATATGAATAATAAAAAATATTTCCAAAGTCTCTTCCATTCCATAACTATCTCTCAACCATTTTATCTTTATCAACATAATTCAAGTACAAACTATGTGGGTGTGCTAATTTAGATACAATTAAATGAGATTTTACACCAGCTTTAGAAATCAACTCTTTCTCATTCCAAATGTACACCCAGAATAACCAATATATTTGTTTATTTAAAAACATATGTGTTGTTAGTATCAATTCTTTATTAACGAATACCATTAAAGAAGCACATACTCTTCAAGTACCCTTTTTAATATCGTGGTCACAAAATCTCAGTTTTATTCATTTTCTTTAGCTTCACGGGAAAGAATATATTCCTCTTCAAATAATTGATGTATATACTAAAATGCCATTCTTTTAGTTTAACTGACAAAAGTTGCATATCCAACAACTCACATGGATATTCCAATATTTTGGGGTATATAATTTTAGTAAACTGCCACCAAAGTTCAAAGTGTTTACTTTCATTGACAAAAGAACAAAGCGTTTACTTGCATGTGACAGAAGAATTAGATTATCGAGATAGAGAATATTGTTGATGAAACTTTACTTTTGTATCAAATTTGTTTACCTAAATGTTCTTTTCTTTCCCTAAATGTTCTTTTTTTTCTTCCATAAATGTTCTTTAAGTTAAAGTACAATTCTAACTCATTCACCTTTTTTTTTAAATTATGTGGCCAATGTTATTATTCCAATTAATTATTAAAGTTAGGTGATGAAGCATAAAAGCCTTAATTAACCTTGAGAAAACTATAACACTTAGCTTGATCAGGTTTATGGTAATTTACCGAGTATCTTTCCACTTTTTTGGTGCTGAAGCAGCCATAGATCGAACCACTTTATTCGGTGCTAAAGTTATCATAAATTATTTTTATGAAGCATCTCGAGGAAGGACAAAATTAGTCTTTAAGAAACGAAACTTTTTCAATGAAGCTAATGGATACCTGAACTTACCAATTGGAAGACCAAAAGGTTATATATATATATATGATTAATCTTTATTAAAGATAATAAGAAATCAAAGTTATTTTTAAAATTTAAATATTAGGTCGGTCTTCCCACAACATTTTCCTAAAAATCTCACTATAGACCTTAATGGACTTTATTAGTAAGTGGTGGACCATGTAAAGGCCTTATTGACTTACATGGTCGGTGCTCGTATTTTCCCACTCTAGTTTTGTACCCACTAATATTCATTTCATTGGAAGTTTTCTTCCTTTTCAATCATGGACTTTGGAGTAAAAAGTAAGACACTTTGATATGATAGACAATAATTGAGTAGTTCTCCGTGTAGGATTTGAGTTCTGTTGGTCAAAGGATTCCTACCTGCCACCTAAAAAGAAAAAGAAGAAATTTATATTGAGGACATATTCATTCCACATAGTTATCATTTCTAATCAAGAGTTTATGGTTTAAGGTAGGTATAAACTCATAGATTACCATTCTTAATCAAGGGTTTATGGTTTAAGGTAGGTATAAACTCATAGATAAGAAGACACATCATATACTTGCTTTCATCCTTCAACCATTCTATTGGTATATTTTTTCTATTAAATATACAAGCCATCATTCTATTGGTATATATTTTTTCTATTAAGTATACATGGCTAATTTATTATGCAGAGCCAATAATTTATAAGTGTTACTACTTATCACATTTCAATTAAAAATATCTACGAATTTTAAATTTATGAGAAATCTATATAACTTTTGTAAGTTAAGTATTCAAGCTATGTAATTCCAACTCAATTTAAGCATTTATGAGTTTTTTATTTTTATTTTTAATATCATTTGACATATTTTTAAAATTGTAATATTCAATGCATATGTATCTTATAAAAATCATTCATAATTTATATTTGGATTCATTTGTATTTAATTGAGGATTATAAACTCACATCTTCACAATGTAAGCTTGATCACTTAGTATATGTTACTAAACCACATATTTATCACAATGTAAGCTTGATCACCCAACATGTGTTACTAAACCACATATTTATGAGAAAGTGTTAAGTCTTATATATGATTCATATTAGTGAAATTTAAATTTATATAATCTTTAATCAAATTAAGATTTATAAAAAATATTTTTATGTGTGCAGAATAGTTAATGGAAATAAATTTAGAAATTTAAATAGTGATGATAAGTTGCAAGATGTTAGAGAGCATCATAAGATATTATATATGAAATTAAAATTTTAGATAATAAATTCATTAATCAAATAAACTAGTATAGATTCATCTTAAACTCATATCAATCAAGAATTGAGAGGGATCCAATTTCTTGAGGTGTAATTTATTTTTTTATCATATACTTTTTACACGTTAAGAAAAAATTTACACCTAAAGAAATTTTATCCCTCTTTGTCCTTGATAGATCCAGGTTTTAGATGGATCTATGTTTGTTTTATTTTTATTTTTTTTATGAGTCAACGTGATGTGTGTATTTTTTTAAGTGGATATCTAGCCAACATGTTCTTATTATTTTGGTCAATTTATTTAGTAGACATGTAGCTTTTTTTGTTTTGTTTTTGTAATGTTATGTTACATTACATCAAAACATCTCCTTTATACTTGGTTGTAGAGCACCTCACTACTCTTGGTGTAAAAAGACATCAAGCAATATAAAATTAAATACAATAATCAATGACCATGTGCTACACACAAAACATAATGAATTATAGATTACTCTACTAAAACCAAAATTAAATTTAGGAGACGTATAAATATTCAATGATTTGGCTTGGACAGAAGCTTTTCGCTGGAATCCAGTGTTTTTGACTTTGAAAAATCTGAATTTAACTATGTTTTAATGGTGATTTTGATGGTAGAAACGGATTCAACGTCGTCAAAAACCCTTGGGGCACCAAAGATTTCAAAGTTTGATAGTTGTAACCAAGATTTTAAAAAATTTATGCTGGATTTTTTCAAAATCATGCTAGAAAAAACAAAAAAAATTGTTCGAAATCGTCGAACATTTAAACTATGCGCTAAATCTATACCCATAGTGCAATACTCATGTTATATTAAACTAAAACATATAAATCAAACACCTCACACATGATGTAGTTAGGAGGAGAAGAGGAAGGTAATGAGTGGACATGCCACACCATTTCAATTTCGTAAAGCCCCAAACAAATTGAAGAGATGGGCTTAAATGTGGATGGTATGAATGATTATTTTTAAATCCCTAGACAAATTGAAGAGATAGGCTTAAATGTGGATTGTATGAATGATTATTTTTAGAAAGAATAAAGTTTGTAGAGTAGAGAATAGATGGATTGAATAGACATTTATGTTTGTTTTTTGTTTTTGTTTTTTGTCACTAAAGAGATATATGGTGGTTTGTGGTTAAAAGTGTTTGTCTTTTATAAATTACTATAAGTAAAATATTGTATATTTAATTAAGTTAAAGAGAATGGACCATTTCTTAAAATACAATGCAGCAATAGGAATAGTAAATAGTTGATAATATTGGACAAAAAAATGTGAATTTATTTTAAAGTTGACATTGAAAACAAAGATAATGACATAATAGATTGCAAATATTGTCTCTACCTCAAATTTACATTTTACCTAAATGCCTCATGTTTCATAAATGAATTGAATTAAAATTTAATGATAAGTATCACATATTGAATCATTGAACTTTGAAAAACATATATCAAATATGCTAATATAATATGACATAACAATCAATCAAAATATCATTAAATTACATATACATGCTTTGTTTTTTTTAACCTCTCTAGGTTGGACAAACGTGGATATCCCCTGGTGTTTGAGGTTTATTGGGTAGTGGGCTCTTCACATATTTGTCTATGCATGTGGCAGACAGTCTATACCATGACCTTATTTTGTTTTTTTAGCTCATTTTGAGCAGTTGTTTTGTAAGAATACTTATAGCATGTTTTTTTTTGTTGCCTTGTAATGAGGTTCCTTCCATTTATAGAAGGCTTTGTGTAAGGTTTTTTTTTAGCCAATAAATAATATAGTTTTGAATTTAATACAAATTTGAATTGTAGTTTTTTTCTAAGGAAAAAAATTCATATATATAAATAAAAATTTGTAAAATACGAAATAAATATAAAGAAAAAATGATGAATAACTTTTTGATAAACATGTAAATGCATAAAATAGGAAATTTACTTGGCATTAATATTGTGAATTTTTTTCTAAACTTATTTATAAAAAAAATTAAAATAAACTAAACAAATAAATGGAATATAAAATTTTAGTACTAATATATAACATTAATTGATAATAAATATTTAATTTATAGATAAATATCATAAATATATTATCACTCAGTTGAAAAAGATGAGAATAAGGTTTAAATACAAATTTAAAGTATTAAAACCATAAAATAAAATGTATTTCTAAATATAAAAAGAAAACAATAACAATAATTTTAGGAAAGACGATGTATTTAATTATTAATATTATTGTTAATAATATAATTTAAGGTCGTATTATCATGGTAAAGATCAAATTGACACATAAATCTTTTATTTGTATAATAAAAGACTTTTTATTATCAATTTGAGTATCTAATTTATAAAATGTCTCTCTTTATATATATTACATTTTTTTTAGAAAATTAATAATAATGAAATATTTATTTCATAAATAATAATAACAATTTTATTTTATAAATAAAAGAGTTTTTATTAATATAAATATAAATGGTAATATGCTTTCTTGAATTGGAGTTAACAATATTCAATTCAATGCAAGGAGATGGAAGAACATAGATGACAAAGGGTTCATTGGTTTGTTTTAAAAACCTTAATTTGGGTGTTTGAAGGTTAAATCTTAAATGGTTTAGAAGTGACCAAAGTGTGGAAAGGATAAGTAGATGTAAGATTTTTTTTTAAATGGTTGGGGAGGGAGTAATAGATGTAAGATTCTTTTTTAAATGGTTGGGGAGTGAGTAAAGTGTGGAATGACAAAGTAGAAGCAAGATTATTTTTCTTAAATGATTTAGGAATGAGCAAAGTGTGGAATGGCGAAGCACAAACAAGATTCCCTTCTTGATGATAGGGAAAGTATTATTGAAGCTACATAAAGACAAGGGATTCACATGAGTATTGCTTTTTTAACTTATTCTTCGTTATTAGTTAACAATACTCTTGAGTTAGCGAAACATATAATGACGATGTAATGGGACGTGATTGAAGATGTGGATTTGGACTAGTATCATTGTTACATTTAACTTTCTCTACTCTATTCTTGGAATTCTTTATTTTTGTCTTGACACTATGAGTTTTGCTATAATGAAAAATATTGGTGCTCTTTGTTATAATGAAGAATATTGGCGTTCTTTGTGATTTGTTGTTTAACAATATCCCAAAGCTAGCTAGAAAGCTAATGACAATGTAATAAAATGTGACTGAGGGCATGTATTTGGAGTATTATTATTTCTATATTTAGTTTTAGTTACATTATTAATTTAATTCTTTATTTTTGTTATAAATTCATAGGTTTCACCATAATGAAAATAGGAGTGATGGCCTTATGTTTAACTTGTTTATCTAAATTACATAGATATAGATAAATATATTTTATAATTTTGTTTTAAGAATAAATGGTTATGGGAAAATTAAAATTTACATAATGTGCATAAATTTTCAAAACAATAAAATAATAATAATGCTAACTAATATTAGTGGTGTAATGGTATGATCTAAATCATGAACATGGCATACTTGATTGAATTTGACCATTTTTCTTCTATACCAAGGGCAAGCTACCCTATGAACTCTACTCTCAACCCTCTACTTCTTCCCTGCATCACCCTCTCCTCTTGAAATGTTGATTCATAGTCTTTGGTACACAAATTTGATCTCTTCCCGATCTGCAAGTATGATTCTACCTCTCGATTCTACATACTCGACATTAACCTTTCCTCCCACTTATTCCCATCTTCCTATTTCACATCTCGAGATGTGTGAGATGATTCTTGGTTATGAGATTGCATGTTTTACATCCCATGGGATGCTAATATTAAAATAGTTTGGTGCTTTGATCTCCTCTTAATAGTTGAAATTGTCTATGTAGTATTTTTTTTTCTTTGAACACGTTTTCTCCATTTTTTCTTATTGTAGCATCCCTTATGGAGCTCCCCCCTTCTTCCCCATAGTTTCCACATGGAAGTCAAATCGATCACCAACTACATAGGCAACTAGTCACCCCAGTGGACTTGATGAAATTTGATCCTAAGACTTCTATGAACTCAACACAAAAACATCTACTATTTGAGTTAACCATTGGGATTCTTCTTATAGTATTCTTGTACATGGATTTTCAATGCCTTTACTCTAGTGATGTAATGTTGGTAATAAGCAATAAACATATTTTATGGTATTATGAATAATTATTATGTTGATTAAGCAAGAAATGGAGATAGGAGACTATAATTATGTTTCATATTCTTATATAATATGTTTTTTTATAAAATAGATAAATTAAAAGAATAAAAAAAGATTCTATAATTGTAAATGTGATTTCAAAATACTATAAGATAAGTATATTCCATTGTTTTTATCTTTATTATTATTATTATTGCTTACACAAACTACATAAATATATTCCATTATTACTATCTTTATTATTATCATTCACAAACAAACTACACAAATACAAGATATTTGAAGAAAGATTTAAGACTAATAAGCCAAGTAGAGGGCACCCATTTCATCACTTGGAATACCATAATTTAAGCTTTAAGGTTAATGACATCATCTCGAGTTAGTGACATTGATTACTTATGTTGGAGGCATTGTAATACAATTTAATTTGCATATGTTGGAAAATGCATAAGTCACAATTTGGAGCACTTTGGATATTAGATTGTGATGGTACAAACTACACAAATATAAAATATTTGAAGAAGGATTTAAGGCTAATAAGCCAAGTATAGGGCACCCATTTCATCTCTTAGAATACCATAATTGAAGCTCTAATGTCAATTGTGTCATGTAGAATTAGTTGCATCAATTACTTGATGATGGAGTCATTGTAATATGATTTAATTTACATGTGTTAAAAAATGCATAAGTTAGAATTTGGAGCACTTTGGATATGAGCTTGTGATGGTAAAAAAAATTAGAAGTAATGTTTACTATTATTTAGAATTTGTTACATCTAGAAGATTGAAAGTGATCTTTAGATCCAAAATTCAAGGAGTATGTTAAACCAGATCTACTCCTATGAATGTAACTCATTGTAAGTAATAAAGCATGTTGTGTGTTTGCTCTTTGGAAGCTCTGTGTATTAATTTTTCCTATTTGGTATTAGAGCGTAGGAGGAAGAGCAAGAGGGCTTGTGATTTCCAGCTTGATATTTTCAGAATGCATTTATTTGTTGGAGATCGTTGAAGAACCGTTTTGTAGATTGCTATAACAACCAGATAGAGAGCCGCGTGAAGAAGGAATTGCATGTTGATTACTGGGAGGAGATTATTGTGCTGCCATTCTGTTTTTATTTGCCGATATCGTTGTTGTTTGTGAGGAGGAGTCGTATCCAGTTGTGAAGAACCGCTTCCCATTTGAAAGTGAGGGTATTCTACTGGAATTGCTGCCATAAACCTAAGCGCCTTATGCATTTTTTCATATTGTTGTTAGTTCACTAGGATTCCGAGAGAAATCATTGGTGGTGTTGCATATATTGTGAGTATCCATCCATCTAGCTAGAACAATCCATCAACAACGGTGTAGTGAATTATATGCCAATTTTCCACTAAATCTTTGGATGAAATGATAGCAACATTATTAGCAGAAGAAAAGATGATGAAATAAGGAAACAAAGCTGTCCATCCACAAGCTGAAATTGCATTGTTTTCAAAAGGAAGGTTTAATAAAAACAAGAATACATTTGAATGTTTCTACTGCAAAAGACACGGGCATAAACACTAAAATGTAAAATTCATGCTAGCGATCTACTGAAGGGAAAACTGAAAGAGTCGAATAACATAGCAATCTCTGAAGAAATCTTAGATGCCATCTATGAAGTCATGCAAGATTCTGACAGTGATTGTGAAGTCAATACAAAACCTCTTAAACTCTTATAAGAATTAGTTAATCATTATGTAATTAATATTCATGTGTGTTTAAGGGGTGGCAGGTGCAGGGGGGATCCTCTTGGATCCCAGAGAACATGTTGAACAAACCTTCGCTTGGGGCCTTGGACATAGGACCAACAATGAGGCTGAGTGGTTGACACTCCTACAGGGACTACAATCCTTAGTCAACAAAGACCTTCACAAGGTAATGATCTTTGGAGACTCTCGGCATGTTATTTTCAAGCTGATTAATGGTTACTCCTCTGGTTCAATTGATTGTCGTCTTCTGTATGACAAAGAAAAGCCACTCATGTCTAAATGCTATGAGCTATTCCACATTCTTCGCCACAATAACTCTGTAGTGGACGCCTTGGCAAACATGGGGGCCTCCCTATCTCAAGGTCAATACAGTCTTAACAGAAAATCCCCTTACACCAAATTCATCCCTTAATGGTTTGTCGGGCTTACTCTTTCCTCCCACAAGGCAAGTGGTCTTCCCTCTCTTCACTTCTGGAAGTGGCTCTTATTATCCCTAAAGGCTTTATAGAGGATCTCCCCCTCCTTTCACCTTGTCCCTCCACCCCTTTTCCTTCCTTCTCCCCCTCCCCTTATCCCTCCATCTTCACCTTATTCCTTTCCCTAGCTTCTCTCTTACCCCCCACCTTATCCCTCCCCTCACCCTTCCTCTCACCGCCTCGCGCCATCCTCCCACAGCTGGCTCCCACCTCGCACTCCTTCTCAAAGGGTCTTCTCATTCATTGCGCTATCCTGCCAACTCTCTTACCCCCGCCGCATGGAACTTACTCTGCCTGGATCCTCTCTCGAGCAACGTCGGATTTATGGCTCACCACCCCTAGGTTAATTGCCCCTCCTCCTCGCATGCTCCAAGTCTTTTTTACCATCCCATTATGTCTTCTCCTCGAAGCAGCCTACAAGCTCATTTCTCTCCATCTCTCAGCTCTGTCTATCATGAGATTCCTCCGGAGCGCATTCTCTTGGATGTCATTGTAGGCGTAGGTGAAGGGTGGCTGCAGGAAATTCCATGGGAAGCTCTCCCTCTCACCAGGACTTTTGTGAAGGAAAGGCTTGCCCTCGCAGCCTTCTCCTCTTGCTCTTGTAGCACCCTTACAGGCTCTTCGCTATGGTTTGTAAGCATTGATTCTGGCTCCACTCTCCCGTCTGAAGCTCAATCTCTCATTGCTGAGAAAAACACGATTTTGGGTTGTCACTGTTCAGGGTGAAAGGAAGGTGCGGTGGGCACTTTAGCTTGTCATAGCAAGGAGGATGCCTCCCTCCAGTAGGAGCTTAAAGTGCTGAAGTATTTCCTTAGTGGCCTCTCTGCCAAGAATCAGGCTTGCATGTTAACAGGCTCAGTCCGTGCCTTGCATAGTAACTTTGTCTGTATCGATCTCTCTCCAGGAAACGGCAGGATGTCTTAGGCTAACGAAAACGCTGGCATTATGGACATAAAGAAGAATCTCAGGCATCTTTATGAGATGATAGCGATAAGCATAATGGACAACAAGGAAATAGCACAGGAGGTTAAGAGCATGGGGGAAGTGGTGAGTTATACCTCTCTGCAAATTAGCAATCATGATGCAAGGATCGATGACAATGAGAGCAATATCAGGGAGATAATGGGAAAGGTTGATAGAATTCAGGAAGATCTCCAACGCCTGATCAACATGAATCGGGGTAGTAGCAAGGTAAACGAAACCCCTGTAGCTGCAGCACACCCCATGGAGGAGGAATTAGTGGTTCAGCCCATGAAGCCCAGAGGCAATCCTTATTCGGTTCTCTTTTAAATATGTTAATATGTTTTACTGTTTTTTGCTTTGCAGTCAGTGTATAAGGGTATACACTACCCCATGCACTAATTGTTTTGCAAATTCCCCATGTGTAGTTTTTTGGACATCTCTTTGGATCAGTTTTGTATGCAGCATTTTTGAACTGCAAGAACTCTCTATTCCCGCTTTATTCTCTGTAATGAATGGCTGTGCACAACCTGTTTTATAAAAAACCTTCTTAGTTTCTGTTAAAAAAAATATATTCATGTGTGTTTAAGTTTGTGTAAAAGGTCACTTGTATGACTAACTTCTATATATGTTCAGTATTAAAATTACTCTCCTAGATTATTGTTGGATTCAACGAGCTATGTGTTCGACAGATGAGAGTATCTCCATAGAACAGTCCAGTAATTTCCTACTCCTTTGCCAAAATCAGCGAGCTATGTACTTTGGCATAATTAAGTATTCAATATTCTTAGTCACTACAATTACTTTATTGATGGTCAGAAGAGGCTGCAGTTTAAATGAGTCAACTGGGAAGCTCAAAGTTGTGGAGAAGAAAGAGCGTAAACCTAAGATTTCAGAGTGGTGTAAGTGTTGATGAAGACCAGTTAGACAAGATTCAATATTGTATTTGTTTGTTTGTTTTGGAGTTGTTTTGTAATGTGAACATTAAAGGAGGGAGTTAGAATTAATGTTTACTATTATTTAGAATTTGTTACATCTAAAAGATTGAAAGTGATCTTTAGATCCAAAATTCAAGGAGCCTGTCAAACCAGATCTACTCCTATAAATGTAACTAATTGCAAGTAATAAAGCATGTTGTGTGTTTGCTCTTTGGAAACTCTGTGTATTAATTTTTCCTATTTGACTCAATGGTGTCATGCCAAATTAGTTACACCAATTACTTGATGATGGAGTCATTGTAATACGATTTAATTTACATATGTTGAAAAATGCATAGTCACAATTTGGAGCACTTTGGATATGAGCTTGTGATGGTACAAAATACATAAATACAAGATATTTGGAGAAGGATTTAAGATTACTAAGCCAAGTATATGGCACCCATTTCATCTCTTATAATACCATAATTGAAGCTTTAAGGTCAATAATGTCATGTCAAATTAGTTACATCAAATGATGGAGAATTTGTAATACAATTTAATTTACATATGTTGAAAAATGCATAAGTCACAATTTAGAATACTTTGGATATGAGCTTGTGATGGTAGTCCCAGAGATAATTACGTCGATAGACGTTTTTATTTGAGATTTGGGGTGGACTACGGCCTATGCTTTTTCATCTACGGACGAGGATGAGACAAGTGTACTATCGAGATCGATTCTATGGCAGTTGTTCAAAATTCAAAATAAACAATTATAAACAAAAGAATATAAAAAATAACTAGTAGCTAACTGATGAATGGCTAATTGGTAGCAATGCAGGGATAACTCATAGTCGATGAATGGATAACTGGTAGCAATGCATGAATAACTCATAGTTGATGAATGGATAACCAACAATTCATGGCATATAACTAGAAGAATGTGAGATAAAAAAAAAGAATGTCAAAAATAACTGATAACATGTAGCTAGAGGTGATAACATGTAGCTAGGCATGGATAACTCACAGTTGAACCGTTTAACTAGAAGAATATGAGGAATAAAAAAATATTTCCCATTCCATAACTATCTCTCAACCATTTGATCCCTATTGACGTGATTCGACCACAAACTATGTGAGCGTGCTAGTTTATAATACTTTAGATATAAGGTTGTGATGGTAGTCCCATAGATAAAGGTAATGACAAAGGCAACTTGAGTTAGACGGTCAAGGAGTTGGAAAAATACTCGTTATGAAAAAAGATATAATGTGGGAAAAAATAAATAAATTAAAGTAAGCTATTAAAGTAAGAATGAAAGAGTGGGTAAAGAAAATATTTTTGCACAACACAACAACCTTTTCTACCATATATGATGTTAATATAGTTGTTGGGTATGGTCCAGCACAAAGTAAATCATGATTATGATGTATCAAGAAGACATGGATCCCTCTACATTGCTATGAAATGACAAGCTCACCCATAACAACCCATAAAGCTTGGTAAGTTGAGACATTGCTATGAAGTGACAACCTCACACATAACAACCCATAAAGCTTAGAAGTTGAGAATAATGTAAGAAGAGGGAGAAAAATTCCTAATATAACAATAATAAATTCATAAATAACCAACAATTCCATTGAACAGCAGAGAATACAAGTGATAAACGTGTGTAGGAGTTTGTGGTAGGCAACTACATTGACACATAGACAAAGTCTCACTCCCACCAACTCACGGGAAGTTAGGTTGGTGGAGGTGGGTGGATGTCAAAATCCGGGTGGTAACACCGAAACATTAAAAAGATTACAAAGATTGAAGGACTTTATGTAGAGGGAGAATAATTTTTTATTTAAAAAATAAAATTTGCATGGAATTGGAGATGTTTCATTTCTTGCTCTTTCAGAGTGGTTGGCCGCTTTGACCGCTAGCTTTCCACCTGCGATGAAAATTAAGGTGACGCCATTGGTGAGATAATCAGTGAGTAATGTTTTTTATAAAAATATATATAAAAAAAAGCTAAACAGCTGTTCTTTCCCCCAAGGGCAACGGCCAACAGTTGCCGTTATAATTTGATTATCGTCACGTGGGTCGTAGGCTTTCTGCCATGCCAAAGACTAGACAAACCGCAGTACGACACGGTCTAACCGGGAGTTGAAGTTAGACTGAGGTGTGGTGTGTAGGCTCGGTAAGAGGTTAGGGCACCACCGTCCTTGGCGGATCCCCAAGGGGCGGGGGCTGACTAGGGTTTGTGGCCCAGCTGATCGTCAATTTATTGACGGCTAATGAGGATCTAGAGAAGGCGGATGAAGGGGAGGTGCGGAGGGGTAGGCGAGTAATGGGGTAGATGAGGTGCCGGGAGTTTTCGGGAGGGATGGGGCCCCAAGGATAGAAGGTATATCCTTGATAAGGCCAATATATACGCTATCATAGGTCTGTTCTCTACATGTAACGAGACGAAGGGAAACCGCTTTCGCTCTGAGATACAACGAACGACAACGAACGACAGAGAAAATTAGACAGAGCGGGCGGGAGAACTCTTTTTAGAGATCAAGGTATCGAATCCCCAATCGCGCCTCGTATTGAAGAAAAAAGAAACGATCTGAGATCTCATTTCTGTGTGCAATGGCGGCGGCGGGGCTGGCCAAGCGCGGTGCGATCTCCGGAACGAGGATCGATGAGAGAAACGCCCCGCTATGTCTCACGCCGCGTTTCGCCGCGTCGTCGTCCTTGGTGAGTTTCGTCCGCTTGGAGGGGTCGAATCGGTTTTCCCGTTCGACGCGAAGGAATTCCCTGTCTGTAAGCGGGCAGAGACTGAGATTGGGGGCGGCGGACGGGGAGATTATGGGGAGGAGAATGCATCTTTGGCGGACGGAAGGACCCGGGCGATCGCCGAAGCTCATAACTGTGGCGGTGCGTTGCATGGCTTTGTCGGAGATCCCGCAGGAGCGCCTTGGATTGTATGATCCGTCGCTTGACAAAGATGCTTGCGGAGTTGGCTTCGTTGCAGAGCTCTCAGGCGAGGCCAGTCGGAAAACTGTAAGTAAAAAATGTCTTGAATGTGAAGGAGGTCGAGAAAAAGCCATCCATGTGACCGATTCCCTATGGTGCTTTCTTCTTCGGCTAAAGCACCCTTACCGGTGCCTACCTTTCTACTCCCCGTTTTTCTTTATTCCATATACCCACCTGCAGATCCGAAGGATTGTTGTGTTTCTTATTATTATAAGAGCTGCTTTGTGTTATAGATTAGTTTGAATGCATGCCGGTTCGTTTCGCTTTGGGAGACTGAACTGGGCGTCCATTGGTCTACAGGTTATGGATGCCATTGAAATGCTGAAACGCATGTCGCATCGTGGCGCTTGTGGCTGTGAGACAAATACTGGTGATGGCGCTGGAATTCTCGTTGCTCTTCCTCATGATTTCTTGGCCGAGGTACTTGCACTTCTGCTTATTGTATATTTCACTACATATGTCTATGGCTCTACGTGTTCATATTTCTTGTTCATATGTGGGAAGCATCGGGTGGTGAAACAAGTTTTGTGTATGCATATGGGTATGGGAATTGAACTGGTGACCGGCTGTCACATGGGCTTTGAACTCTAGTGACAGCTACTGGTTCCTATAATGTCTCATATAAATTTAGGCTGGTGGCTATTATCAGTCCAATTTAGTGACTTGCATTATATTTTGTGGTGATTTCATTAGAAATTATCTGGTAACTTTCGTTCCTATAGCTGATCACCGAAAATGGAGATCGGCCTTATTCTGATAAAGCGGGATTGGGAGATCTACTCTGGATTTGTTTTGATGGATTAAACAGGGGCAAGTATAATGTGCGTTGACTACTTGGGAATGGAGCAGGTGAATATCGTTGTGCCCTTTGGTTTCATTGGATTCTAAGTGTTCATGAGCGTTGGGCTCAATTGGGGACTTCGAGGAAATTAAGCTGGAAACCAGCAGGTCTATGGGAAATGAACTGGCAGCCAGCTTGACTCCAAATTCATCACACGATGATTTCATGGTGGTCAAACACTATCTGGATTGGTATATGGGAACTAAACAGCTGATCAACAATGTATCGTATTTTTTTAAAGGGATTTGTGTTGATCAAATTTAGGAGCTGTCGAGACTTGGCTCAAATTGAATGGACAATCGGCAATGCTGAATATGTCTTAATGGGAATTGTAGTAGGTGTTGGCTATGGGCTCGTTGATGATTCCTTGGGAATCAAACTAATGATCCATGCGGGGAATTGGGAGTTGTTATTTGATGGGGATTGAACAAATGGCATAACTGACCTGTGGAATCCCTGTTTAGATCTCATAGTGACAGAACGCTGTTGTTTTGTATACTGTATGTTTTGTTCTAGTTGGTTTTCTCAAGGACATGAAATCAGATATCATGGTAACATTGTGCATCATGTCTAATATTTTGTTTGTTTTGGTTAGGCTGTCAAAGATGCTGGATTTGATTTGCCGCCTCTGGGAGAGTATGCAGTTGGAATGTTTTTTTTACCAACATCTGAAACTCGAAGGGAGGAAAGCAAAAATGTCTTCAACAAGGTATATTTGACATGTAAATTTGGAATGACCATCAAATAAGATATGAAGTGATATAAGAGTCGTTTCTCTATCATTTAGTGTTTTCAAGGAGTTCTTTGCATGATTTTGTGGGTTGTGGTTTTTTCCTTTTTGTATCTTCTTGCTGATCTGTTAAATGCTACATCTGGTTGCAGAGTTAATGTGATGGTATAGGAGCTCATTAACAGTTTCTATATAGGCATGTGTGGGGAGTTTTAGTTTTTGATGGAATACCCTAATAGAAACTCTTATTTTGACAGTCTTTGGCTTTTGCATAAAATATTGTATCTTGTGGATTTTCTCGTCTCACTCTGTTCTTCATCTCCTTTCTAAATTTTTAATATGGTGACATGCTTATCAATGGTCATTCCTATTTATGGCTGTTATCCAACTGCCATTTCAGAAAATTACAAAAATGTTTTTGTACATGGATCTTTTGCTTTGATTCTCTCTCTGCCTTTCTCTCTCTTTACTTGCGTTGCAAGTATTTTCTCTAACAGAGAGTTGGCTGATAGAAAAATTGTTCACGAGTATAATATTTTGTTTCCAATATGCCTTTGTATATGGTCGTTTCTTGGTCTCTGCCTTTCTCTCTCTTTACTTGCGTAGCAAGTATTTTCTCTAACAGAGACTTGGCTGATAGAAAAATTGTTCACGATTATAATATTTTGTTTCCAATATGCCTTTGTATGTGGTTGTTTCTTTGCAAGTTTTGTTGTGGCATTATTGACTACACTAATTTGATTTCTAGCTGCTGCATTACTCAGCAGCCCTTTTATGTCAACTAAGAACAAATTTATGGACAGGCTTGTCTTTCCTATATTATTTAACAGTACATTGACTCAACCTGGTCACCTACTTTGTACTTGTCTGTTCATTTACTCGACTAGGTAGAAAGCATTCTAAATTGGTGGTTCAATTTATTTTTTCTTTCCTTTTTTCCAAGACAAATGAGATGTAGCTTTGATCTCCTTCATAGGTGTTTCTTTTGCAATGTTTATTTGCTACTTATTCTTCTCTAGCTGAGCAGAAGTGAGTGATTAGCTCCGAGAACAGTAGTTTGTTAACTGCCAGTTTGCTATCTTATGAAAACTGCAGGTGGCAGAGTCACTGGGACATGTTGTACTGGGCTGGAGGCGGGTGAAAACTGACAATGCTGGATTGGGTAATTCAGCTCTTCAAACCGAGCCTGTTGTTGAACAGGTGTTTCTTACACAAAGCTCCAGATCTAGTGGGGAGTTTGAGGAACAGGTATTATTATATAACTCTTTTAGAGTAAATTGATCTTCTCCTTGAGCATTATTAAATGATTTGAGGTGGTAGTAGTAATGGTAAATCTTTTGTTCATGTTATCTATAACTGTCTTTTCTTTAGTTAATTAGAAATCTATGATATGCTCTGCAGATGTATATACTGAGGAGAACCTCCATGGTAGCCATCAGGGCTGCATTAAATCTGCAGTATGGCGGAGTAAGAGATTTCTACATATGCTCCCTCTCTTCCAGGTATAAGTTTTGAAATGTAATTGTGGTTAGTGTCTGTGAACATGATTACTCCATAACCAGATGACTCTTCCATTAAAAAGATGTAAAATCACAAATGCAGCATTTGGGAAAATTTAAGCCAGTTTGATTTTACTTGACTGGTAAAATTTCCCAAAAGCCATCTCATGACTTAGATATTTTTTTAAACTGCACATATATGCATTCAAAGTTCATATAACTAAAGCATGTGTACACACAACTACATAACTACATGATACTAATGGAAGAAAATTTGGAAGAATTTATATGCATGAACACAGGGAAATAATTGTTTCCCTACCTCTGCTTTTTGGCTTTGTGTTTTAACAAGTTGTGTCTTTTGCCCAACTTTTAAGTAATTTCTATGTCTTTTTATTTTACAGGACTATCGTATATAAAGGCCAACTTAAACCTGACCAATTGAAGAGCTACTACTTTGCAGATTTGGGCAATGAAAAGTTTACTAGTTACATGGCTTTGGTAAATATTATATCCTTACTCTCTTTTTAAGTCAGTAATGAACTCCAAAGGCTGTATAAGTCATTATGCAGACTTTAATTCTGCTTTAGATGACTTGGTTCCAAAGGGTGGCTGCCGCTGCAAACCAATGATTATTTCTCTTTTCTGGTTTTATGCTGTTCATTATTTTTTAGTTTGGGTTGATGATGACTTGGGTGAGGTGGGGTAAACCTTGATGTAGAGTGACACATGTTGCAGAGTTGATGCATTGCTCCACATGGACAGTTCAATGGAGTACTCCTCCATTGCCTGGACAGAGAGATGAATGGAGCACATGAAGAATGTGATGCTCAACTTTGGATGTGGGGGGATTATTTAATTGGAGCTGAGATGTCAAGGTAGCGGAGGGTTTCGAAATATTATACAATGGGACCGAGTCTAAAACCGACTTTGACGCTTCATTTCACTTCAGTGTCTGAACAATTTTTTCCAGCTTAAGTTTTAACACCCCTTTTAAATGAAGGAAATGCAAACCATAAATATGTGTAATTATAAGATCGTCTCAGATAAATTTGCTTGTATTTACTGGCAGATTCATTCTCGGTTTTCAACAAACACATTTCCTAGCTGGGATCGTGCTCAACCCATGCGCGTATTAGGGCACAATGGGGAGATAAATACTCTAAGAGGAAATGTCAACTGGTGGGTTTTCTTTTCTCTCTTTTGCATCTTGCCGGATTGAGAAATCAATGCCCTTGTGTTTAAGGGTGTGAACATAAATTGCTCACAGCTAATCTTTTCTACTGACTATTCATTGTTTGTATGCACTATTTCTGCTAATTTATTTGCAGGATGAAAGCACGTGAAGGATTGTTAAAGTGCCAAAGTCTTGCTCTTTCAAAGGATGAGATGCAGAAGCTGCTCCCTATTGTCGATGCCAGCTCTTCAGATTCAGGTAATCTCTTGAACGCTTCTAAAGTTTGCCCCTTCTTTGCATGGTTGTTGAGGGTATTGTCTTCTCAAACTGTCAGTGTCTTTCAGGGGCTTTTGATGGTGTATTAGAGCTTCTTGTTCGAGCTGGGCGTAGCCTCCCTGAAGCAGTAATGATGATGATTCCGGAGGCATGGCAAAATGACAAAACCATGGACCCTGATCGTCGATCTTTATATGAATATTTCTCAGCTTTGATGGAACCATGGGATGGGCCTGCCCTTGTAGCATGTAAATATCCGTTTCTTCCTTTGTAGAATTAGTATTTATTTTCTGCATTTTCTTTTAAATGAAAATAGATTTCAAAGCGTTTGAGACTCATTTCATCCCTTCACCAAATACATATATTTCCAGCCCTTTTAGATAAGAATTGCATGGGCTAGAGACTTGTATTTCATTTAAATGACAGATGCTTGTTTAAAGTGGATATGTAGATGAACTAACTGGAAATACGACTTTTACTCACATGCTTTGTCACTAATAAATGAACAAATTATTTTTAAAGAGCATATGCTTTTCTATGACATAGATAGCCCTGTAAATCTTGCTATTATGTTCAAACATTGCAGTCACTGATGGCCGCTATCTTGGAGCAACATTGGATCGTAATGGACTGCGCCCTGGCCGTTTCTATGTAACCTACAGTGGGCGAGTTATCATGGCAAGTGAAGTCGGTGTTGTGGAAATTCCACCTGAGGATGTTTGCCAGAAGGGAAGACTTAACCCGGGCATGATGTTACTTGTAGATTTTGAGAAACATGTTATTGTAGATGATCAGGCGTTAAAAAAGCATTATTCCACGTCACGACCCTATTCAGAATGGATAAAGAGACAGAAGATTACCCTCAAAGATGTGGTCTATTCTGTTCCAGAAGCAGAAAGAGAACCTGAACAAATTATTGGATCCGTAAAGGTAATTTCTGAACTCTAATATCACTTGGGTACTGTCTGTGAAATATATACTTCCCATAGGTTGTTGACAGTATTGGTCTACAGGTTGATGGTTCAGATGATACAATGGAAAACATGGGAATATATGGCCTGTTATCACCATTGAAGGCTTATGGGTAAGTGTTTGTATGTAAAGATGCTATCAGGCATTTTTTGAAGATATGTTTGCATGTTGTCGTCAACCATTTGTTAACATATTCATTGTTTGGTTCAGGTATACAGTCGAGTCTTTGGAAATGTTGCTACTTCCAATGGCAAAAGATGGAATAGAGTCTCTTGGTTCTATGGGGAATGATGCACCTTTAGCTGTGATGTCAAATAGACCTAAAATAATATTTGAGTACTTCAAGCAGATGTTTGCTCAAGTGACAAACCCACCCATTGATCCAATTCGTGAAGCAATTGTCACCTCGATGGAATGCATGATTGGTCCAGAAGGTGATCTTACAGAAACTAGCGAGAAGCAGTGTCATCGCCTTTCTCTTAAAGGTCCTATTCTTTCCATTAATCAAACAGAAGCACTTAAAAAAATGAATTACCGTGGTTGGCGTAGCAAAGTGCTTGATATCACATTTCCAAAGGAACATGGTTCCAGAGGATTGGAAGAGACCTTGGATAGAATCTGCTCAGAGGCTCGTCTTGCAATTCGTGAAGGTTACAAATTACTAGTACTATCTGATAGAGGTGGGTAATATTAATAAATGCCTTTACTTTCTCAACTTGTTTGTTTATGGTTATTGTAACAGCTAAAACAGATTTTGATGGTTATTCATATACGGATATTATACACATAGTGGTTCAAATTTCCCAAACCCCAATAAGGATGAAACTGTCATTAAACAGTTTGTGACTTTTGCAGCTACATCATCTAAGCGGGTCCCCATCAGCTCTCTGTTAGCCGTTGGTGCTGTACACCACCATCTTGTCTCAAAGTTAGAGCGAACTCGAATTGGATTGATTGTGGAGTCCGGGGAGCCACGCGAAGTGCATCATTTCTGCACCCTAGTGGGGTTTGGTGCAGATGCTATATGCCCCTACTTAGCAATTGAAGCTATCTGGAGACTACAGATTGATGGTAAAGTCCCACCAAAGGAAAATGGGACATTACATGCTAAAGAAGAGCTGGTTCAGAAATACCTCAAAGCAAGTAAATCTGGCATGTTGAAGGTTATAGCGAAGATGGGAATTTCTACTTTGGCATCTTACAAAGGTGCTCAAATTTTTGAGGCGCTTGGACTTTCATCAGAGGTGGTTCAAAGGTGTTTTGCTGGAACACCAAGTCGGGTGGAAGGGGCAACATTTGAGATGCTTGCTCGAGATACGCTTCGTTTGCATGATTTGGCATTTCCTAGCCGTCTTTTACCTAAAGGGAGTGCGGATGCCCATGCTTTGTCCAATCCTGGCGACTATCACTGGCGTAAAGATGGTGAAGTGCATCTAAACGACCCACTGGCCATTGCAAAGCTGCAGGAGGCTGCCCGCACAAACAGTGTTGCAGCCTATAAGCAGTATTCTAAAATAATTCAGGATTTAAACAAACACTGCAATTTGCGAGGCATGCTAAAATTTAAGGAAGTGCCAGATAGGAAGATTCCTTTGGAGGAAGTTGAACCTGCTAGTGAGATTGTGAAGCGGTTCTGCACAGGTGCTATGAGTTATGGTTCGATTTCACTGGAGGCTCATACAACTCTTGCTATGGCCATGAATAAAATTGGTGGCAAATCCAATACAGGTCTGCATTTTCTTCTCTTTTGGAACAATATAAATGCAACATAGATATTAGGGTAGAGTCTAGACAGAAATTTTGTAACAGCCATAAAGAGTGAGTAATCCTACATGTGTTCCTACCTATGAAAACAAGATACTGAGAGATACCTAATACCAGTTTCTTTCATGCACTTTAATTTTTAATATTCCTTTCTAACTTGGTTTATGTGCCTCAGGTGAAGGAGGGGAGAATCCATCACGGTTAGAACCACTCCCTGATGGCTCAATGAATCCGAAAAGAAGTGCAATCAAACAAGTTGCAAGTGGGCGGTTTGGTGTTTCTAGCTACTATCTCACTAATGCAGATGAACTTCAAATTAAGATGGCTCAGGTATGGAATCTTTCTTTTCAAGGAGTCTACAGAAGGTTATTTATTGATTATACTGTTACATTTGGGTAGGGCACATCTTCTGAGCTAGCATCACGAATTACACTTATTTCCAAGACATGTTGTTAGACTAGTTATGTTTTGTGCATGGTAGACTTGCAGGCATGTGTGTGAAGGCTGCTTCCTAAATTAGAATGGATATTTGCTATTGTCATTTTTTATAAATGTTCCTCTACAGGGAGCAAAACCTGGCGAGGGTGGTGAACTTCCAGGTCACAAAGTCATTGGTGATATTGCTGTTACAAGAAATTCAACTTCTGGTGTGGGGCTTATTAGTCCTCCTCCACACCATGATATTTATTCCATTGAAGATCTTGCACAGCTTATTTACGATCTTAAGGTAATTATACAAGTAATGACTTAAAAGGTGGAATTTTTGTTTTACCTCTTTAAAGAATATTTACACATTGTTTTAATTTTTCTTTATTCAGTTCTTATAGTGGCCTGAGAATGTGACATGCGTTCAGATGTCCTAGTAAGGAGATTGAAGATAGAGGACTTTATTCTTGAAATTTATATGCAGTTCTATCAACTGATCTGTGCAAAATGCGTTGCATAATTTATGCTTAAACACAAGTAGGGACGTTCTTTTTGGCATTAAATTGAAATTGTAGAAACTATTGTTTGATTCTGCCTTTTCTGCATGGACTGAAGGCTTCTTTGAGTATTATCTTTCTTCCTCTTTTCTTGAACCTCACAATTTCTAGTGCTTGTTAGCCTGAAATGTACTTCTTCTGAAAAGACTTTCAACTGTACAGTTGGTCGAAACCATCTGCCTTCCTCTAAACCAATATCTCGGGGAGTTTGCATGTTTGCATCGATAATAGCGATATGCTCTACTGTCCACTATGGGAGAGATGTTGTCATGTAACCTTATGTAGTGTTACCAAATATTAAAAGTAATAATTAAAAAAACCATGTCAGCTCATAAAAAAAATTTAAAACCAACATAGATCCATTTTAAACCCAGATCTATCAAGCACCAAGGAGGATCAAATTATAAATCTTTTCTAGACACTCAAAATTTAAGATAAAATTACACCTCAAAAAATTGGATCCCTCTCGGTGCTTGATTGATCCGGTTTAGCATGGATCTATGCTGGTTTAAGGTTTCATTATCAATATCTGAGGGTTTCAGTGCTGGAAGGTGAGAAAGATGTATGACTATTTTAATGGATTTTGCTGCAGAATGCCAATCCGGGTGCTCGAATCAGTGTAAAGCTGGTCTCTGAGGCTGGTGTTGGAGTTATAGCAAGTGGTGTAGTAAAGGGTCATGCAGATCATGTCCTGATTGCAGGTCATGATGGAGGTACTGGAGCAGCTCGTTGGACAGGAATAAAAAATGCTGGACTGCCATGGGAACTTGGTCTAGCAGAGACTCATCAGACATTGGTAGCTAATGACTTACGTGGTCGTACAGTTCTACAAACAGATGGTCAGCTGAAAACAGGAAGAGATGTTGCCATAGCTGCACTCCTTGGTGCAGAAGAGTTTGGTTTCAGTACAGCCCCCCTCATCAGTCTGGGTTGTATCATGATGCGCAAATGTCACAAAAACACATGTCCAGTTGGCATTGCTACCCAGGATCCTGTTTTAAGGGAAAAATTTGCAGGAGAACCGGAACATGTGATTAATTTCTTATTCATGGTTGCACAAGAGCTTCGTGAACTTATGTCTGAGATCGGTTTCAGAACTGTGAAGGAGATGGTTGGTCGTGCAGATATGCTGGAGATGGATAAGGAGGTTATAAACAGTAACGAGAAGCTCGAAAATATTGATCTTTCTTTGCTACTTAGGCCTGCAGCAGAGATTCGCCCAGAAGCTGCTCAATATTGTGTTCAGGCACAAGATCATGGGCTGGACATGGCCCTCGACCAAGAGCTGATCAGGCTTTCAAAGGCAGCTTTAGAGAAGGCTATACCTGTTTACATGGAGATGCCCGTTAGGAATGTCAATAGGGCTGTTGGTACAATGCTTAGCCATGAAGTTACCAAAAGATACAATCAGATGGGTCTTCCCACAGACACGATTCATGCAAAACTAACAGGGAGTGCAGGACAGAGCCTTGGGGCATTCCTTTGTTCAGGTATTACCCTGGAGTTGGAAGGAGACAGCAATGATTATGTTGGTAAGGGCTTATCAGGAGGCAAGATTGTGGTTTACCCTCCTAGAAGAAGTCGGTTTGATCCTAAAGAAAACATTGTCATTGGGAATGTTGCTTTGTATGGGGCAACCAGTGGAGAAGCTTACTTGAATGGTATGGCAGCAGAAAGATTTTGTGTAAGGAATTCTGGTGCGAAAGCAGTTGTTGAAGGAATAGGGGATCATGGATGTGAATACATGACTGGTGGAACTGTGGTCATCTTGGGCAAAACTGGGAGGAATTTCGCAGCTGGTATGAGTGGAGGCATTGCATATGTTCTTGATGTTGATGGAAAATTTGATTCAAGATGCAATCTCGAGTTGGTAGACCTTGAAAAAGTTGAAGAGGAAGATGATATCATGACATTGAAGATGATGATACAACAGCATCAGCGTCACTCAAACAGCCAGCTGGCAAGAGAAGTCCTTGCTGATTTTGAAGCTTTCCTCCCAAAATTTGTGAAAGTATTCCCACGAGACTATAAAAGAGTGCTGCAAGAAATGAAGGCAGTGAATGCTGCAAAGGAAGCAGAGGAGGCAGACTTGATGAAAAAAGATGCCTTTGAAGAGCTGAAGAGGATGGTAGAAGTTGATTCAAGTCAACATAAAAAAGATGATGGGGCTTACAAGGTACATTATCATGTAGTTCTTGACTAATATATTTTTTTAAATTTCAACTGCATAACATATATTGTCATTAAATATCAGCTCAACTGTATAAACATCCATGATTCTTTTAAATGATTTGACAGAATCATCAAATATTAAGTTGTATAAATGTCAAGTGTGATGGCTTGGCCATGGGATTAACATTATTTCTTTCTAATTTGCAGCAGAATGAACTGAAAGTGGTGGCACAGAGGCCTACAAAAGTAGATAACGCAGAGAAGCACCGTGGCTTTCTGAAGTATGAACGTGAGACTCTTGCATATAGAGATGCCGCAGAAAGAATAAATGATTGGGAAGAGGTGGTCGAGGAAAACAAGCCAGGCCCTCTACTGAAGACACAATCAGCTAGGTGTATGGATTGTGGAACTCCGTTTTGTCATCAGGTTTTAGTACTGACATCATTTATTTGTCCTTAACAATTTTATTAAAATAGCAAGTGAAACATAATATAGCCTTTACAGTTCATATGTTATATTCACCTTCTATGCGTGACAGGTGTTCACCTTTCTGTCTGATGTAAAGTTTCTTAATTACATCCCTTGTTCCTGTAAATTTTTTGTTTTGCTAGATTGTACTTTATCTGTATTCTGAACGTGTGTAACTTTTTCTTCCATGCAGGAGAACAGTGGATGCCCTCTTGGGAACAAAATACCTGAGTGGAATGAATTAGTGCACCAAGGACGTTGGCGAGATGCCTTAGACCGGCTGCTGGAAACTAACAATTTTCCTGAATTCACTGGACGTGTTTGCCCTGCTCCCTGTGAAGGTGCATGTGTTCTAGGAATAATTGAAAACCCAGTATCCATTAAAAGTATTGAATGTGCCATCATTGATAAAGCTTTTGAAGAAGGTTGGATGATTCCTCGTCCACCTGTGAAGAGGACAGGGTATGTGTCTTTGGGTTATAATTTTTAATTCCATTCCTATGATGCTTATCATTTTGAAGATAAACTGCCTGTTGTATTTGATGTGGATGATCTATATGTTGATATGGATGGTCATTGGGTGCAGGAAGAAAGTTGCTATAGTGGGCAGTGGTCCAGCTGGTTTGGCTGCAGCTGATCAGCTCAATAAAGCAGGGCACTCTGTCACTATATATGAACGTGCTGACCGAATTGGAGGCCTGATGATGTATGGAGTTCCTAATATGAAAACAGACAAGCTTGATATTGTCCAACGGCGTGTTGATCTGATGGCAGAGGAAGGTGTTAATTTTGTTGTGAATGCAAATGTTGGTGTTGACCCAGTTTTCTCTGTGGAAAAGCTTCGAGATGAAAATGATGCTCTCCTTTTGGCATGCGGTGCAACGAAACCAAGGTACAGTTAACTTTCTGTTTTTGAATTCAATTGAGATTTTGCTCATAGGAGTTGAGGCCTTTGATGTAAAACTTAATTTATATAAATTGCAGGGATCTTCCTGTGCCTGGCCGCAAATTAATGGGAGTACATTTTGCTATGGATTTCCTTCATGCAAACACCAAGAGTTTATTAGACAGTGGATTGCAAGATGGAAAGTTTATTTCTGCAAAAGGGAAACGGGTGGTTGTCATTGGAGGAGGAGACACTGGAACGGATTGTATAGCAACATCTATAAGGCATGGATGCAGTAATGTTGTGAATCTGGAGCTCCTTTCACGGCCCCCCAATTCTCGTGCTCCTGGGAATCCTTGGCCTCAGGTTCGCCTTTTTCTATATTCATATAATAGAAAGTATCTATCTATTACTTTTCTAGCATGGTGTAACCTAGTACATTTCCATTAACATGGGTTTTTGACTCTTTGTTCACTTTTTGGCAGTGGCCAAGAGTTTTCAGAGTAGATTATGGCCACCAGGAAGCTATTACCAAGTTTGGTAAAGATCCCAGGTCATACGAAGTATTGACAAAAAGGTTTATAGCCGATGACAATGGAAATGTTAAAGGACTTGAATTGATTAGTGTCAAATGGGAAAAAGATGAGAGTGGAAAATTCCAGTTGAAAGAAATGGAGGGCACAGAGGAGATTATAGAAGCAGATCTTGTGTTTTTAGCAATGGGTTTTCTTGGACCAGAACAGGTAGGCTATATTTTTCGTAACACCAAAGCTGTTGGTTAGGTGATTTATAAAACTGTAAATTTTAATCGATAAGCAAATTTAACGATTCTGTTCTGCTCTGAATTTAATGGACACCATTCATTATGTTGTTTTCTTCATTGGAAGATTGAGGAATTCAGTGATATTGCAGCCTTCCTAATCCATAACTTCAAATACATATATTTTCATCACATCTATTTTTTGTGCCTGAAAGATACTGGACATGCACCATATTTTCTGGAATTGCTCCATCTACTTTTTGACTCTGATTTCATTTTTTATTTGGTTTGACAGGATATTGCAGAGAAGCTTGATATGGAAAGGGATAACAGGTCAAACTTCAAAGCCAACTTTGGTGATTTTGCAACCAGTGTTGACGGTGTATTTGCTGCTGGTGACTGCAGACGCGGACAGTCTCTTGTTGTTTGGGCCATTGCTGAAGGAAGACAGGCAGCTGCTCAGATAGATAAATTTGTGATGAAAGAAGATCAGTTGATCACAACTTGTGAAGATAGAGTGGAGGACAAGGATAAACGCCCAATGTTTACTTTGAAAACATAAGTGGTCCCTGGGATACTTGGTGTAGAAAGTGGAAATCCAAGGAACAATGGCGAGGACAGGCTGAATTCGCCACTTGCATGCCTTGTTATTGAAGTTGTGAGGAATCAAATTTTGACTGCTCTGCTTCGAGTGTCTCTCATCGTTATTCACTAATACTAACAAGGAAAGTCTTTCGGAAGCATGAACTGCCTGGTCCAAGGCCTTTCTGATGGAAAAAGGGCATTTCAGACTTATGAAACCATTCCGGGCTGTGATTATTCTTGATAACTTTACTGGTGGTCAACATTGATATGAAGTCTTCGATCCTCATTTTGAAATATTTCTAAAGTATACTGCTCTTAACCTGGCGATATGTGTCTTTGGTGTTCTGTAATATTACAGTTTATTGCAATGCATGTACAGTTGCGTCAAACATACATACAAGTTCACTTTGTTATGTGATTCAGGCTGGAAGCTCGTAATAAAGGTGCACTTTTGTACCAAGATCTTAGACATGTAGAATAATTCTATGTTGGCAAGCTCCCTTGATGTAACAACTCTGGAGCAACTGCAACGTGTCTTGACAACATTGAATAAGAGCTTGCATTCTGTTATATCTTTCTTACAGAGATGTTTTAAGATCCGCATTTTCTTTTCCGAACAGATCTGGGTGAATGTGTCCAGCAATGTTTTATTCGCTATCCTGTTGGAACGAAGCATGTATTGCCATATAGTTTGATAATATGTCAAATCTTTGGAAATTTGGAAAGATCTGGGTTTGTATTGCTAGCGGCACTTCCAAATTTTCAATTAAACTTATTGTTCTTCGCTGCGGTCGACTTTTCTTTGGTTTTAGAAAGGTGCCGAAATTGACATGTTCTTTTTATTTATTTTTTGGTATTATATGGAACTGTCCCACGTAACATTTAGGTTTTTATGGTTTCAAGCAGCTATTATAGTCTGTAGAGCTATCCAGCTTCCAAGCAATCTTTGATAAATAATTTCTCAGATGTTACGATCAAGTTGCTTCCATTTCTAAGTTGCTGACAGTGTGAACACTTGTATTCTCTTTTCTTGACATCCTTTACTTTTGCATTGATCATTGAGATTTGAATCCATTCTATTTGATCAGGCCTGCCGCCTAGCATATATGCTTTCAATTTTTTTATGCGAATTTTATGCTCATCTTAGCATTTATACAATTTTCAGATTTTGGGAGACATCTGAAAATTGCCTCTGATCCTACATTGAGGCCTTTCGAGTGTATCTATAAAGGAAGGATTTAGTGACTGGTTGCTGAATAAAACGACTTTCATATAAATGCACGTGAGAGCGATTTGCTGAGCCAGTCTGTAAACATCTTTGATGTTTTGAAGGTCCAAGCGCCACTTCATCTTTGCCACTTCATCTTTGCGTCGAGAGGTGCTCTACAGCCCAGTATGGGGGAGATCTTGTAACGTGATGTACCGTTACTAATGTTTGTAACATGTAAGCAAAAAATAATAGTGATAGTGAATATTATGAGGGAGATTTTGTAACACAAAATAAAAAATAATATCATTTTAAAGTTATTTATATTAATAAAAAATAAATTTTCTAATAGGGCAAAATAAATGTCGGCCACAAAAACAATGTAATATGGGGGATGTTGTAATTTTCCTACCTAACAAAACAATAAAAAAGTAAAAATTTAATTATTAGTAAAAAAATGTGGGTCAAGAAAAAAACACAAAAAAATGTTGGCCTTGCACATGGTTTTAAAACCATGTGCAAGGCATTCTAAAAAATTCCTGGTTTTATTGTACATGATTTAGGAGGGCCTTGCACATGGTCTTTAAACCATGTGCAAGGCCTCCTAAACAATCCATGGTTTTATTGTACATGGTTTAGGAGGGTCTTGCAAATGGTTTTAAACCATGTGCAAGGCCTCCTAAACAACCCATGGTTTTATTGTACATGGTTTAGGAGGGCCTTACAAATGGTTTTAAGACCATGTGCAAGGCCTCCTAAACAATCCATGATTGTAGGAGGGCCTTGCATATGGTTTTAAAACCATGTGTGGGGAAATGATGCAATGTTCGTTCTTAACAAAATAAAAAATTATAAAAAATATTATATGGTGGCTATAAATAATATTAAATATTAATAATAATAAAATTATATGTGGACCTTAAATAAAAATGTGTCTTTTGGTTTGAATCAAATCAATGGATACCTAATAAGAGGTTTGCACCTCGAGAGATTTGATTCATCTCGGCGCTTGATAGAGCCTAGGATTTGGATCTACGTTGGTTTATTGCCATTTGATGAAATCTGAGAAGTTTCTTATTGACCAGATCTTATAGGGTATCTTTGATTGCGTCGAGAGGCGCTCTATAGTCTAGTATGGGGGAGATCTTGTAACGTTATTAACGTTTGTAACATGTCGGCACAAAATAATAGTGATAGTGAATATTATGGGAAATAAATTTTCTAATAGTCCGAAATAAAACAATCTAATATGGGGGAGATGTTATAATCTTTCCACCTAACAAAACAATAAAAAAGTAAAAATTTATTTATCGGTAAAAAAAAATGTGGGTCAAGAAAAAAACACAAAATTGAATTATCTGGAAAAAGATGTTGGCCTTGCACATGGTTTTAAAACCATGTGCAAGACATTCTAAACAACTCATGGTTTTATTGTACATGGTTTATGAGGGCCCTGCAAATGGTTTTAAGACCATGTGCAAGGCCTCTTAAGCAACCCATGGTTGTAGGAGAGCTTTGCATATGGTTTTAAAACCATGTGTAAGGAAATGATGCAATGTTCGTTCCTAACAAAATATAAAATAATAAAAAATATTATTTGTCAACCATAAATAATATTAAATATTAATAATAAAAATATTATATATAGACCTTAAATAAAAAGATGTATTTTTTGATTTGAATCAAATCAATGGATACCTCGAAAGAGGTTTTCACCCCTAGAGATTTGATCCATCTCGAGGTTTGATAGACCCTAGGATTTGGATCTATGCTGGTTATGCATATAACTACTTTGACATGTTTAGATTAAGCATATAACTGCTTTCAATTTAGGAGCTAAAAAAATTATTATTCAATAGTCATATGCACTAAAGATGTCATTATTCCTTTGGTTGCTGGAATTAAGAATTCTAGCACCATGCCAAATGTGTGCAGAAAAGTAACTGTAGCATGTGCGAAAGTGTGAACTAATCCCTTGCACTACGACAACATGATCGAACTTAAAAAATTTCACAGATGCTTTTTGAACCAATGGGAACAAACTTATCCTTTTAAGATCTGTTTGCAATCTAAAATATCCACTCTTTGTCAATATCAAATGGGAGGATAAAACATGCGAGCAGACTTTCTCAGCCAATGTGCATTCTCAAATCTCTTGCAAATTTAAATTTCATCTGTCGAAGAGTCTTTAGTTACTCTTAAAAGCATATAACACGGATATTCCAGCCAACAAGTCTCCTTTTCTTGTGAACTTATCCCTCTGGAAAAAATAGTAAGCAAACGGCAAAATCAAAGATTATTAGGAAGGGCTAGGGCCACCAACAAGCCCTTGCTATAATTTAACACTTGCTTTTGCTACTGCATTTCTACCAGTCATCTCAGGAAAAGGGTCTTGCTGGAATTTTAATGATGGAAATAGGAGTAACATTCCATGTATTAAGGGAAGACACTCGAGAAACCCGACGAAGAGTTCTCCAGAAGTGGAGTGTACTGCAGCAGGAATTGAGAAAGGCACACTTGCCAAGGGAGGGTTTAAAACTGTACTTCAAGCAACGTCTTGAATGAAAGGACAACCTGGTATTACAACGAAGGCTCTCTATCAAGTCGTTATGAAGCTGTCCAATAAAAAATTCGGAGGCTGAGGCAGTGGTCCTGCTAGTAAAAATAATGAAATGTAATGTGTTCTAATATTTTTTTTCTACATAAAAAAACATATTTTTGCTATTAAAAAATTCAAAAATGAATAAAAGATAATAAAACGTTTCAATACCGTCTATATATTTTTGCTATTAAAAAATGAATAAAAAAATATAAAACATTTCAATGGTATGTAATTTGTAATTTGATTGTTTAGTCCGAAGTATCTAAAATTGTAACAATTCAATATGAGGCAGATGCATTCTTAATGTTCCTAACATAATATAAATCAGTATAGATTCATCTTAAACCTTGAACTACCAAACATAGAGAGAGATCCAATTTTATTAGGTGTAATTGTTTTAAATCTTGAATTTTTTTACATGTCCACAAAAAATAGGTTTTAGGTTTTGGTTTAAGATGGATAAATACTAGTTTTTTTGTTTTGTTTTTGTTTTATAGGCCAACATGGAGTTTTTTAGTCACCTTTTACTTGGTGTTAAATTTTTGTTTATGTGCTGACATAGATTTTTTTAATTACTTTTTTTGGTTTTAATTTTCAATTTTATGGTTGACATGAATTACATTACGTTACAACATCTCCCTCATACTCCGCCGTAACTAAAAATTAAAAGGTCATGTTTGGTTGGTTTCAACATATAAACTTAACATACCATGATTGCTATATCATGATTTACTCATATACTATCGCACATTAATTCCAAGCCGTAGTTTATAAGGACATATAAGATAACATATACTATAATCCTTTTGGAAAGAGTATATATATAGATAGTTTCATTTCTACTTACATAAAGGTTCTTTAATTGATGGATGAATATACAATTTACCCTTTCATATGAACTAAAGCATTTAATAATTGGTTTATAAAAATATTGAATGATTGGTTTTGGTTTATATTAGAAAAAAGGTTATTTTCAATGTATAAAGAAAAATAACTTATTTATGATATATATTCTAAACATAAGAAAAATAAATTGTTTTGAAAGAGCTAAAAAATAGTCAAATTGAAAGTGCCCGTTCATTGCCTTCGCATTTAATGATTAGCTTTTTATTGAAAGACAAGTTTTTCCTGATTGATCTGCATAATGATAATTACATGAAGGGGATTCCATCGAATTCATTATTAAGATTTGTAAGAGTGGATTCCAACATTCCAGGAGGATAAGGCCTCTAGAAGAATGACATGTATGGTTTAAAAAATAATAATTTAGAAGTACCTTTTTCCACTCCATTCAAACCATTATTTTGTTGGTTAATTGCTTTGACTATAAAGTACAAATTATCAAAGTCATAAGAATATTTTTCTTTGTTATTAATGCATTGTGATTTTTTTGTGTAACTATTTTTTTTAACTCAACTTTATTAATTCTGTGCAAAAATGTTTTCTTGCTCATTTTACAGACATGGAAATGGATGCAGGAAGAGTGCTAGCATACACTTCTATTTGGAGTTTTTGTACAAGGGCAGTTTTAACTCAAAACTTGTTAATGATAGTGGTATATTTTTGGTTGAAAGCTGTTTTTTTAGGACTCATTACTAGAGTAAAAAATTCAGTCATAAAAGAATTTGTAGCGACTTATTCACCAACTTTATCAATGAACACCTTTTGAAACTCATTCTTGGTAGTGATTGAGCCAATTGGCAAATTGAAATACCAAGTTGATGTCTTGTTTTAAAAAATATATGGAAAGAGTTGCCTAACATCATCATGCTGAACATTCATTAATCTAATATCATTATAAATTTTTTGATATGATCTTTAGGGGAACCTAATAATTCTAGGTCATATTTTGGCAATAAATGTTTAGGCTGTTTAGGTAGGTGATGGAGTCCTAGTAATGTTATGGCTTCATGATTTGGTTCATTTTCTATTTTTTATTCTCTAGGTTTAGAACTTCCAAATTTTGTTTTAGAACTTGGTTTTAGAATTTTGAGGTGAAAATGAAGGGTTTGGTGTTGGGAGGAATATGATTCAATGGTTGAGGAATAGGAATATTTTAAGTAAGGAAAAATCTATTAAAATATTCAATTGAATGCACTAATGTACTTTTTGGCTCTCGAATAATTTTGCTTTGAGTATTCTTTCTACGAGGCAACAAAGGAGCTACATGCAAAGCACGATTTGTTTAGCATAAGCCTTAGCTATGCTTCTGAAAGGATCATTTGAGATTGAATATGATACATTATCTTAGATATTTTTGTTTTCATTACTTTCTTTGTGTGCGATAGATTCTCTCGATTCAGCTATATTTGACCTAGGATGAATGTTTTCAGTGGAATAATCTATTTGATGGGATGAATCATCCATGTAGATACATGCCCTCCTAACACCAATTCAATGGATAGGGCCAAAATCCTAGTGCAAAAAATTAGGGTTCAACCCAAAAAATATGCCCAATTTCTCTTTCTGGTTTAAAAAGGAGAACCCACAAGATTGATGGCTCGATTACCTTTCAATGAGCTTTAAAACAAGGGAAATTATTTTTTTCTTTAATATTTAAAAAACATATAAACAGAAAAACAAAGAAACAAACTATAGTTTATTCTAAAAACTAAATGACAATCTAACAAAAGCGAAAGATTTGCAATCTTGGAATAACAGTTATTCATTTATAAAAGGTTTTTTCTAAAATAATTTAACAATAGAAAATGATATTAAACTAGTATAGATCCATTTTAACTCTTGCTCTACTAAGGTCTGAGACAGATAAAATCCTTTGAGGTGCAAACCATTTTTACAATACTAAACTTGAGTAAAGGTTGCACCTCAAGAGATTTGATCCATCTCTAGGCTTGGTAGAGCCATAATTAAGATTACACAC
>LPNX011068557.1:110854-130248 GCA_001517045.1 Pseudotsuga menziesii | reverse complement strand
AGGATGAAGAGATGGCGGCTTGGAAGCATGGAAAATTTGAACTATATTCTTTTTTCAAGGAATTATAAGCTTGCATTAGGACATTATACACCTCCAAGTATGGTTTATTGTACAAATTATTTGAAGGAGTTTTGTTTTAAAATGAAATATATTTTTTATTTACTTAAAAATACACTTTTCTAGCATACTTTTTTTTTTCAAGTCTGCAAAATATATTAAACAACTGAAATAAAATTGACCTCACAGAGAGGTCTTTGGGGTGGTCTGAAACAATGGAGCCACCACCCCAACCAGTCAAAACTGTGTTTATGTCTGAGATTTATATTACAAAAAAATCCATAAACAGATGGAGGCCAAACTATAGGCACAAAATCAATAGTGACATTGTTCATGGAGTTATAAAACAAGAGCCTAGAAAGCAAATTAAAATAGGAAATCTGAAAATAATAAATGGAACCAGTAGGTGGTTGAGCCAGCTTCGGAGTCCTCATCAACAACATACTAGGGGGGTACTTCATCTAGGATGGGGAAGCCACCATGGAAGTCTTCATCAGAGGTTGAATTAGGCAGCTTGGCAGGAGGTGGAGAAGACTTATAGACATGCTCCTCATTTTTGCGGACGCACTTGTTGATCAATGATGTGATGGTGGTTGGCACTGAAAATGGGGTGTTCATCGTCATTGTCGGTGCTAGCACATAGCTCCTTTCCATTGATAGTCCCCCAATGGCGTTGCCGCTCCCCATTTATGTGTTACTCACGGTGCAAAGCCTAATGGCCAGGCACTTCCAAGTAGAGGTAGAATCCAACCTATTGAGCTGGGCGTCCATTTCAATCAATTTTCTCTTGTCCGAGAGCACAAAGCTTCAAGTGCAATTCCAGTTACTCAACATTTCCTCCATCAATGTACCCATCATATTTTTGATTAATGAGTAATGATTTATTTTTCCTCCCCCTCTGCCCCTAACCAGATGCTCGATGATCGGACGGGTTTCCTATTCATCAATCATGGCTCTAAATGACATGGAAACACACGTATCGTACCCTTCTCCCATCATCAGACCCATACCATGCTAGGAATGACTTCATCCACAGTTGCCTTGACGAGGGGTTCTGCGTTGTTGAGACATGGTGAGTTGATTATGTTGTTGCAGGTGCAAACATGGAGCAGGGTGCCTCGGCTGTGAAGAAACCCGGATGGACAAAGCAAAAGGAGGATGAAAACAGACCCTGCAAGTCAGAACCACGAGTGGAAAATGTTGTTGCAGGTGCAAACTTGGAACAAGGTGCTTAGGTTGCGAAGAAACCCGGATGGACGGATCAGAAGGATGCTGAAAATAGAACCAGGAGTGGGAGAATGAGCCATTGCACATCCTCTTTCCACTCCTTTGGGCCTGTCGACCACACGCTCCAGGTCTAAAGCCATGAGGGGAGAGTTAATGCGGGCGGTACTACAGGGTGGTCCTTCCATTGCCAGACGAGAAAACCTCTTCCTCGCACGACGAAACCATTAAATGTAGGATCAAGCTACCCTCGCCAGATGGGACGTTCTCTTCCTTGAAATGAGGAGCCATTAACTGCGTTGGGGGGATATTTGAAGTCGCGGCATGAGGGGTGCCACATTTCTGGCTCTCAGAATGAGGTGCTCTTCGATGTCAGCTTGACATGTGGACACCCGCATTTGGGTTGGAAAGATCCTTGGTGGCCAGTTCTCAACACATGTCGGAGAGATCGGTGGTAGTATGTTGTCCATATCACCTTCCGTGAGAGGTAAGTGACTGACGACCCCTTCATTTGCTAAGAAATCAACAAGAGAATTAGCCTTCCGTTTCACATGGTGGAAAGAGATGGCCCTGTTATGGTTGAGGTGGATTTCTAATCAGAAACGACCCTACTCCAGCCTCCAGCTGGGTGAGAGCTTGGAGATTTGAGAGACATGTAGGATTTTGGATGCTAGTGAAAGGATAATTTGTGAATCCCATTCAACAATCAAAGGAATAAAATATTTTCAGCTAGCGATTGCTATACCTTCAATCAGTCCCTCCAGTTCAGCCCCATTATTACTGTCATGGCCGATATTTCTGAAGAAAATCCACATAATGTCTCTAACATTATTCCGAATGATTCCTCCAAACCCAACATTAGCAAGATTCCCTTTAGAGGCTTAGTTAAAGTTGAGTTTGTGGACTCCTTCTAGAGAGGGGGACCAAATATCAGGGCTGTCAATGCTCACTTTAGACCTCCTGGTTTCCACAGGGGGAGGGGTGAGGTGGAAATTAAAGTTGGTTAGAAGGAGTTGCTCAGAGGGAGAGATGGGGAAGTCAACTTTACTACAGTCTCTGGAAAAAATATTTTCTTGAAGATTCTTGGTGATGATGTGCCAGATGTCCTCGAGGGAGTTGCTTTTACCTACAAAAATTCTGAGATTTCTTTCCTTCCAAATGTTCAAGATAATAAAACCAGGTGTGAGGTCCCAAATACAATTGATGAGTAGACTTTGAAAAGGATTGTCATCCCATTGCTGTAAAGTTTCAGTGATGTTACCTGTGACCCGCTTACATCTCCTATTTTTCTCTGTAGCCATATCCCACAACGAACTGGAAAAAATACATGAGTCAAGTAGGTGATCAATGGTTTTTGAGTGTGTTGCATAACACACATTGGGAGGGCCCCTAGAAGCCACGTTTCAAAATATTATCCCAAGTGAGGATGCATGTGTGTGAGAGCAGCCATAGAAATGAGGAAACCTTAGGTGAGAGGTTGGGATTTCAAATTTTCTTCCAGATAATGGGGGGTTGCACCTCATGCCTGCCTATAACACCCCAGTTTTGACCCCATTTTCATTAAATGTATATGATGTATTTATTGTAATTAATCATGGTGTGGAGCTACAGGAAAAAGCCCTGCCATGGATTATCGTTTTATGTTCCAATGATTAAATTAGTGCCTATGGTATTTTGTGCTAGCTAGGAACATTATGATTTTAAATTGGACATCATGTAAATATGCTTTTTAATTAAAAATACCCACAACCAGCTATGTCAATGCAACAATAATGAGAAGGGGCATGATTTCCTAAGGATAAGGGGGGGATATTTAACCTTTGGGTCCAATGGGAAAAAGCCAAATGTCAAAGGGAGAACCCGTCAAAACTGTCAACTTCCTTTCTTGTCTTACTCACCCAATCATTTATTACTGCCAGAAATTGGTTGAGTTGGTTATTGCATGGGATGGGCAAGGTATGAAAACCCAAATTCGAATTGGAGAAGCCATCAGTTTTTTGGAAACGCGTTTTGACTCCTTGGGCAAGCAAAGACCCAAAAACGTAGGCCATTCTACAATGCTTTCAGGTTGGCATGTTTTCCTCACCATTTTTTCCTTCACGTGAGCTCTCTCAAGCATCCAAAACTTTCGGTGTGTGTTTTCATTTCATGTTTTTGGTTGTTGGCTTCAGTTTCCCATGGATGGGAGGTCGTTTTTTGTAATTCCAGGGATTGGGTTGGGTTTCCTCACGTTTTTGGACACTTTTTTCCTGGGGAAGGAACCCAACAATTGGCTACACCCTATGGAGTCTGAGCATTTGGAAACTATCTGGTAGGACATTCATAGCATGAAAATTAGAATCAAGCAAGGGCTTGATATCATTAGACAGGGACATAGGACGAATGGAACCTTCACGGTTAAGGAAGCTTACTCTTTGTTAACGGGCAGTGTCACGTCCCCACCCTTCTATCGGCGAGAGGACGCGACTATAATGCTAACATTCTAGGCAATCTAGCCCCATGAACATAAAAATAAAATGCATTGAACTTAAACATACACAGATGCATAAATGATTATCAAACAACGAAAGTAATTTCATTCATTCGCAACATTTGACATGTTCATATGGATTTATAAAACAAACACAGTTGCAAGTAATTAAACACAAGAATACTTATCTTAGAAGAAGCTTGTCTCGTAACTAGCTACGTCGCTGCAACGTTCCACCCAACCATAGGCCAGTGTGCTCACCAATCGCTCAACAACACTGCCACCCCCGAGTTGGGCATGATTCCACAAGGAATAAGGGGAAACTAGCAGGTTCACACGTAGCCAAGGATACATGAAACTTAGCCAAGCCAACATAATTGAGTTTATCAGGCTAACAGGGAGCTGGAAAGGTTGGCTACTAAGCTAGTGAGCTCAATCCAAGAGCTATGGACACCTGGACCAGAACTAGCTTGAATTCTAAAACATCCACACACACCCAACACAAGGAAGCATCCCCTTCTTTGCTACACATTCCATCAGGCTATGCCTTCCCTTCCAGTGTTATTCAGGGGGTGTAAAGAAGAAAGCCAACCCTCTAGCTTTGTCTAAGAGGCTCCTGCACACATCAGGTTTGTCAAGCAAGCTCAGACCCCATTCTCGCACCCAAAGAGAGTTCAAATGCCAACAAACAGTGTGCACACAGCAACAACAGTTCTAGACTGAAGGAAAAACACCACAGAGACCAAAATCGGGTGTGGAAACTGGGTAGAAACAACTCAGGCTGAGCAAATCGAATTCCAGAGTCATTTATGGCCCTAACGTGGCCAAAATGACTTCAACATCACCCAAAATTCATGGCTTGGTTCTCCCATTCGTTGGGCAACACTAAACACCAAAATTCCCCACCGTGGGCATGTGGAAACGACACCAAAACACCTAGTAGAGATCCCAGCCACTAGAAGCTAACAAAAACACTTCACAACAATGGTAAGAAACACATGAAACTGCAAAATTGTGAGTGGAAAATGCACCAGTAGCTCCAAAAACGTGAGGAAACCCAACCCAATCCCTGACATTACAAAAATGACCTCCCATCCATGGGAAACTAAAGCCAATAACCAAAAACGTGGAATGAAAACACACACCGGAAGTTCTGGATGCCTGAGAGAGCTCATGTGAAGGAAAAAATGGTGAGGAAAACATGCCAATGTGAAAGCATTGTAGAATGGCCTACGTTTTTGGGTTTTTGCTTGCCCAAGGAGTCAAAATGCGTTTCCCAAAAACTGATGGCTTCTCCAATTCGAATTTGGGTTGTCATACCTTGCCCATCCCATGCAATAACCAAATCAACCAATTTCTGGCAGTAATAAATGATTGGGTGAGTAAGACAAGAAAGGTAGTTGACAATTTTGATGGGTTCTCCCTTTGACATTTGGCTTTTCCCCATTGGCCCCAAAGGTTAAATACCCCCCCCCCCTTATCCTTAGGAAATCATTCCCCTTCTCATTATTGTTGCATTGACATAGCTGGTTGTGGGTTGTCCAATTTAAAATCATAACGTGCCTGGCTAGCACAAAATACCATCGACACCGATTTAATCGCCGGAACATAAAATGATAATCCATGGTGGGGTTTTTTCTTGTAGCTCCACACCATGATTAATTACAATATATACATCATATACATTTAATGCAAATGGAGTCAAAACCGGGGAGTTACAGGCAGGCATGAGGCGCAACCCCCCATTATCTGGAAGAAAATTTGGAATCCCAACCTCTCACCTAAGGTTTCCTCGTTTCTATGGCTGTTCTCACACACATGCATCCTCACTTGGGATAATATTCTGAAACGTGGCTTCTAGGGGCCCTCCCAATGTGAGTTATGCAACAATCACTCAGAAACCATTGATCACCTACTTGAATCATGTATTTTTTACAGTTTGTTGTGGGATATGGCTGTAGAGAAAAATAGGAGATGTAAGCGGGTCATAGGTAACATCACTGAAACTTACAGCAATGGGATGAAAATCCTTTTCAAAGTCTACTCATCAATTGTATTTGGGACCTCACACCTAGTTTTATTGTCTGGAACATTTGGAAGGAAAGAAATCTCAGAATTTTTGTAGGTAAAAGCAGCTCCCTCAAGGACATCTGGCACATCATCACCAATAATCTTCAGGAATTTTTTTTTCCAAAGACTGGAGTAAAGTTGACTTCCCCATCTCTCCCTCTGAGCAAATCCTTCTAATCAACTTTAATTTCCACCTTACCCCTCCCCCTGTGGCAACCAGGAGGTCTAAAGTGAGCATTGACAACCCTAATATTTGGTCCCCCTCTCCGGAAGGAGTCCACAAACTCAAATTTAACTAAGCCTCTAAAGGGAATCTTGCTAATGTTAGGTTTGGAGGAGTCATTCGGAATAATGTTAGAGACATTATGTGGATTTTCTTCGGAAATATCGGCCATGACAGTAATAATGGGGTTGAACTGGAGGGACTGATTGAAGGTATAACAATCGATAGCCGAAAATATTTTATTCCTTTGATTGTTGAATGGGATTCACAAATTATCCTTTCACTAGCATCCAAAATCCTAGATGGCTCTCAAATATCCAAGCTCTTGCCCAGATGGAGGCTGGAGCAGGGTCTTTCCTGATTGGAAAGGCACCTCAACCAGAATAGGGCCATCTTTTTCCACCATGTGAAATGAAAGGATAATTCTCTCGTTGATTTTTTAGCAAGTGAAGGGGTTGTCAGTCACTTACCTCTCACGGAAGGTGATATGGACAACACTACTACCACCGATCTCTCCGACATGTGTCAAGAACTGGCCACCAAGGATCTTTCCAACCCAGATGCGGGTGTCCACATGTCAAGCCGACACCAAAGAGCACCTCGTTCCGAGAGTCAAAAACGTGGCACCCCTCATGCTGTTAGTTCAAATATTCCCCCAACGTAGTTAATGGCTCCTCATTTCGAGGAAGAGAACATCCCGTCTGGCGAGGGTAGCGTGATCCTACATTTAATGGTTTCATCCTGTGAGGAAGAGGTTTTCCCGTATGGAAATGGAAGGGCCACCCTGCAGTGCCGCCTACATTAACTCTCCCCTCATGGATTTAGACCTGGATCATGTGGTCGGCAGGATAAAGGAGCGGAAAGAGGATGTGCGATGGCTCATTCTCCCACTCCTGGTTCTGGTTTGCAGCAACTATTTTCAGCATCTTTCTGATCCGTCCATCCAGGTTTCTTCACAACCTAGGAACCTTGTTCCAAGTTTGCACCTGCAACAACATTTTGCGCTCATGGTTCTGGCTTGCAGGTTCTGTTTTCATCCTCCTTTTGCTTCGTCCATTCGGGTTTCTTCACCATGTTTGCACCTACAACAACATAATCAGCTCACCATGTCTCAACAATGCCTTCTTTAGTTCCTTCCCAAGACAATGCCTTCTTCAGTTTTGAGTTTGGAAATTCTGTTACTCATCCTGTGCTGGACCGTGGATTGGTGGAAGAATGACGTGTTTTGTTTTCCCTCTTTTATCCAAGCCACTATGGATTTTTTCCTCCACAGAGTTTCTTCTTGCTCGTAGCATTTGTCCAACTGCGCTAAGAGTTATTTTTCTCAGCTTCTTATCTCTTTTGTGTATCCCTGATTCAAGATAACAAGATGCATAATTTCAAGTTCTTCTTGTAGTGCCTCTTTGTCCTTGAACATGTTGCCAAAAGTTCTATGATTCTACTAGCGAAGTTTGGCGCAGAGGATCCGTAAATTCTGGTGCATGATAGCCATTTTAGACCCGCCCTTGACCTGCATGTTGGTCCACCAATATTTAACAGTGTTGTTGAAGGAGGCGTGAGAGAGCCAAAAATTTTCAAATCAGAAAGGTTTGTGAAGTGGGGTACCTAAACTATGCCAAGAAAGGGAGATAGGCCAATGGTACGATCTGACTGTGGGGAGGACAAGAGATTCCAAAATATCACTAGATCCAAGAATGCTGTCCGTCACAAGGAGCCGGCCAAGGAGTTTGGAAATCTAGTGAACCCCCCCTCTCTTGTTGTTCTAGGTGAAGAACCATGAGGAGGACAGAAGGTCAACAAGAGCATAGTTGGAAAGGGTGGATTTGAAGGCCTTATCCTCATTGGAGAGAGTTCTAAAGCCCCCTTTCTTTTCCTCAAGATTGATGATCATGTTGTAATCACCACTGATAAGAGTGGGGGAGTCAAGATACTACTGAATGAACCATTCCACATAATGAAGGAGCTGGAGCTTGAGACTGGAGGATTGAGGACCATAAACATTTAGAAGATGGCCTTCGATATTGGTCCCAACAATATGGAAAAAAGCAGATATGGAGTGGGAAGTAGAGGCAAAGTTATTGAGAGAAACAAGAAGGGGGTTCCAGATGATTGTGACACCTCTAGAGGCCCCTTTGGAATCTATGGAAATACTTTGACTTCCTTTCTATAGCCTAGTCATAAGCAAAGAAATGGCTTCAATGGAGCACTTAGTTTCTTGGAGAAAGAGGATAGTAGGCTTTCCCTGGAGAATTTTCCTTTTTAACATCCGATGCTTTGAAGGTCTTGAGGCATCTGACATTCCATGAGATGATATTCATGGGATAACCGATGTAGAAGTGGAGAATAATTCTATGATCTGGGAATATTTCCCTAATTCCACCAGCCCATTTCTTAGTCTTCCTAACTATTGCAGGTCTATTTTGCGGCCACGATTTTTGTTGTCCTTTTGAGTTTTTTGTTTATCCTTTTGAGGAGGGTTGTAGACTCCAAGTTTGTTTTGGAATTTTTCTTTGGCTAGAGATTCCTGAAGGAGTTGTATTTGTCGACCTAGAATGGATTCATAATATTTCCTGGTGCAGGTGTCCTCCATTCCAAGCAGGTCCAACTCTCCCACATCCGGTTCTTTCTTATGTACTTCGTCAGTAGTTGGATCTGGTTGGGCGCTTGCTAGTAGCTCCAGAGGATAAGATCCCAAGTTTGGATTGACCAGAGGGTACGATTTGCTATTGATAGGAGTCGAGGGGGAGAGGAGATTCTCCATCTCTACATTGTGCTTCGTGTATGACTGCTGCTTTTGAGGGTCTTGGGGCATGAAAATTTGATTAGGGTTTTCCATGTCTAGATTTGCTTCAGGATTCTCTGGTTGGTCCTCTAGAATAACAAAGCTATTGTGGGTGGGGGGAGGATCCTCTTGGATATTATTCTTAGGAGCATGTTTGCAATTATTGCATCTTTTTTTCCCTATTTTCTAGAATCCTTCAGCATATTTTCCGTCCCCTTTCATATTTTCCATGCGATGTTTATTCAAAGGGAAGTATTTGTACAGGTGGCCATGTTCATGGAATTTGTGGAATCATAAGGGAACATGTTTGTAGTCAAGAGGTTGGATCTAGTATGAATCTTCATTCATTAGACATATTTCATCTGGCAGGGCTTTGGAAATGTGCATGTAGACACAAATCCTGGCGTAGGAGGTGTATTTGTTCATTTTTGTTTGGTCTTCAGTTATAACATATATTCCCAGGGTGTTTCCTATTTCGTTGAGGGTTTCCTTGTCCCAATATTCATGTGGGATGGAATACATACAGATCCAGATATGGGCCTAAGAGAAGTCTTCTTTCTCTGGGCTGAATCGTTCCACCCAGTTTCTTAGGTATAGACCAACAACGTTGAAGAAGTAAGGGCCTCCCTCTTCAACCTTGGATTTGTCATCCAGGTGGTGGAAGATAATGGTGAAGAATCCTTTGGAGCCTAGATTCATATTAAAGTGTGCTTTGGGTTTCCATTTCGTTGCTATCCATACTTGGAGGGCTTGTTCTGTGGGCCAAACGATAATAAATTTGCTAATGAGAGCATGATCCTTGATTTTTTGAAACCTAACATTTATCCTTTCAGCAGGGAGAGTGAGGCAGGGATGATCTTCAATGCGGGTGATGCATGTGTGAGTGCCAGGTCCTTCCTTCTCAGACTGCGGGGCGGTTTGTTTTTCCTAGGTTATTTTCCTTGGGTCGCCTTCGTATATGGGTATTTCTTCAGTCCTGATTTGCAGAGAAGCAGGGGCTACTGAGCTAGGGTGGTTGACTGAGTTGGTATCTAGTGCGTTAAAATGAGGCTGGGAGGGGCCTACTGTTCCCCTAGTCGAATGCCATGAGGCTGTGCAGAATATACAGTCGAGGAGTGGCCTAGAAGAGAGGCAGATTCGATAATGTGATTGGGGTCAAAGAAAACCCTAGCAAGGAAATCATGGACACTACAACAATAATTCGTTCGAAGAATCTAGTTCACCACATGATTACACTTAATTACATTTTTTTCTTCTAGCATAATTTTATTACCAACTAGTAAAAGGTGTAGTACATATATACATACATACATATATCGCTTCATAAATTTGTCTACATAAATTTAATTGTTATCAAATCAAATCACAAAGAGCACACACAATTGTTCCAAAGTAGAAAATATAAATAAAGATATATAAATCACTGATATGTCATTTCTTGAATTCCTTTGATATATTTATTTAAGTTTGATTGTGATAATATATATAGAGAGATAAGAATACGTGAAATTGAAATTGAAATTTGATATATCGTTAACACAAAAAATTGCTCACCTAGCTCTCTCTGGTCTAAACCATAAGCATACATCATATTCCCACCATTATTTCCTTGATTTTGACCTTCATCATTGTATTTCCACTAAATATGGTCCAAAACATCATTATTCCTTCCCCATAAATGAAGGGAAGATGAGCATTTACTGTGATTTATCCCCACTCTCTCCCAAGAAGGGTAAAAAACCCTAGAAAATGAGAATGGGTCAAAATACCATAGATAAATACCATGGGTCAAAAACCCTTGGGCCATCCTATAAATACATTGTGAAGGACTCCTCCAAAACACTTTTTGCTATTTGCTCTTAGTCACACAACATACTTTTCTGCCATTATTTTGCCACGCCATTTCCCACAGTGTATGTTGAGCTTGCTCCATACCCATTTGGATCCATGTTCCCCATTCGAAAAATAGATGTGGAAGAGATTGGAGACCAAAACCGTGGAGTTGCGGGACCATTTCCTAGGACGACTATGATGGCCCAACATTCCAGAAAAGGTATCTTTTGTTTTTGTTTTGCATTATATATCTGAAAATATAAAAATATTGTTCTTGTTGTTTTTATTTCCTATTGTTATTGGTGAACTCTACCCTATGATCTATATTATCTAGGGTTGGTTCTTTTGCACATAGTTGGGGAGAAATCCCCACTACAGTTTTGACGACTCCACTCAATCGATCCATACAGATCTTTGTTTTTGCAGGTTTTTCCATTTGTTTGTTCTTCTTTGCTACCTTCAACTGTCACACATGTGACCCCCTCGTGGCAAATCTGAACCAGTATTGCTTTAGTGCTTGCCCCCCTCGGCCCTAGCCGACAACCATTTTTGTAATATCCCAGTTTTGATCCCAAGGGGGAGGGGAATGTGTGCCCTGGTTTTGACCCCATGGTATTGAATTGTACATGATGTATATATTATTGAGATCATGGAATGGAGCTCAAAGATAAGGCCCTGTCATTGATCTGGTGTTTTGTGAATAGGTGATCAAGGCTGATGCCTATGGTTATTGTGCTGGTCATGCACAATATATTTTGAATATCATGTAAATGCACAATTAATAAATACCACAACTAGCTATGGAACTGCAACGTGAAAGATATGGGGGAATGGTTTCAAAAGGAATAGGGAGGGGAGTCAGTCAAACCCACTGAGCCAATAGGGTGTGGCCAGATGTCAATTCGGAAACCCATGAACCCTCAGCTACCCTTTTTGTCTCTTGTCCTCAATCATTCATTTCTTCCAGAAGTTGTTTGAGGCAGTTAATTCCTTGGTCAGAGCAAGGCATGGCAGCCTGTTTGTGTGTCTGAGCAAACCTGCAGTCTGGGAAGCCGCGATCTTGCTTCTGACAAAAGGAAGCACATGATGCATGCCAGTCCATCTTTCCTTAGTCGGGGGGAAGGTTTTATTGTTCCTCAATGCTCATTGTGTGGGATTATTCTATCATTCCGACACCATTCGTTCATTCACGATTAAGCATTGTTCATAAGATAGAGTCACAAATTTTTTTTGGTTTTAGCAAAGTGATGCTACACGTTTCTGCAAGTATTTCCCTTTGTTGAGAAATTGGTTGATGTGTTGTAGCGTTATCTTAAAACACCGATTGGTAGGAGACCTTGTTTTTCTCTGTGTTATAGAGTGAATCTTGTGTGGCTGTGTTTTCCTTGTGGATGTCTACGATGTGCATCCCTATTTTGGTATGCATACTTAGGAGTGGAAGAGGCCCATAATTGGGTGATAAACCTAGTGAAGAGAGGAACCTCATAGACATATAAATAGGGGCTAAAAAATACTTTCTGCACACCCTGAACAACATTGGAAGGGAAAGTATGGAATGAGGGAACTATGTAGCAGTGAAGGGAATAATTCCTTGTGTTGGGTGGTGTAGGTACTGGGGAGGCCAAGCTAGATCTTGTGTAGGTGTCCATAGCTCTATGGTTGAGCTCACTAGCTTAACAATTCTACCTTTCCATTGCCTTAGCAGTCTGAAAAATCTAGCTATAGGTTGGTTTGACTGTGTTTTGATGTGTGTGAGTCATTGCCTTAGTAGCCTGTGAAACCCAACTGAGTGTTGGCTTGACTATGTGTGTTATGATCTGAATGTGTGTAAGTATGTTGTTCCCTAGTTCCTTGTGGAAATCATGCCCAGTTCGGGGGTGGCAGTGGTGTTGAGAAATTAATGAACACAATGGCCTATGGTTGGGTGGAACGTTGCAGCCACATAGCTAGTTGCGGGACAAATCCATCATCCAAGATAAGTATTCTCTGTTATTCTTGTTCATGCATTGTGTTTGTTTATGAATGACTATACTGGTTATGTATAATGCTTATGAGTATGATGAATGGATTATGATGAATGCTTGTTAGTGTTTCAGTAGATTTAATGTTGAATGAATGTCCCTGCATTTGCTTGTTTATGCCTTGTATGTTTCATGCATTTTTTCCTAAGTCCATGGAGGTTGGAATCCTGTTACAGAGTCAGAATGCTTCTGACTTAGTGTTTCTGCCCTTTGAAATCCTCCTAGGGAAGGTGGAAGGTGGAAACCAGAAAAAGGGAAGTGAAATAAGGCAGGAATTGAGTTTTTTGCACCCCAGGATCTGCCTGTAGAAGGATTAAAAGCAATGAAAAGTCCAAGGAAAGGTCGAGTTTCCGACTTCTAAACCACTGCAGAAAGCGAAAAGGCAGAAGGCGGAAATTGAAAAATATGGAAAAGTTGAAGGCAAAAGATGGATTTCCGCGTTCCAAAGTCGAAGGTCAAAAAGTAGAAGGTCAGAAGCTGGAAAGTGGGAAACCAATGAGCAAGGTAGTCATTTCATGTATTTCCACATTTTGAGGTAGGAAGGTGGATTAATGGTTGAACACTTCCGTCGAATGTTAAAGTTTCGATTCTCGAGTTTCGAGGTCGGAAGGTGAAAAGCGGAAGTGCAAAAGGTGGATTAATGGTTGAACACTTTCGTCGAATGTTAAAGTTCCGAGGTCGGAAGGCAAAAAGTAGAAGTGCGGAAGGCAGATTAATGGTTGAACACTTTTGTCGAATGTTAGAGTTCTGATTCCTGAGTTTTGAGGTCGGAAAAGTGGAAGGAGCAAGCACGAAAGGTGGAAGAGTGGTCAAATATCTTCGTCACACATGGTGTTTCCGATTCTCAAGCTCTGCAAGCGAAAGACGGAAAGCGAAAGTGCGGAGGGCAGAGTTCGGAAAGAATAGGTCTAGTGTGGAAATGGTGTTTTTGGTTGCAGAAGGGATATTTAAAGCGCGGAAAGACTGTTACAGTGCTTTCTAATCCTGAGAATGAAAGCTGAAGAGTGTGTTAACACCCATGCCCCGTGTTTCGAAAGGAGAACAAGGGTTCTTGAAGTAAAATTTTTAATAATTCCGCATTATGGGGTATGGGGACATTACATTGTGGTATCAAAGTTGCTAGTTGTAGCACTAGGACCTAAATGGGCCAAGTTGAACAATTATCAGGGCTGTTGGTTATAACATTGGGCCTAGATGGGCCAAGTTAAATGTTGCAGAAGGAAAACTGCAGCAAGACAGAGCATTATTTTAGTAGTTCTACTAAAGTTAACAGACCAATAGACTTGAAATTGACTGTGAACTTGGTTGCATAGAGATTTCACGCCCCAAAAAGTGATTTTTATACCCCCGATCTCCAAGCGTGATATCCAATGGGAGGAGGACACGTCATTTGCACACGTTTCCTATCGCGTGTAACAAAAGTTTCTTTTCTGCACTAGTTCAACCAGTGAAATCGCTACCAGCCGTTGATTTGTTTGAGGATCAACCTCGTCCATTGATCTTAAACCTATGTCGTGGTGATTAGTTTCCATTTCTCCACTCAAAGCCCTGTTTATCCTTCTCGTTCTTTTATTTGCAAAATGAACCTTGACCGTAGTTTTGGGTGATGCCATGATCTCGACCGTTCATACCTATAGTAAACAATTGGTAAGTGTTTTTGAATTTCTGAGATGGTTTAACAGTGTGTTTGATTAATACATTTTTGCAGAGTCATAGTGTAGTTGAAAAGTTGGTTTTGGGTCAGCATTGAGAACCTTCAGCATGAATGATGCATTGGAACCCTATGAGCACGAGGAAGATGCTATGGGGGAAAACGCCCGAGTTGGAAATGCTGAGACAGAGTCTAATGGCATGAGATATCAAGATACTCCTTCAGACATTGCATCCACCATGAGAAGCTTAAGGGTGGAGATAAAAAGTTAAAGGGCAGAAAATGAAATATTGGTTAAGGCTCAGGAAGAGTAGAATCAACTGAACGTAGCCATGGTGCAGAGTTTGAAAGACATATAGAGGTAGATGAACTCAGAGCATCAAACAGTAAATCCGAAAGGAAGTAGGAGTAGTGCTAGAAGAAGAAAGAGGTGTTCTAGTGGATCATCTGACTCAGGAGGACCCACTAGGGGTTCAAGTTCTTGTTCTCATAGGAATAGGAGAAAAAGGCGCTACAAGAACATCTCATGGGATGAGATTATGAAGGCAAGGCCGCCTACCTTTAATGGTGAGATAAAGAATAGTCAAAAAGGTGATGCTTGGCTTCTTGGGATGAGAAAATATTTCCAAGTCCAAGACTACTCTGGAAATATGAAGGCTAGGGTAGCCATATTCAATTTGACTGGAAGAGCATCCATATGGTGGGAGCACTTCAGTCAAGTAAAGAAGATCAGTGAAAGGAAGATTGTGTGGAAACAATTCCAAAAGTTTTTCAGGTAGAAGTACCTCTCTGATAGGTACTATGATGATAATATTAAAGAATTCCATGAGCTAATATTGGGGCAGTAGACCATGGAAGAGTATGAAAATAAGTTCTTGGAGCTATTGAGGTATGTTAGGTACATTAAGGACGAGAAAGTGAAAATCCAACATTTTCTGAGTGGGTTTCCTCAATCTTACAAATATAGAGTTGAGTTTGATGAACCCAGAACTCTAGAAGAGGCTATCAGAAAGGCTAAGTATTGCTATGATAAGAATAAAGGAAAACATGATTACCATAAGACATGGAAGGATAATAAGAATGCAAATTATGATAAGAGGAATAAAGGTTCCAAACCCTCTAACTTTCGAAATTAGCATAGGCAGCCATCACAAACTGTGGCTAAGCCAACCAGAGTGATGGGAGAAAATCCAAGAGATCCAAAAGAGATCAGATAACCACTCCAATGTTGGAGATGTGGAGGACCCCATCTATGCATGAATTGTCCACTTGAGAATGGGAATGTAAGGCTAACTTACAACATTCAAGAAGATGAAACAATGGGTCAAGTAGCAAGAACTATCCCTAGGATTTATGCAGTATTGTAGGACTTCCAGGAAGATCATCAGTAAGGTTGCAGGTAAGATTGCTAAGAATCTGTTTCTGTTTTGATTGAACTTGGATCTGAGTCACAGTTATATTACTCCTAGAGTTGTTGAGATTTGTGATTTTAAGAAGTTAAAGCATAGTAAACCATGGTTAGTTCAGCTAGCCATTGGAACTAAGAGAAAGGTTAGTGAAGTGGTAGATAAATGTCCATTGGTTATGAATGGATTGGTCACTTATGCAGATCCAAATGTTCTACCACTTGGTTCCTATGATGTTCTCATTGGAATGGATTGGTTGGAAGCACATAAATTAAAACTTGATTGTTACAACAAGACTTTTGAGTGCTTGGATGAAGAAGGAAAGTTAAGGGTTGTAAGAGGCATTCCAAAGGTGATTTCTGTTAGGAAGATTTCAACAATGCAGCCGAAGAAGTTATGTAGGAAAGGTTGCAAAGTGTATGCGGCTTATGTTTTGGAGGTGGTAGAGAATGAAACTCCTAGGTTGGAGCATTTTCATGTGTTGCAGGAATTCCGGGATGTTTTTCTTGATGAAATTCTAGGGCTTCCTCCAAATAGGGACATTGATTTCACAATTGAACTTGTTCAAGGAGCAGCATCGGTGTCCAAGACACCCTACAGGATGAGTACACCAGAAATGCTAGAGCTGAAGATGAATTTGCAAGAGTTGTTGGAGAATACGTATATCAGACCAAGTGTGTCTCCTTGGGGAGCACTGGTCCTATTTGTGAAAAAGAAATATGGTACAATCATGTTGTGTATTGATTACAAACAACTGAACAAAGTCACTTTAAGGAACCGGTCCTGTTTGTGAAAAATAAAGGTGCTACACTCAGGTTGTGTATTGATTACAGACAGCTGAACAAAGTCACTTTGAGGAATAAATACCCTTTTCCTAGGATTGATGACCTATTTAATCAAATGAGAGGAGCAAAGGTATTTTCCAATATTGACTTAAGGTCTGGCTACCATCAGGTAAGAATCAAGGATGAAGACATTCATAAGACAACCTCCAGAACAAGGCATGGACATTATGAGTTTGTAGTGGTAATATTTGGTCTCACAAATGCACCAGCTACATTTAAGTTCCTTATGAACAATGTTTTCAGCAGGTATCTAGACAAGTTTTTTCTTATTTTCCTTGATGACATTCTTATTTCTTCTAAGAATGAGGAAGAGCATGAAGAACATTCAAGATTGATGTTGTAATTGCTTAGGGAGCATAAGTTGTATGCAAAGTTGAGCAAATGTGATTTCTATAAAGATAAGATTCAATATTTGGGTCACATTATCTCAGATGAGGGAATATCTGTAGACCCTGAGAAGATTGAAGCCATTATGTATTGGCCAACTCCAAGAAATGCGACAGATGTAAGATCTTTTATGGGCCTTGCATGTTACTACAAGAGATTCATTGAAGGATTCTCCAAGGTTGCACATTCCATCACTTCTTTGCAAAAGAAGAGCAATGAGGTTTGAATGGACACCAAGGTGTGAAGAAAGCTTCCAACAGTTGAAGAATCTTCTCACAAGTGCACCAGTTTTGAAAATTTTAGACCCATAGAAATATTTTGTGGTGTGCACTAATGCATGCAGTCAAGGACTTGGAGGAGTTCTTATGCAAGATAACCACATGGTATGTTATGAGTCAAGAAAGTTGAGGGATCATGAGAAAAAATATGCTACTCATGATCTATAACTTGCAGCCATAATACATGCTCTAAAGATGTGGAGGCATTACTTAATGGGAAGAAAATTTGAGTTAATGACAGACCACTATGGCCTGAAGTATTTGTTTGATCTATAATATCTAAATTCTAGGCAAGCTAGATCACTGGAGTTTTTATGTGAGTTTGATTTTGAAATCAAACACATAAAGGGAAAATAAAACAAAGGGGCTAATGCACTCAACAAGAAGGTGCATGAAATGCACTTGGAATCTCTTAGTATTTTCCAATCAGATTTGAGACAGTAGATTGTTAATCACATTGCTGAAGATGAAATTTATGTGCAGATAAAGGACAAATTGCAGCAACAAAGTCTTGAGAAGAAGTATGAGGGATATAAATTGGAAGAAGATGGACTTCTTAGTCATAAAAACATAATTTATATTCCAAATGTAGCATATTTGAGGAGGAATTTTATGGATGAGATCCATCAAGCTCCATATTCTGGTCACCCAAGATATCAAAAGACAATTGCTATAGCCAAAAAGAAGTATTTTCGGACATGAATGAAGAAGGACATTGCTGAGTATATTTCAAAGCACATGAAATGTCAGCAGGTGAAGGTTGATCATCAACACCCACCAGGTTTGTTGCATCCTTTGCCAGTTCCAAAATGGAAATGGGAAGTTGTTTACATGGATTTTATTATAGGACTGCCTATGAATTGGAGGAAATATTATTCCATCATGGTTGTGGTGGACAGGTTGACAAAGGAATCACATTTTATACTAGTTAAGTCCACTTATAAGACTGACGCCATTGCAAAAATATTCATGAAGGATATTTTCAGATTGCATTGATTTCCTAAGGCAATAGTCTCTGAGAGGGATCCTAAGCTCACTTCCAATTTTTGGATCAGTTTGTTTCTAGATTTGGGTACAAAGTTGAACTTCATAACTGCCTACCATCCTCAGACCAATTGTCACACAGAGAGAGTGAATCAAGTGCTGGAAGACATGCTTCATATGTATGTGATGGACAAACCAACAAAGTGGGAAGATTATCTACACTTGGTAGAGTTTTATTATAATAGTGGAAAACAAGCATCCTTGGGGATGAGTCCATATGAAGCTTTGTATGGAAGAAGGTGTAGGACACCTATGACATAGGATAATCTAGTGAACAGGATTGTGCTTGGTCCATAATTTCTCAAGGAGATGGAGCAAGAGGTTGTAAATATCAAGAAGAATATGAAAGCAACCTAGGACAGGAAGAAAATCTATGCAGATAAGCATAGAGTGCACAGAGAGTTTAGTGTTGGGCATCATGTTTACCTCAGTGTGAGGGAAAGGAATATTTCCTTGAATCTTGGAAGTTGTGCCAAGCTGTCACCTAGATACCGTGGGCCGTTTGAAGTGCTTGAAAGAATAGGGCCAGTTGCATATAGACTTGCATTTCCTGCTAGCACTAGGGATCATAATATTTTTAATGTTTATTTGCTTAAGAAATATGTACATGATCCTAACCATGTGATTGATTGGGATGTGATTCAGGTGGAATCCGAGGGATAGGTAAAGGTGCAATGGTCACAGTGCTCCAGAATTGAGCCATTGGATAGGTAAAGGTGTAATGGGAGAAATATAGTCCCGAAGAGGCTACGTGGGAGTTGTAGGATGCCATGCAATTGGCACATCCATTTTTTTTCAATTTTGAAAAGCAGTGAGGACAGTGCTGTTGTAAGGGGGAGGGGAATGTAATACCCTAGTTTTGACCCCAAGGTGGAGGGGAATGTGTGCCCTGGTTTTGAACCCATGGTATTGAATTGTACTGTAGAAATTCAGGCCAGCAATAGATTAATTTTACCCACAACAATTATCAATTGATCATGCAAAATTGCTAACAATGGAGACTGAATATGGAGCTGTAACACAAAATTATATTAACTGAGTGTACAATAGCCAAACCTGTAATAACATAGGTTTCTGAATATATAGAATATGTCAAGAGATCG
>LPNX011068557.1:58400-106943 GCA_001517045.1 Pseudotsuga menziesii | reverse complement strand
CATAGGCCTCATCTCTCCGATTGTGCCATTTGATCTTCTCTGCAGCTGCATTGGGCTCTGCTTCTGTTACCATAGTCACCCTGTAGAGGCCTTTCTCTCTCAATAGTATCTCCATCTCTGATTTCCATTCAAAGAAATTGAAAGGAGTCAAGATAGTTTTCTGTGATTGATCCATAGCTCTAGAAAATCTGTCCCAGCTGTCAGTAGAAGGCTCCCAGTCTTGATGTCTAATCTACAAAACAATTTTTGAAGGAGAGTAACAACCTACAATGGCTCTGATACCATGTAGAAATTCAGGCCAGCAATAGATTAATTTTACCCACAACAATTATCAATTGATCATGCAAAATTGCTAACAATGGAGACTGAATATGGAGCTGTAACACAAAATTATATTAACTGAGTGTACAATAGCCAACCCTATAATAACATAGGTTGCTAAATATATAGAATACATCAAGAGATAGAATGCATAAGGATGCATCCAAAACTAGCATAAAGCAGGCTTACTCAAACTAGGCAAATCCCCCCATAGGTGTAAAAAGCTGATCCCAAATCTGTCATGAGGCTCATGAATTGGCAAGGGCGCATGGGAAAGCTAATGAGTGATGAAATGACAGCTCACACATGATTTTTCATGGAGGAAAGAGTGGAGGATGAAAGGGGCAAAAAACAAGTTCACCTCACCTAGTCTTGCTTTCCTATGTGCCTTAAAACACTGAAAAAGCAGTCAATAAAGCAGAAAAAGTAGAAGGGCGCCTAGGAGGCTAGGAATAAAGCAGATTTGATTCCTAAGGCTTTCCCAAGTGCTACATGAGTCAAAGATGGCAAGTTTGACCTCTATGGATAGGCAATTAGCAACTTGCACATGGTGGGACTCATGAACTAGGTAAATAAGACAAAAATAAATGAATTAATGTCTAAGTGGGTAATACTATGGGTTTGATTATTCTAACATGTACATGATGGATATATTATTGAGATCATGGCATGGAGCTCAAGGCCAAGGCCCTATCGTTGATCTGGTGTTTTGTGAATAGGTGATCAAGGTTGATGCCTATGGTTATTTTGCTGGTCATGGACAATATATTTTGAATATCATGTAAATGCACAATTAATAAATACCACATATAGCTATGGAACTGCAACGTGAAAGAGATGGGGGCATGGTTTCACAAGGAGTAAGGAGGGGATTTCTTCAAACCCCCTGATCCAATAGGGTGTGTCCAAATGTCAATGGGGAAACCCATGAACCCTCAGCTACCCTTTTTGTCCTCTGTCCTCAATCATTCATTTCTTCAAGAAGTTGGTTGAGGCAATTAATTCCTTAAGTAGAGAAAGGCATGGCAGTCTGTTTGTGTGTCTGAGCAAGCCTGCAGTTTGGGAAGCTGTGATCTTTCTTCTGACACAAGGAAGCACATGATTCATGCCAGTCCATATTTCCTAAGTCGGGGGAAGGTTTTATTTTTCCTCAACGTTCATTGTGGGGGATTATTATATCATTCCGACTCCATTCGTTAATTCATGGTTAAGCATTGTTAATCAGCCAGAGTCGCAGAGTGTTTTTTGTTTTAGCAGAGTGATGCTACGAGTTTCTACAAGTATTTCCCTTTACTGAGAAATTGCTTGATGTGTTGGAGCATTATCCTAAACCACATATTGGTAGGAGACCTTGTTTTTCTCTGTGTTACAGAGTGAAGCATGTGTGGTTATGTTTTCCTTGTGGATGTCTGTGATGTGCATCCCCATTTTGGTCTGAATACTTAGGAGTGGAAGAGGCCCATAATTGTATGATAAACCTAGTGAAGAGAGGAAACTCACAGACATATCAAGTGGGGTTGGAAAATCCTTTCTACACACCCTAAAGAGAATTGGAAGGGAAGGTATGGCCTGAGGGAACTGTGCAGCAGTGAAAGGAATAATTCCTTGTGTTTGGGTGGTGTAGGTACTGGGGAGGCCAATCCAGATCTTGTGTAGGTGTCCATAGATCTATGGTTGAGCTCACTAGCTTAGAATTTATACCTTTCTATTTCCTTAGCAGTCTGAGAAAGCCAGCTGTAGATTGGTTTGACTATGTTTTGATGTGTGTGTGTCATTGCCTTAGTAGCCTATGAAACCCAATTGTATATTGGCTCGAATGGAAAGTCTATGAAACCCAACTATGTGTTGGCTTGACTGTGTGTGTTATGATCTGAATGTGTGTAAGTTTGTTGTTCCCTAGTTCCTTGTGGAAATCATGCCCAGCTCGGGGGTGGCAATGGTGTTGAAATATTAATGAACACACTGGCCTATGGTTGGGTGGAACGTTGCAGCCACATAGGTAGTTGCAAGACAACTCCATCATCCAAGATAAGTATTCTCTGTTATTCTTGTTTATGCTATAAATGAGTATACTGGTTATGTATAATGCTTATGAGTAGGATTAATGGATTATGATGAATGCTTGTAGTGTTTTAGTAGATTTACTATTGAATGAATTTCCTTGCATTTTATTGTTTATGCCTTGTATGTTTCATGCATTTTTTTCTAAGTCCATGGAGGTTGGAATCCTATTACAGAGTCATAATGCTCTGACTTAGTGTTTCTTCCCTTTGAAGTCCTCCTGGGGAAGGCAGAAACCAAAAAAAGGGAAGTGAAATAGGGCAGATAGTGAGTTTTCCACACCCTGGGATCCGCCTACGAAAGGCAAAAAAGAAGAAAGCGAAAAAGCAACAAAAAATCCAAGGAAAGGTTGAGTTTACGACTTCCGAACCGTCATGAAAAGTGGAAAGGAAGAAGGCAAAAATAAGAAAATATGGAAAAGTTGAAGGCAAAAGATGGATTTCTGCGTTCTGAATTTGGAGGTCGGAAAGATGGAAAGTGAGAAACCGATGGGAAAGGTAGTAATTTCATGTATTTCCGCATTCTGAGGTTGGAAGGAGGAAAGTGGAAGTGCAGAAGGCGGATTAATGGTTGAACACTTCCGTTGAATGTTAAATTTTTGATTCCCGAGTTTGGAGTTTGGAAGGAAGAAAGCATAAGTACGGAAGGCAGATTAATGGTTGAACACTTCCGTTGAATTTTAAAGTTTTGATTCCTAAGTTCTGAAGTCAGAAGGCGGAAAGCAGAAGTGCGGAAGGCGGATTAATGGTTGAACACTTTCGTCGAATGTTAAAGTTTCAATTCCCAAGTTTCAAGGTCGAAAAGGCAGAAGGCGGAAGAGTGGTTGAATATCTGCATCGCACATGGTGTTTCTGATTCTTGACCTTGCAAGTGGAAGAGGAAGAGCAGAAGTGCGGAGTGTAGAAAGAACAGGTCCAGTGTGGAAATGGTGTTTTTGATTAGAGAAGGGATTTGTGAAGGGAAGAAAGACTGTTATAGTGCTTTCTAATCCTGAGAATGAATGTTGAAGAGTGTGTTAACACCCATTACCTATGTTTCGAAAGGAGAAAAAGGGTTATTGAAGTAATTTTTTTTAATATTTCGCATTATGCGGTATGGGGATGTTACAATTTTCCCAAAAAATTTCAGTTTAGGCCGAGTTGAACCTATCCAGCCGAAAGTTGCGACCCAGTTGCAAATTTTTTCTTGATAAGTGCGACCCAGGTCACGCCTTTTGCCCCGATACGTGTGACCTGGCTTAGAAAGCCATATCATGCATGTCTCGACTTTTAGAGCGACCTTGGTCATTACTGTGAATTGGTTTTGAGGGACTTGTCATGCTTAATCCTCTTTTTTGTGCGACCTGAGTCTTCTGGATATTTTTTTTCTCCGATCGCGATTGTTTCCCAATTTTTTGCGACCCTGATTGCGCCTGTTTCGCTGATAGGTGTGACCTGCAGTTTTTCTGCCTATTTTGGTGTTTGAGATCCTTGTTACAGATCCCTTGTCTGTGTTTTACCCCTTCCTGACCTATTTCTGTCAAGATATGATCCATTACAACCCCTTGGTTTGTTTTGAGGTCCGTTTTTCCTTGTATCTGAGCCTCTCATTAGGGGAGTTTTGAGGTAAAAAATGGGCCTCAAAACAAAAATTGTACCATTAAAATTCACTTTATAAGAACCAATGGGATTCAAGATGATGATGTCAACCATAAGGGTAAAATTTGTAAAACAAATGGAGTGAAAAAGAAAAAACTATTTTTTCTTATCGTATTTTTGGCATATCTCCTTATGGGTTCACCAAAATTTCAAGTTTGGGCACTCGTTGGATGCGGAATTTAATTCCACATACAACCCATACCCACACTGCATACTTCTGAGGTACCCACGACACCCAAAATTCAAAATTTCAATAAAAAATTATTTTAATATTAGGGGGCACACCCCTCAGTTCGGTTCTTTGAACCATCACCATCAAATCCATATTCGACATCATTCACAACCTTTGGAGACACACACAACCTTTGAATCCAATTCAGATTCCTATCAATTCGAACCTACCTTGTTCATTACCCCATCTATCCCCATGGATGGTGCACATCCTGATCCCTTCCAAGGGGGGACAGTTGGTAGTGGGATCGAGTTTGTTTTGACCATCATTATGGGTATCCATTCCTCTAGACCGAAAGGTCTTGGTCCTAGTGGGCCATTTTCCACTGCACACATTGCTGCTGGTTCACTACCCACTAGTGGTAGCCCCACTCCAGCCACTGTGGTTCCTACCATTCCACCATTTATACATGGGGGTAGTGGCCCTTCCATGTATTTTTCGACTATTCCTACCATACTAGTGACTATTCCTACTGTCGAAAGTCAACCTTACCCACCCCCAGTTACACATGTGAACTACACTCCTGTTGTCACTGGCACCATTGTTGGCCCTTTCCGATCCACTTTCACTAGTACATGTGGACATTTTCCCCCTGAAAAATCATTGCTATTGCAACACTTTTGCATTGCTATAGCGACGAACATGACCCTTTATTTTTCATGGGGAAACTTTCGTCGCTGTAGAAACACTTGCCATAGTTCATCTCTATAGCGACAGAAAAGATATGAAACATCCTTTGTTTAAAAAATCAAATTGTGTCGCTATAGTGACACATTTTCATCGCTATAACATCACATTTATCATAGCTATAGTGACAGAGTCACATGTTTAAATAAATTTAAGCCAACTATACTCTGTCGCTATAGCGTCGAAGGTCCGTCACTATAACGACCACAAGACCTTTCGTTGGGTGATGAACTTGCATGTTTAATGAAATTTATGCCCTAATAATCCATCGTGGTAGCGACGACAATACCTAGCAAGTTTCGATGAACTTGCTATACTAGTGACGAAAATGTCTGTCGCTAGTATAGCAAGTTCGTCGGAACTTGCTAGGCCTTGTCATCCCTATAGCGATGGAGATGTCTATTTAAATTTGTTTTTATACCCTCCAAACAATGTATACCCTCAAAGGGTAATTCATTGTAGTTTACTTTCACAAGATTGTGAAGTAGAAAGAAGGGATTTCCAAAACCGATTGTTATGAATGTTGATGAGGTGGGTTTTGGTAGAAACTTGCAGTGTAGAGTTTAGGATAAAAAGAGTTGAGTCAAAAGGCAATAAGTTCGAGAGAAATAGAGGTAAAAGGTGGAGGTGAAATGGTTCAAAAAAAGGTCATGGTATATAAGGGTATGGTTGTAAAGGCAAGGAAGCAAGGTCACAATTAAGTAAATATCCTAAAATTGAAGAGGAAGTTGTTTATGGGAAAACATGTCACCATAAACCAAGTGGCTGAGATTAGCAATAAAACAATAACCGATTGATTTTATGAATTGTACTTTGTCTAAACAAGCCAATGAAACCATTAAACACCTTCTAATTAATTGTACCTATGTGAGCAAAGTCTATAAGAATTGAAGAGTTTGACACATTGTAGAGGAGTTTAGTAAGGAAAAACCATTAATGAATACCTAGAAAATCAGATCGGAAATAAAGATTAAAAAGATTCCCATGCCCTTCCATTAATGGCGTCTTGGGGATCTTGGCTCGCCAAAATATTGGATACCTTTCAACATAGGTATATCCATACCTTTTAATGTTCTTGAAATATTCAATTCTTATTTGAATTCATCAAACAATTCTAAAGTAGGTGAAAAATATGGAGACTATATTTTCCAAAATCAAATATCAACATACGCATAGAATATTATATTATGTCATTCAAGTTTATCAAATGGACTATTCCTGGAAATTAATATTGGATTTTACATTGAACCTTGTGATGGTATTATCAATGTGTTACATCCTTTTTTGCACAGGTGTGCACTAAATCCTAATTCAGGTTAGGGATACTTTTTGCATCATTTAGGACTAAGGAAATCAACTACAATAGTTCACATGGTTTTTTGGGCAATTAAGAGGATCAAATCTAAGCAATATCATGTCCTAGTAAGCAATTCATGGTGTCCTATCTGAAGCAGTAGTGGCAGAATTTATTTCCTGAATTAGTAGTTTTAATTCAGATTTGCAGTATTGTACCATCCACTTAGCGATAAATAAGTTATTTGGAAGACCTAGATGCAATCACAACCAGTGAACCATGAGCTAAGAACCATAAATTTCAAATCTAGGTGAAATTTACACTAGAAAGAAATAAATTACACTCAGTATGAATATTCAAGAGAGATGCCAAATCAACAGATCAAGGATACAGGGACAAGAGTAAATCCAAAAAGGTTAGTGAACAATCAAGGAAAATGAGGTAGCAATGATCGACAATATTCCAAATATGGGCTATTTCTGGGTAGTTATGGGCATATACATCACCCAAGGTAATAGTAGCACATCTTAGATCAACATACCGTGCACACAAATCAAAGAAGCAACTCCGGGGAAGCACATCAGTCATAAGCTTAATTTCCAATTCTTGGCACATTTGAAGCATCATTCCACCTTATAACAACAACAATGAAGAGGCTATTAAAGCAATTTTGGTCATGATAAATGTCAAAAGTCAATATTGGGTTTGTTTAAAAAATAATAATGTTATACCCTATATTGGCTGGGTTTGTCAATCTATTTAAAAAAAATGTTATACCCTCCAAACAATGTTCCAAATCTATGGTATTTTCCAAGTGATGCACCCTCCAAACAATACTCCTCACAAGTTCAGCTGAACTCCTAAAGTGGTGTTGATGCTCTTAGCACAAAACACTCATCCTCATAGTTCTTAGAACTCCTCCATAAAATATCCCCACACACATATTGTGCTAAGGGCCCATCCTTCCTAAGTGGTGAACCTATAACACATATCCCAAGGACAAGCATCCACCTATAGTAAGCTCCAAAATTCCAATCAACCAAAACAATATAAGATAAAATATGGGTCTAGGGTTTCACAATGCACCCAAATGACGGTAAACAATGGTATGAATCATCCCTATTTCAGCATTTTGGGAACCCTTGTGCACTTATCCACCACCAAAAAGGCACACCACTAAATCTGGGCCAAATTGGAGTGTTAAAAGGCAGTTCTGGGCATGAATAGCCCTATGAAAAGTGATGAACAACGGAAAAAACTCGCTTTCCACAGAATGGATTTCCACTGAAGTGCATAACCCTAGGAAAATACATACAAGAACATATGACAATCGAGTTATAGTTACAACTTACAAATGGTCAATGATATTCAATTAATGCTAATTATTGTCAAATAGGACAGACACAGTATTAGTTTTTAAGTTAATAGTATATGTGCCTATCAGGGGTTACTAGGTATTCATTGTCAAGTGTTATGCCTTTTTTTCTCTTTCTCATTATGGCCTCTTGGTTTGTTGTAGTTTCTCTTTTCCATCATGGTTTTGTGATTTGTTGTAAAATATCATAACCTCTAAATATCTCTGGTGATCATAATCTAGGCATTTTTAATTTAATCAAGTCTGTTTGATCAAACCAAGGTCTACTAAAACTCAACACATTCCTCTTACATGGTCTCAATCCTTTCGATTAATATCCTAACCAATTCAATCACCATACTTTTTTACACCAACGACTCCTCATTTTGTTTCGACCACTTGGGAGCTATGGAACATTATGAAGTAAATGTATAAACAATTTAATTTGCAGAGAAGTATGTAGTTGTGCATAGGAGTCTATAATTGTAGCAATACTGCCATGAATCCAAACTTCTTCTTTCTCCTAAGAAATCACTAATAGTAATATTTGACTCAACCCAACTATGACACTTCACTATAGTCCTCATGTTCCTCACAAAGACCTCATTAATTTATAACAAACACTCTGTTGTGAAATATCACAACACATATTACTAGTTACAAAACATAAACACAACAATGGCATAAACATGATAACTACAGAATAACATCCATTGCAAGATTTGAAGATAATATATAGATAATTCACTCTTAAACCTTAATTGCCTCATGCCGTAATTATTCAACATTAAAAACTTTTAAAGTACATGAGACACAACTTATCATTGACCAACAATGCCATATATTCCGAGCAATGAAATTACTTACACAAAATTTTATAAACCCACAAACCTTTATTATTAAGCATGCCACAAGACGGTATGCATCATTTACAATATTATCCATACCTGTGCTTTCATAATCATTATTATCTTGACTCATCTCATAACAAACATGCTTCATGCCTTCAACAACCTACAAGATGGCAGAGACACCACACTCAGAGAAGTGTCTTAAACATAAAACCTAAGTCCTCTCCATCATAAGTTCCATTAGGATGTGATTCTTTAAGAGATGGAATATATTTAATGGAGCAAGAACACAACATTATCTGAATAATGATATCGATGCAAAAAGAATGATATCAATGTAAAAATTAATCACATTGCTTTACTTCCTAGAGATCAATATCATAAATCTCCAATCATGAGATGAAGCCCCATAAAGGGAGGAAGTTCTGTATAAGCTTAGGATATATGTTCTATGAGTGAGAAATCAATGCTGGGATATCATGTAATCTCATAAAGAACCTGACCTGGAGATCCATAGTCAATAATATCATCTGCTTCAACCCAAGTGGATGGACCCATTGATAATGCATCAATGCCACTAATATGTTGATCGATAAAAGCCTCAAAATGTCCATGGTTGATGTGAATTATGTATAGAAGAACAAAAGACAAGAGGAATGTCATCCGCTCAACTGTTTAATTGAGAGAAAAGGCAGAAACCAATAAAAAATGCAACTCTATAATTTCTGAAAATCAGAAGGGAGACATTGTCACTTTCAAACTGCCAGAAATTCCAGTGTTATGAAACAACGCAACATTTAAAAAAAATATAAACAAATTTTATGTTATGAATTTCATTATCATTTCTTTTAAATTCGTTAGATACACTCAGTTCAAATCATCAACCTTGGAAAAATCGGAGAAGAGGTAGGCCTCATAATAACATCACCACTTTGTTCAACAGTCTCCAACTTGTAAATTACAATACATATTAAGTTAAATACTATTTAAATTCCTAGATCAAAATGTATATGAGAATGTCAAAACCAAAATATAATTATCTCTATTATATACCCATTTCATAAGCCACACATCCATGATGAGACACATATTTTAATCTCTACAGATTTGGAATACGTGTAGTGATTTCTATTTGAAAAAAGGAATAATCCACTCATGTAATTTTGTAGATGTTGTTAAAATATTTTAATTCATTCAAGTTTAAAACTTACAATCTAGGTATTTGATTTTTTTGATATAGGTAAGTATTACACTAATAAATATACACCCTAAAAAATATAACATACCCAGATCACACTTACTAAAAACATAGTTAGGACAGCTGTATTTTGAGAAATTGCATGATTTTTTTTTCAAAACTTGTTTCAAGGTATATGTTCATAATATTATAGTTTTCAACACAACTTGAACCATTTCATTAAGAATGCCAGACAAAAAAAATATGCTGAATTAGTAACTTCCTATCCTAAAATATGCACTACTAAAACTTTGTCTCCTACACTATTCATTGACATATTTGATATATCAATTCATCATGTTTTAAAACCTATTTATATAGAATATATATATGATAATCCTTTCATATTCACTAGAATCCATTCTATACAACATCTTTGAAAAAACTTGTGCCCAAAATAGTGATCATAGTTCAAGGTAGGAGTTCGAAAACAACTCTCTCATGTAGGTTGTTCCTGGGTAGATTTGACATATCATTTAAAAACATTTTAAAAACATGTTTATAATGGATATTTCCATATTATTATACTTTAATATGGATTTATAATAACTCCAATTGGACATCAATTGAAAAAGTTGTCATTAAAACACTGTGGGGTAGTCTAGGCCGACCACCACTCCTCCATAGGTAAAAAAATGAAAATTAATTTGTCCCTTTTAGATTTGTTTTATATGCACTATTTGTAATTATTTTTTATACTTATTGGAAGAAGAATCTTGTACACCTCTTTTCTTCCATAATCTCACCTTTTATTCATATAAGTGCTAGTTTTTACAGGTTACAATATGATCAAGAATGTTAATCCATGAAGGAGTGATTACTGAAGAACAATTTCTACAAAAGGGGAATGTAACCAAGACATATAAATATAATACATGGTAATGTTATTCAATTATGATTCCTTGAACAATCCTTGTCTGAAATTCAAGTTCTTAGAAGCTTGATACGAAATAACTAAAGCTGCTGACCAACAACACAATTTTTTTTCATAAAGTTGCAAATGGACAAAGTATAAGGAAAGTGAAGTATTATTTGAAGATTGAGTGAAGACTGGTGCTATAGAATTCAAGATAAAATGATATATAATTAAAGATATAGTGCTACGAAAGTAAGTGAATCAGTGATTCATCATCCTTATTCATTAGTAGTATAATTGCTATGCAAGAATCCTTTAAGAATACCACCTAATATTCTCTGTTGGCGCAAAACTATAATATGCCAATAATTTTTCTTCTCCGAAACTTAAATATAATTAAAATAAAAGTACATGCAAAAGTAAACAATGTTTCCTTTGCTTATGTGGTTGACATTGAAGATAGAGAGTTTTCCTCAAGGCTTCATAAATATATCCTTCATGAAACCGATACTTTCAATTCAAAACTTCATCCAAGTTATTTCCTCTACAAATGCTTCCATCACTTCCTTATCCACCCATTCCTAACCCTCACAATAAATTAACTAAGTTCACCTATAAGATTTGGCATTTCCTACCTACTATTGATCTAGTTCCATAACACTTATTTTAGTTTTAGCCTCTAACGTTGTGCTATAGATTCTGCAATATGTTTCTATTTGTAACAACACTTCACCCTCAAAGAGAAGAGATTGAATCATGCCCTATTATTTAATAAATCCCTTATCTTTTTGCATAAGAGATATATTTAGGCTCATAAACAAGAAAGAGCTCCAAAAAAGTAAGAATTTTAGTGGTCCCTCCAAGGTTCGAAAGAAAATAAGGAAAATATCCACCACTATGGTTGCCACACAAGAAGAATATTTGATGGATTATGTTACTAAAGAAGATAACACAACTAGAAACGGAGAAGAAATAGGTGTTACCATACAAGAAAAAAAACCTACAATACCCAAGGACTCTAAAATTAACCAACATCAAAGGCCTTGTTGTTACTATAAAAGAACCAACAGTAGAGAAACTAGTTGAATAAAATTTGCTCAAGGCTTCAACAAAGACATCTCAAAAATAGGTATAAATCTTGCTAATTGTCATTTACATAATTTCAGGCATGTTTTATATAGAAAATCATGGGAGCTTGTGAATAATCTACTACATAAATATTCAAGGAAACAAAAGCAAAGCAAGCCCAGTTGTGATTAGATTCCTTACTTATCAATATGTCATATACTTGCTACAGACGTCATGGACCTCTTAGGTAGGTGTAGGTACACTTTTTCTTTCTATTTTTTTTTAATATTCACTGAATGTTATGGGTTTGTATTTAGAATGTCACTTATTTCTTCTATGTTTTTTACTTATGTCCTACTTCCTTTCCATTTCTCATTTTTCCAAGGACGGAAAAAGTTTTTAGTTGGGGGGGGGGCATTAACCATGGATTTACCTATCATGACTACACCATCACCGCCCTTTTCTAATTGACCCCTTTGTTTTAACAATGCTATCATTTTACTCTACCACCAAAATTTACATCCATTCCACCACACCCCAAAATATCCAAGAAAGAAAAGGAGTAGATATATGAGTGGTGTAGAAGTTGCTAAATCAACTAGCTCAAGCAAAAATATCAATGTTTCTACACAAATAATTTATGTTTCTACACAAATAACCAACATTAAGAATCCCTATTGCTTCTACACAAAAAATAGTAATAGAAAGCCATGTTGTTGTCACATAAGACCCAACAACAAGAAATGAAGCAAAAAACAAGGTTATAGAGATTACTTAGGAATAAGTAACTACCGTGTAATTTTCCCTTCCGCATGATGTTTCCTATAGGGAAAACTGAGTATCATGTTAGAATCTCATAGGAACAAATCAGATTGTATGGGGCCTATTTTCGTTTAGTGGTATTAGATGACCCGTGGTATTGCAGTGGGAAAAATGGTTTTGTGGTTTTGGGTGACCCATGGCGTTTCCCATGGTATTTGGCCAAAGAAGAAAATAAAAGGGGAAGAAATAATCCATATTGGTCAATCTTATTGATTTTGGACATTATCTATTGAGACCGTCTAGGGGTTAGTCCAGAGTCTCAATTTGGGGTTGGAAAAATCCATCCACCCATTAGGGTTTAGTTTTGGTGGTGACATATCCACTCTATCTAGACATGGGGGAGGATCCATCCAAGATTCAGATTAATATTTAGGGTTGGCATCATTTTGAGGATCCAATTAGTAGTAGAAGTGCCTTGGAATATTCCCAGTGTTTGCTTGGCTAGTTAATGTGTATTTTCAACTTCCATAGCAGCCATAGATATTGTAATATTAGTCCATTGGTAATAATAAAATTCTCATGTCCTTGATTTATGGTAAGTTTGAAAAATATTTGATGAAATGTTTTTGTTAGAATGAAGCTATGAGTTTTTTTCAAAGTGTTTGTATTGGAAACATTACAGTGGTATAATAGTTAGATTTCTTGCCAGGCTAAGGGATATCATATAGGGGAATCCAAGCAAGGTTTCAATTGATCATATTTGTGTTTCATCTTAAAAATCCTGGATTATTTTGGGAAAAATTCTCAAGGGTGGTCGAATACACCATTTTACTAAGACAAAGCCTTAGAAGCTGAGAACATTTTTCAAGTGGGTCACAAATTAATACTGGAAATAAATTTGTTAAGGGAGAATATATTATCCATTGCTATGGATGCTATATTTAATGTATTGGGAAAGTTCTTAGTGACAAAACTGAGTTTCTTAAGAAGGGATCGATTGGCTTCTAGGAGAGTGCACATTCACTGTTGGGTGTGTGGGCTTGTGGTATATCACTAAGGACCATTTTTGAAGGGTGCATTCTCCATATAGGGACGATTTCATTCTCCCATCATTGATCACTTCCTAGAGGGGGATTGTACTATAATTAAGAGACCAAGTTTATTGTCAACGATTTGTTTCTAAGAGGGTTGAGCTCATATATGGGGTCATTGTGGGACTCCAATTTGCATTAACATTCATAATGGGAACATTTACCATGATTTGGGCATTAGAATTATTGTGGGAATCAAATCTCATATCAAGAGTAACATCTTTAGCAAAGACGACTAACTACATGAATATAATACGACTGCATAAGCTAGCATGGGCACAATTAATGTTGGGAAGAGGTATTGGGAAAATAGAGGAGCATTGTTAGTTATTAGTGTAAAATCAATAAATAAGAGAACATTTCCATACCTTGGTAAAGTGTCTTCATTGTATTGTGATTGGATATATTGTTGATGCATCTGCACTCTTATGTACTGTAAAAATCAGTCATGTACATGCAAACTTATATCATCTCTACGTTGGGTGGAAAGGTACCTATTGTGATGCACTTTATTATGTTTATTCTCCAGTCGAAGGCACTTTGGTTTGGTGTTTAATAAGCAGTGAAATTCATAATTTTTCTACTCTTAATATGTTTGTGTAACCTTTGCATAGCTGTATTTTACACATGTGACTGTTGTGTTAAATATATAAAACCAATCCATTAGCTTGTAATAAGTTCAGATTGAAAATATTAATCCAAAATAATCATGTATATACAATGTCACTCATCACATGATTTCCAAGTGTTTGGCAAAGTGTCCAAATCAGATTTGTTTAGTAGTGAGCTACAACAATGCTATGAGAAGTGTTTGAAGAAAGCCCATAACCCAATTTAAGGTAGTTAAAGAATTTTTTAGCTTAGTTAGAAGGAAAGAAGGGGAGTAGAAATTAAGGAAACAACCTCCTTCCCAATGTATAATGTTAATGATGACATGGATTCCACACCTCATCCTATTTATGACAAGTATGATGATACATGCATGGTTGTGCTCGAAGATGATGAATTGGGAGTGGATGCACCCGAGCATGATGAGAACATAGAATTGGATGAGTTACCTTTTGAGGATGATTTCATTTCTTAGGAGGAAGACAATGCAAGCACTGAAGTGCTTGAAGAGAGATTGTATCAGGGAAACAATCCATTTGATTCAGTTGGTCCCTTATATGACGATGAGATGAAACTGCATGATTTTGAGAGCCAACTATTGGTCACAGAGGATCAGATTATGTATATGTTGATGATCTCAATTGGTGCTCACAAGTCTATTGAAGATATTATGTGGAAGTCCCAATTAGAAAGAGGCACAAGGAATTTGTAGGAGGAGTCACTAGTACCAAATGTGTCATCAAATAAGCTTTGGAATAGGTTAAGTCTAACTATTTGAAATTGTTCATGTATAGGGACCTTGCTTTTAAGTTCACCGAGGATAAGGAAAGGAAGGTTGAAGAGCTTAGTCACCTGCTGAGTATCGGATGATATTAATCATTGATAAAAACTAATACTTCACCAACTTTGACAATAATGACACATGAGCACATGATTGAAACTCATTATTTGAGGGATGAGCACCTGGTGATGTTTTTGCACAAGGAGCATTTATATTTACAAGTGGATGAGGAGAGAGGGTTAGCCACATAGGAGGTAGGATAGGAAATTCTCGATGGACCATCAAGCAGTAAAATTTATGAATCCTAAAATTGGGTATACAGGTATATGACAGTGATGGAGACACACTAGGATATAGGTTTTTCTTACATCAACATACTATTGGAGGTAGTAGCACATACATGATATTGGATGGAACAAGAGGTTACAATTGTATGCCGCAGTATAGAGGAGGATCCAAGGGTGTGTAATTACTCATGCAAGATCCTCAAAATATAGTTGTCCTAACTATGTTTTCTGATAACCCCTATTTGTTTAAGTGCAACCATGTTAATTTTCAGGTTTAGTTTGAAAGTGTTTTCACCATGTTTGGAAGTGTTTCATGAGATTTTGGAAACGTGGTGTATGTTCAAACTTCAAACCCTAGATGGTTTGTGATGTATTTTCATATGATGCATGGTTTTGTGATGGATTTGCACATTGGAGATGACTTACCCATTGGTTTCTTAATCCTAGTTGAGTTCTTACATGATAGTCTTCCCCAGGGAATTAGAGATCTCTTTACATATTTCATGACATTTTACATGATGACAGATGGAGATAGTTACTTGATTGGAGAATGACATAATTAGGAGGATAATTTTGTATCCTAGAGGAGGGTATTGGGCTTTGTTACCCTTCAAAATGCATTGTTTTTTTAGGTAGAATTTCTCGGAAAACATACCATTCGTAGTGCTCCCAATTGTGAATTATCATTTATATAATGACCAATATTTGCAGACATCTTGTATTCTATAATTTGATACTGTAAATATCCACTGTTGAGCATAGCAATCCAAATGTTCATAAATTTCTTACATTTACAGCATTATGGGATTCCATATTTTATGCTGAAATAAAAATAAAAAGATAGCAAATAATTTACCATCTATAACATCACAGTTCTCTTTATTTTTCTTTTTTGTAAAGAAATATGCTTTGTTAATCTCTAAATGTCTTGACATGATTTATAATGCAATAATCGATAGGATGCACACCTCAATATAGCTTAGTGCCTAATATAATTGAACTAATGTATGTGGTCTTGTTAATTAGGAAAAACATGACGAATTGATTGTATTCCAATGCAGTAGGGATGTGTGCATAAAAGGGCTGTTCCCTTGTAATTATTTGGTTCTCTCTTGTACAAAGGTCAAGACATTTAGATATCTTGGGAGTTGGCTAACCAACAAAAAAAATCAGATCATTCCACCTTAAGGCAGTGCCTCTTCATAAATTGTTCAATCAATATTATGAAAATCATGCCATCATGTCAAACTTATTAGGAATTGTCTTATCTATGTGTCATTACTATGTAAAACCAAAAATGCACACAAAATCGTTCTATCAAAATACAGCAGCATATGGATGAAGTTATGAAATATTTTGTTTCAAATAAATGTCATACAGTTTAGTTCATGTGACATGAACACTAATATTTGGAATTCGATATTCCAACACTTGTAAAAAAGCTTGGAAACATTAGGATTTCAAAATTTTGCATATACCATGCCCAATACAACCATTCCAAAAGAAAACATTGCCACATGCTCTGCCCTCTCTACTTTTCAAATAACTCTGTATAATACTTTACATTGCTAAATGTAGGGTGGATGAATTTGGACTAATTGTAGAACATTTTTTCATATAGAAAAGGAACCATGTAACACCCCAGTTTTGACCCCGTTTGCATTAAAAATGTATATGATGTATATATTGTAATTAATCATGGTGTGGAGCTAAAGGAAAAATCCCCACCATTGATTTAATGTTTTATGTTTTGGCAATTAAAATTGTTGCTGATGGTATATTCATGCTAGCCGGCACATTATAATTTTTGCATCATGTAAATATGCATTTTAATTAAAAGACCCACAACTAGCTATGTCAATGCAACCATAATGAAAAGGGCATGATTTTTCCTAAGGATAAGGAGGGGGAATTATTTAACCTTTGGGGCCAATAGGGAAAAGCCAGATGTTAATAGGAGAACCCATCAATCAGTCAACTACCAAATTAAATCCTCTGATGTTAGTTGGGGCAGCTATTGCATGGGCAATGGTGTGTGGCAGGACTGTCAGTCCTTGCCCACATGCACACTCCACCAGGGAGCCGTTCCTCCTCATGTGGGAAGGAGAAGAAGAGACCCCATTCTTCCATTTTTCCCATTCTCATGCGGATACGACTATTTTCTCTCCTCACGTACAGGTTTTGGGATTGTTCCTCACGCAGAGAACTGGGAGAGCTGCCTCACATTCATGATTTGGCTGTGCGTAAATTTTGTTTTTGGGGATTTTGTTGTATGTGTGTTTTTACCTCACGTGGATAGTCATTATTCACTCTCCTCAGGCTAAGAATTTCATTTTGGGTGACGATCTGTGATTGGGTTTCTTCCCCAACATTTTTGTGACATTTCTCCACCATTTGCCAAGCTAAGAAATCACTGCTGGTTTCCCCACGATTTTGGGTTGCTGTGAGTTTATGGTTGAGTCGTTTTGGCCACGATAGGGCCAAGAATGACTCAGGGATCGAATTGATCAGTCTGAGATGTGTATTACCCAAGTTTCCATTCCGGTTTTGTGCTGTGGTGTTTTCCTTTAAACCTCAGAGCCGTGAATGGTTGTTTTGCTGTGTGTGCACAATGGATTTGTCTTTGGACTGTGTAGGAGTGGAAAGGAGTCTGCTTGACAAACCTAGTGTTTACAAGAGCCTCATAGATAGAGCTAGAGGGTTTGCTCTCTTCTCTATACCCCCTAAATAGCACTGGAAGGGAATTCATGTCCTGAGGGACTGTGCAGTAGAGAAGGGAATGATTCCTTGTGTTGGGTGTGTGTGGATGTCTTAGGAGTCAAGCTAGTTTTGGTGTAGGCATCCTTAGCTCTTTAGTGAGCCCACTAACTTAGCAGACAGTGCTTCCACCTCCTGATAACCTGATAAACCCAACTTGTTGTCTTGGTTATGTGTTGTTGTGTACTCTTAGCATGATAAACCCAACCGTGTTGATTTGGCTGAATTTTTGTGGTATCCTTGGCTATGTGTGATCCAACTTAGTTTCCTTATTTCTTGCAGGAATCATGCCCACCTCGGGGGTGGTAGTGTTGCTGAGAGATTAAGGATCACACTGGCCTATGGTTGGGTGGAACGTTGCAGTGACATAGCTGGTTGCAGGGCGTTCTTCGTCATAAGATAAGTATTCTTGTCTATTTCATCTCTGCAATTGTATTTGATGTTTAATGAAAATGATGAACATGCTAAATGATTGAATGGAATATAGTTGCTTCCGCTGTATGTTGAACATTTATGCATCTATGCCTGTTTTAGTTCAAAGCATTCCACTATAATTATCATTTGTATGTTCATGGGGCTAGTTTCGTGGGTTGGATCGTATTATGGTAGCGTCCTCTTCGTCGGTCGGAGGGTCGAGGACGTTACAAAACATTACACTAGATCAAGCCAATAGATGTCAATAGTGTCTAACCATGGCGTATCCCAAGCACACAAGGACCAAAATTCTTGTAAAAGAGCTTGGGAATGTCAGGATTTCAAAACCATGCATATGCCTTTCCCAATGCAATCATTTCAAAAGGAAACACCACATTCTCTACCCTCTCTACTCTTTAATTAACTCTGCATAACATTTTGCTTTGCTATATTTACGGTGGATGAATTTGGACAAATTGTAGAACAATTTTTAATCTAGAAAAGGAACCAATCCATTAGATCAATACAAATAGGATTCCAATAGTGTCTAACCATGGAATATCCCAGGAATACAAGGACCAAAATATTAATGCATATTTTTCTCCACATATATATAAAACAAGTGATAAGTGCAACTATCAGAACAACTCTAGAATCTTGCCTATAGAGTTCTTGCCGATGGGGACAGTAACAAGATATATAGAAGCCTATACAAGTAGCAATTATCCTTAACATCCTACTTGAGAATGAAGAAGACCCTGAGGCAAGACATGAACATTGTCGGTATAGGACACCATCCATCTTGGGAAATAATGACGAATATCTTTGTAAAATTCCTAATGATATAGGTAGGTATTGTAACCAAGTATTAGTGCATCTAAAATAAATTTGGCAAATGAACAGACGATTCATATCTTATTCTATTATCACATTTTGTAGAAGAGTCATAGGCACAATAAAAACACACTTTCTAGCGCTTTTGAGCATGTTGGATCCTCTTAAAAAGCATTAAGGTCAAATATGGGCATGTCTAAGGGTCAAAACAACCCTAAAATAGTGACAGACAGTAGCAAAACCAATCTTTGACAAGTTCTGGGTGGTTTTTGAATCATGTACAAGAGTCTTAAGGAGGTTCTGGGAATGCATTTGACTGGAATAAGCAATAAACCAACAATTTTGCATCAATGTTCAACCCTAAAGGAAGCACTAGCGAGCCACACCCTTCTTGCAGTCCTCGCCTCATGTATAGAACAAGTCGTTGGACATTGGAGTAGTATTTCCATGCCCTAGCTAGCCTTGGGACGTCCAAATTTATTATGAAATGATAACACTCTTTTATATGCCATTGATGAGAGGTATTACATGCTTCGAGGTTACTTTATGGAAGAAGTCCCTCTTGGAGGTTAAATGGAGTATTTTGTGGACATGTATTGTAGAAGTTATTTGCATTTTGAGCTGTTTGATTGCCATGTGGACACTCTCACATTGTAACATTTCCCTAATGAAATTTATTTAATCACTCTTGAGACGGATTGTTGGAGTTAAGAGGAAGTTTGGGGGATCATCAAGCCCTCCTTTTCTGGTCTTTGCATCATTTGAGAAGGACATTTCCCTTTGAAGCTAAGTTTGGTTGCATTGTGGGAACATGTTGGTAGAGTAGCCACCTTTTTTGGAGATTAATTGCACATTTTAGCTGGGGAACATACCTTGGAGTAGCCTTTTGGGTTTCTAAGCAGACATCCCTTGTTACTTGGAGGTTACTTCATGAGTTAGTGTCCACCTTGAGCTTTCTAGATGGGGTCATTCCCTTGGAGAACATCAACAGGGCACTTAAGAAGATGAGAATCTTGTATTGAAAGCAATGAAAATATGTGCTTAGCTTTGGAAGTTACTATTGAGCTGCTAATTATTGGAGATATCTTTGGTAAACGCATTCCATATCAATCAACATATTTGGTTGGTTATTTAGAGAGACGTGAAGGTCATCAAAAGAAACCATTACATGGACAATGCTTAAATTTGTTATTTAGAATTGGCTTTGATCAAAGGAACAATGCTTAAATTTGTTTTTTTGCTAAATTTCTTCTAGCTAAGATTATTGTATATAGATTATATCTCTATGTAAACCCAAAGCCTGATATTGCAAACACTTGTTGGAAAAATGACACTTGACATCTTTACAATTGCATAGGGAAATCTACATTTAACTTAAGTAACAATCCGTTTAGCTCCCAAACATGTAGTGGTCTAGATGCACACCATAGGTTAAACAGGAAAACTACTACAATTAGAAAGCAACATAATTTATTTCAGAATAAAGGTTCCAAGACAAGATCTTACCATAGTAAGTGCCAAACATTGAAACGTCTCATTCCTCCCAATAATATCATTGCGGACAATATTAATAACCAAGCGTAAGAAGTCATGATTCTGATTTAATAAGCATGAAGTCACAATGTATCCAACCTGTACAAATGCACATACATTAAAGTCATGCATAGCTTGCAATGTACGAAGATGTCAGTTAATCATATACAAATAAACATATTAGCAATATAAGGAATTATAGAAGTTCAATAATTGCACTGCTATTTTGAGTTGCATTTGAATATGGAAACTATAGCATGCCCATTGACACCGAGAAGACAAACATGTTCATTATTGTGGACATGTCAAATTATCATTTGCAATGCTAAAATGACTAAGGAGAAAGAAAATTTATTCAGATGTTGGGGCAGATCTCCCTTGTCCTCAGAATTCAACCTCTTAGGGTTAGGTTAGTTGCATGAGACTCAATGTTATAGCGGATTTCACCACTCCAGGTGAATCACACTTTGTATGGTATTCCCCTGTCCTGCTGCAGACTCATTAGACCCTATGGACCACTTTTTGTCCTTTGATGTTTCCTTGATCATCCCCACAAACATATGAAAAATGATATATGCGGCTTTTAAACCTATAATCATGTACATACGCGGGTTTGACCCATATAACCGTGTACATCGGGATGTGTGCATAATCCAAATCCTTTTGGAGTTTTCCTTGACATGGATCCGACTCATTTGAATCCTGGCCTTCCATATGCCTTGAGATCACTCGGATTCGACCTTTCATTATCCCTTTGAAAATCTATATAAGGAACCCCTTGGTACATTGAATGCATAAGAGAGAATTGAGAGCAAAGAAACTATAGTCCATTGTTGCTGGAACTTATGCTTGAGTCTGCATCCCTTTGTCCCTTGGAGCACTTTTGTGTTCTTCCCAAGCTTGCCTTTTGCTTGTGAGATTGCTATTGAGAGATGGAGGATTGAAGTGGTGGAGGCCCAAGTGGGGGATTCAGTTTCTCCGGTTTGCAGACGTGCCATCAGAGGTTGTATCTATCTTGTAATCTCTAATTTATATTAATAAGAACCATCTTTTCCTGTCCAATGATGTGTATTTGAATGAATATTTTATCCATGGGATTATGTCAAATGCTTTTACATTATTGATTATATATGCTAGAATAGATCTAACACCATGATATATAGAATGCTTGTATTGTTTACTTGTTGTTGAGGAAGTAATATAACAATTCAAGCTGAAGATTGGAAAGCTCAACAGGGATCTACTTCAACTGTCCAGAATAAGGTACGAGGTCTGATCCTTTAGTGTTAGACATTTAATTTCTATTGCATATTGGAAAGGATTGATTTTTGGAGTCAAGCTGTCTGTTGTGGTACCCCAAGCCATAGGAATTTCTCTCCGTAACAGAATTGGCGACTCCGCTGGGGAGTTCCTAGTAGTTGTCCTTTGGGGGTTGATTTCTCAGCATTCAATGTATTTGAATTGCTCTTTCTCTCTTGTTTATGTGTCGGGTCTGGGGGCATGTATGCCTGGTAGAGTCTGATTGGTGTGAAGTTTGTCTCAGCCTGCCTGTTTTCCTTGATTTTATGCACCTTTTCTTCCTGTACACAGGTTTTTGATTTATAGTCGTGTATACACGCGGTTTCCTCTGTGATTTCTGCGTATACACTCGGGTTTACTGCGAACAGTCGTGTATACCCTTGATTTTGTCTTTTTGGGGAGGTAATTGGTTGCTGGGTGAATTCTGATATTTGTTGAGTCTCCTTTGGAACTGCCTGAGTCTGTTTAGACCTCTGTTTCTGACCAGAAACATTTTTTTTAGCCTAATTTTTTTTTTTAGGAAAGTTCTTGTCATGGCATTTTTGATTTTTTGTTTGAGATTAGTGCATTAGAGTTCTTTTTCCTTAGTGCTTTGCTTGAATGTTGTCTATGTGTGCTTGCAAATTCTGGGGGTTGTAGAATCATTCTTTTGCTTTTTGCATCTCTTTTATTTTCAAAAAATCCAAAAACATTTGCTTATCATCATGCATTGCATTTTGCACTTTGCATTGTACTTGAGCTAGATCTAGATTTGCTTTGGAGTACTAGTTAGGACTTCATATAGGAAAATTTGCATTCATCATTTGAAGAAGAATTGTGCATTTCATGTAGTAGCATACCCTGTTTTCATGGACACAATGCATTTGCAGTGATTGTTAGGTGTGCATTTTACTTCTTGTTGTGTCATAACACCACTAGTTGCACGACCATATCCTATTTTTGAGTAATAAAGCCAACTAAAATCAACGCTAATTAAAATGAACTACACTCTTTTCTTTTCTAGGGTGCACCAACAAGCTTAGGTTTTAGGATCTTGGAATAGTTCATTGTAAGTCAATTCTCCAAGATCACTAAACAAAAACATCTAGGTGTCTGTCCAGGTGAGTGTGTCAAATCCTTGGTATAACCATTGTTCTCAGGATCCTCCTCTGAAACTGGAGTTAAGCACGAGGCAGTGTGAGCGGTTATTGATTGGGATGACCCCTAGTCATAACTGAGTAGCACTGGAGATATTTCCAGGATTGTATTCGTATCTGGGGGCTCTTTTGATAGTTTCGGGCTTTGCTACCCTGCCCATACGGTCAATCCCTCCTGCGACTGTCCGCCTGAGCATTGATTATATTGAGGTGACCTTAGTGGCCTTACCTAGGATATCGAGGGGGTACTTGTAGAGGTTATTTTGCAGGTGTCCCAGCTAGGTTGGGGTCGGACAGCACAGTCGCTTTACACGTTGAAGCTGAGGGCCACAATAATTGGTTATGTACCTCCGCTTGTTGTGTATGGGAGTCTCAAGCCTCTCCTAGGCGAGACATGCCTGCTTCATTTGGGAGCTCACTTATCCAGCCCTTGTTCGCTTGCATTTGGCTTTAGATTTTATTAGTGATTGCTTTGTGCACACTAGTTGGCCTAGGGTTGACGTAAATAGAGAGTCTTTGCTATTTTTTGAGTCATTGTGGATTTGAGTGCGGTTCCTCGCCGTTCTCATCATTTAGAAGGACTTCCGCCTTCTACTTCTCCTCCTCCTTTGGGAGAGAGACCTAGACAGTCCAGGCGGACTATATCACACATTGATTCACACACCATGGGAGTTCATTCAGAAGATATTCCTGAACCACCTCCTCCCATTCGGGTAGATGATGGGGAATTTACTCCTACTTATGATCCTTCACCCAACTTAGCTGAGTTAGGTCCTATGATTTCTGAGATAGGAGCCATGCATGATAGACCTACTCACTCTAGGGCTGATTCCCCATTGACGCATTACTGGTATGGCATGCCGGAGGATGCTGAGACTCATTTTGAACCCGTCACTACTAGCTATGGTAGTTATGGTATGGCTGGTTTTCCTATGCATGATTTGACATTTCATGTCGAATCCGACTTTGAGCCTAACACTATTCCTGGGGGCACTCTCATTCCTTACCATGCGGAGAGGTTTGGGAGAACTAGTCACATTGCACATTCCATCCCAGTGGTGGAAGCTACACCATATATTCCTCCTAGGTCTAGGTTTAGCGATCCGATTAGGATACCAAACTCGAGACGAGTGATGATAGGTGGTAGTACTCATATTCCTTCGTCCTTGGTTCCTAGTTCTTCAAATGTACATCCTCCACCTTATTCACGTGGTCCTTCGAGCCGATACATGGCTATGAGTCAGGTCCATACTGCGGTTACTAGACCAATTGTGTCTCAAGTTCACATACCACCCACTGCTTCGGGAGGTTATGTTCATGCTTCTAGAGGTCATTTTACTACTTGCATGGCATATATCCCTACTTCCGGCATTTATATTCCTACTTCCGGAGCGTATCTTCCTACCTATGGAGTGTCTCATGGGCCATTGCAAGCGATGACCTATGGACCCTATTATGGGATGCAGTATGGATAGGGTTCTTCACCTTACGGAGGTGGGTATCAACAACTTGCTTACTCTCCTAATTATGGCTTTGTAGCTCCTACTAGTCAAGGTCCGCCGTACTATGGTACTTCCATGCCACCCTATACAGGTCAGACAAGAGGAGTACACTATGGCCAAGGCCATGGTGGTAATCAACCCTATATGAACCAGGGAGCGGTCCATCGACCTCATCATCCTAGGCTCCCTTTCCTCGCGATGCTTAATCTTCCTGACTTATCGAGACTTACGAACGATCCTATGGCTCATGACCCGGCTTGGCTGGCTGTCCCTACCAAGCTTCCTTCGGACATACCTAAGTTCGAAGGCAAACTGGGAGAGGATCTAAGCGAACACGTTACTACGTTTCACCTATGGTGCTCTTTGAATTCATTACATCAGGACTCAGTCCATTTAAGACTATTTCAATGCACCCTCACAGGGCCTGCTGCGAAATGGTATATAGAGTTACCTAGGGGTGCTTTTACTTTGTTCGACGACCTTGCGATGGCTTTTCTTAATCACTTCCAGCTACCAGTGCGCTATGATGTTGGTACTGAACTCTTGTCAACATTTCGGCAAGACAAATCCACCCATATTTTTGATCATATTCAAGAGTGGCGTAGACAGAAGAGATTAATTAAAGCCTTTATACCGCCAGAGTTCCCCCTTGAGTGGTTCTCAAATCGTTATTTCCATATATAGCGAAGGATGTTTCCACATCCGGAGTGCAGAATGAGGAACAAGCGATTTTTAGGGCGCAGGAACTGGACTTAATCTATGCTCAGTCTGGTTTGTTGTATGAGATTATTACCAATGCTCCTCGTTCCAGTTTCAATCCCAAAGTCAAACATGGACCACATGTCGATGGAATTATGGGTTGTGCAAGTACGAAACCTGTGGATTTGGTTGTGAAACAAGTTGGTCAGTTGTCAATCAACCAATCTGCTTCGGGACAAGCTACAACTTTGTCTCAACCCGCCCAAACGGTGAATGTACTTTCTGTGCAATCGTCGGACCAGAAGGGTAACCAGTAGCCCGGACGAAATAGAAAAAAGGGTAAAAATAATAATCGAAAGGGTGGGAATAAGAATGAGAATGCTAACAATAATGACAAGAACAGTAGAAATTCTAGGGGGGACAAGCAAGCTAAAGGTAAGGTTAAGTTTCCTTGCAAGCTATGTAAGGACGATCACCTCACTTACTTGTGCCCTCGGATTGATGAAGCTTCGAGATTCTTAGCACAAGGCCCAGCTGTGCTAACGAACCCTTTACTGCATAACCAGAATATGAACTTGAAGTCCCATGACCAGTCCAGTGAGAATGATCCACCAGAAACTAGTGCTCATGGGTGCATTAACATGGTTCGTGCTGCGAAGGTTGTGACTCGTGCGAAAGATTATAGTTCGTCACAACCTAGCCCAGGCAAAGAGCCTGATCCACCAGGGTCCCCTTTGCATATTGAGAAACCTGCGGATATACCTGAGGCTGCACCTCGCATTCCTAAGGGAGTCCTTAAGCATTTAGGGCATAATCCAAATGCCCGAGCTGCCCAAAATTATTAAGTTGTCGAGGATTTGGGCCACAATCCTTGTGCGATGTCTACATTGGAAGTGCTTCAGAGTTGTCCTTCGCAAAGGAAGGTGTTGCTTTCTGCTCTTGGTGTGAACAGAGATGATTCTTCCTCGGTGATCAAATTTGAAACCGCAGGACTGTAGCCTTGCTTGCCCTACTATGTGTCTCTTTTGGTGCACGTAGAATGTCTTAATATGATCGTCAAGCGTACTGTGATTGATGAGGGCGCTGCGGCTTCTGTGATGTCTTTGTCCTGTTGGAAGGGTCTGGGTTCTCCTGAGCTGTCTAAATCAGCGACTATGTTAACTGCGTTTGATGGGAGATCTTTTAGGCTGCACGGTATCCTTCCTTCCCTTAAAGTCCATTTGGGGGGGAAGACCATTGCGATAGAGGTTGAGGTGGTTGATGCGCCCCTTGACTACAATCTCTTGCTGGGTAGGAACTGGATGTATAGTATGCAAGCCATTGCTTCTTCCTTGTTCCGTGTTGTATGCTTTCCACATAACAGGAATATTGTAACGATTGATCAAATGGCATTCAAGAATCCGTCTGTTACCACTTCTTCGGGAACTTCGATCCCGATCGTTGAACATTCTCAGCCGGCAACTGGGAGTGTGGGTGTAGGCATGTATCCATCCCTCATGGGAAGCTTTAGTTGTCCTGCATCGATCCTCATGATAGGATCTTGTTCCAATGAGGCTTCGACATCTATGACCTTGGGTTTTCGCACAACCCATATGGAAGATCCTTGGATTCTTCCTCCATAGAGTACTTCGAGTGAGCCCATCGAGACAAGTGTGCCGTTGCTTACAACTATGATAGCTTATCAAGCTAATCTCGAGAGTGTTGCAGAGCCTTGTTCTTCTTCTTCGTGGACGGAGGAGGAAGAACCCTATGTGCTTCCGGCATGGGCAGTACAATCTTCTCATGCCCATGACTACCTTGATATGGTTTTCCCTTCAGATGAAGCAATTATCGAGGCTATGTCGGTAGTTGAGCCACCATGGGAGGAACTTCATCATAGATCATACTTCCTTCCAGCACTTGACCGTTTGGAGCATGAGGATTTTAGGGAGATTCTTCATCAGAAAGTTGGTAGTCCTGTGGTTCCATTAAGCTCTCCTGGTCCGATGGCTGATGGAAACATGGCGAACATATTAGCAATGATTCCTATCAACATTTCTCACAATCCTGGCACAATAGAGAATGTCTATATTGGGGCGGAATGTTCCCATGCTGATATTCTGGAATATACCGAGCTATTCAAGGAATTCCGTGATGTTTTTTCTTGGTCTTATGAAGAGATGCAAGGTATTGACCCTCAGATTGTCAAACATGAGATTAAGACTTACCCAAACACTAAGCTTGTTCGACAGTGTTTACGCGCCGTGAATCCTAGGAAAGAACCCGCCATTAAGGCAGAGATAGAGAAGCTGTTGAAAGCCGGTTTCATCTATCTTGTTCCCTTAACGGAGTGGGTTTCAAACCCCGTTCTGGTGGATAAGAAGTAGGGAGCGATTCGCATATGCACTGATTTCCACGATTTGAATCGTGCTTGTCCTAAGGATAACTTCCCCACACCATTTATAGATCAGATTTTGGATGAGTGTGCGGGTAGCGAGGTGTTCTCCTTCATGGACGACTTTTCTAGGTATAATCAGATCCAGATTAAACATGAGGACCAACATAAGACTGCATTTATTTGTCCTTGGGGAACATTTTCATATTGAAAAATGCCTTTCGGCCTTAAAAATGCCGGAGCTACGTTTCATCGGGAGATGACCTTGATCTTCCACGATCTCAAGTCTATTATTGAAGTATTTTTGGATGACCTCACTGCTCATTCTTGTATGAGAATGCGTCATCCCTATAACTTGAGATTGGTATTCGAAAGATGCCGGCACTATTCAGTTAGATTAAATCCTCATAAGTGCATCTTTTGCATGAAATCAGGTTGTTTGTTAGGATTCATCGTTTCGAAAGAGGGTATAAGAGTCGACCCTTTGAAGGTTGAGGCAATACTTCAGTTGTCTCCCTCGAAGAATATTCGTCATCTTCAGTGTTTGCAAGGCATGGCAAACTTCTTACAAAGATTTGTTGTCAACTTTTCCAATTTGACTAGAGGCTTCATGTGTCTCTTGAAGAAGGATACTCCCTTTGAATGGGATGAGCGAGCCCAGGAGTCCTTCGATGCACTCAAGCGAGCCCTAGCATCGACCCTGGTGATTAGTCCTTCGGCTTATACCCGTGATTTTCTATTATATGTGGCTGTGTCTTTAGATACGATTGGTATGGTTTTGGTTCAAGAGGATGAGGAGCTCCAAGAGCATGTCATATATTATCTGAGCTGAAACCTTATTGACGCATAGATTCATTATTCTCATGTTGAGAAGCTTGCTTTAGCTATCATACATGCGGTTCAGCGTTTGAGACATTATATTCTCCTTTGCCAGACCTTGGTTGTGGCCCATGTCAATCCATTTCAGTTCGTCCTCACCTGTAGGATGATTGGGGTAAAGTATAATAAATGGATTGTCATTTTGCAAGAGTTTGATCTCGAGTTTGTTTCGGCAAAATCGAAGAAATATTTAATCTTTGCAGAGCTTATATCGGATTTCCTGAGCGAGGCCGAGGAGTTGGTTTGTGAAGATACGTTTGTTGATGAACACATCTTCTTAATCTCAATGTTAGACCCATGGTATGGGGATATCATAGTATATCTACAAACACAGAGGACCCCTACTCACCTCTCACGAGATGAACAGCGATGATTACATCACGTCTCTAAGAACTACTTTATAGTGGACAATACTTTGTACCGCCAAGGGGTAGATTCCATTTTACGACATTGTTTAACTCACGATAAGGCTGAGGTTGTGCTAAATGATTGCCACGGGGGGGCGTGTGGTGGTCATTTATCTGGGCTTTCTATAGCTCAAAATATTTTGAGAGCGGGTTATTTCTGGCAGTTGATATTTAAAGATTGTGTTGATGCGGTCAAGGGGTGCCACCCTTGCCAGGTGTTCACATGTAATATGTGCTCGAAACTGGCCCCGTTACATCCCATTATCACCGCCGATCCCTTCACTAAGTGGGGGCTCGATTTTATGGATTGCAACCCAGCTTCAGCTGGGGGGCATGATCATATTATAGTGGCTGTTGATTACTTCACGAAATGGGCTGAGGCTATGCCTATAGTAAAATCCAATGGTGAGATAGCTGCTCACTTTGTGTTCAACCAAATCATTACTCGGTTCAGGATTCTGAAAGAGCTTGTCACTGACCATGGCTTGCACTTTCAGAACCGTATGATGGAAGAGTTGGCATCCAAGTTAGGGTATAAGCAAGAGCACTCCTCTTCTTACTACCCCCAAGCGAATGGACAGGTAGAGGCAGTGAATAAATCACTCAAATCCATTCTCCAACGATCCATCACATAAAGCAAGACGAATTGGCACATTATGTTATACCCTGCTTTGTGGGCATATCGAACCATGGTTAAGACTTCCACTGGTTTTTCTCCATATCAGCTTGTGCATGGATTGGAGTCGATATTGCCGGTTGAATGCGAGATTCCTTCGTTGAAGATAGCTGTGGAACTCTTACCAGACACTTCACCTTTGGAGGAGCATTTGGTTCACCTTGAGCAACTTGATGAGCAGCGTCGGGATGCCTTGGTGGCTCTAGAGGTTAATAAATGTCGCGTTAAGGTCCAGTATGATAAGTCTGTCTATCCAAGAGTGTTTAGTGAAGGAGACTTGGTCCTTTTGTGGGATCAACCGAAAGAACCCTTGGGGGTAGGGAAGTTCAATCCTATGTGGCGTGGTCCTTACGTGGTCAAGCATGTATTAGAGAAGGGTTCCTTTGAGTTAGTGGATTACGAAGGGACAGCTTTGGTGGAGCCTAGAAATGGGCTCTATCTCAAAAAATACTATGCATGATCTTTAGCCAAGGCTGCTTGTTGTATATTATTGTACAGCTTTGCATAGTTAGGTATTTTTCTTATCGTGATCGGGTTTGTGATTAGTTTCTGTTTCTTTCGGCAGATGTCAAGGGGATCTTCCACCTACATAGGATTCGTAGATGGTGCAAGCTGTCACACTCAACACTCAGCCTCTACTGCTTGGGTGATTTATACTCCTATGGGTCAGGTACTGTCTTCAGGAGGTGTATGTCTACGGCCATCTTCCAACAATGTTACTGAATATAGCGCCGTTATTGAGCTTCTACGGGATGCCATTCTACATGGAGTTCTATCTCTTGAGGTACGTCTTGATTCAGAGTTAGTAGTGTCACAACTCAATGGTTTGTACCGTGTTAGAGATCCGACGTTATTGAGAAGGTTCTTACGTGTGAGATTGTTAGAACGACAATTTGACAATATAACATATATACACATTCCAAGAAATAATAATCAAGTTGCTGACTCATATGCTAACTACGAGTTAGATTGGCATTTGTCTCATTCATAATAAATTAATCATAAACACACATTTACACATGTAAATAAATAAATCGATCACCATAAAACTTTTTTATATACATAAAAAATGTGGTAATACATAGTGTCATATACAAAATTGGGGCTTTTAAAGCCACCATCATATAATACATGGTAGTACAAAACACATACACTCCCAGGTGTCTAATCCTGTGGAGGAGGAGGAGGGTTGTGATCATGGAACGTCACTACGGCTCTAGCTAGCCGTTAAAATAAATGCACCCATGCACGTGGTACACCCACCACCTGCTGCTGCATGGCCTCAGGCAAGTCCTCAACTTGCGCCATGGGAACTCTATGAGTCAGTCTCACAAAGTTGGTGTGAATGCTCTGGAGCGTTCGCTTTGCATCCACACCCGTGATGTCATCTCCTCTTCCCCTCCGTCTATGACGTGGGAAGCCCTTTGGCCGCCATGGTCCCACATCTGCACATAAATGGTAGATGTCACTATGTATTGTCGTGCAAAAACATGTCTTTTTGATTCCATATAATCAAGAAAACACAAAAAATTAAATATCTAATTTTTTTTTAAAAAGAGTGAGGGTAGAGATTTGTTACCTATATCACCATATGCCGATCCTGGTGGCAATGGCATGTCCGGAACCCCCCCAAAAATCTATCCCTGCATAGGGGTAGTCATCAATGGCAACGATATGTCGTCGCCACCATGGAAAAAAGTCAGTTGGATATGGGTTGGCCACCCTACCACCCCCTAGTCTGCGCATAGCATCTTCCCAACATCATTGGGATGGATCTCGAACCCTGTGGAGAGGAATGTCCACTTTAGGGCTCAATCCTGGAACACGCTCGAAGAAAAAGCGTGCTCAGAATACTGCTGAACCCAAAGTTCCGTACCCTGCCTGCCTTACACTCATTGAGCTGGTGTTTCATGTTGCTCAGTAGTGTAGTACTCCAGTCATAGATGGTGGGTCTCATACACTCCACCTCATAGAACATAAGTGGCTGCGAGGCCTGATGGAATGATGCTAAGCCTGCTATCCTGCCCAACGTTAGTAATATGGCCTTTAGGCCCGGCACCTGTATAGCATTGGTGGGGAATTGACTCCCCACCTTCTCAGTATCTGGGTAGCAGTACATGGCTATGTACTCGTCGATAGTAAGGCCACCTCCTGGCCCACCTTGAGAACGAAGGTTCACCACCTCCCCTCATCTAGAAAGACCTGTGATAAAGTATATGTCCTCCACCTCTATGGTGAGGGACATCCCATCAATAAGGAAGGACTCCAAGTCTGGATCCCAATAGTCTACCAGCATCTGTAGCAGTCTTGGTTTGGCCCTCAAACCACCAAGACACCAAAACTTGTAGAGTTCGCATGCACATAAATCTTGTTGAGCCATTAAGTCGGCCCTTACTACTTCCTCTACTTCACCATGCTCACGCTCTCTCCACTCTATCACCATCCTGCAAAAAAAATTGCAAAATTATCTATTAGTTTCTTGTAAAATCACATGCACGGCCTCATATGCGACTGTTTTGAAAACAACCTTGTATGTACGCGGGTTTTAGCCCCTTTTAGACGTATAGCCAGCCCTATATGTGGAAAAATGCAAGAGGAGAGCATGAGTAAATACCTGGAAGAAACGGTTGTGAATTCCGCTGGCTGGATCTCCTGGAATTTGCAGTTGAAAATTAGAGCTCAAATGGGTAAAAGTTTCAAATGATTTATATTTTTTACTATTTATAGAAAAATTTTCAAATATTTGAAAATTTTTACCCCCTTTCCTATAGTTTCGACATTTTCTAACCATTTTTGACATAATTTGTGATGTAGAAGACCTTTTTCAGTGCCGTTTGAGCCATTGGATTGACCCGTTTGTGCCGATCTCATGTATCATGTCTAAACTGGCATATAGGTTAGGTTCACCACCGTTTGCATTTTGCATGACCTTATGACCATATCACCATGCCCTTACATACAAACCCACTCTATTATGTCACGAAACCTTTTTGCTGCTTTAGAAGTGGCATGATACAAGTGGTAGAGCTTCACCTTACATGGGTACCCTAGTTAGCACCTTATTTGCATTTGGTTCCCATGCAGACATTTTCTCCTTTAGGGTGTGGGAGTCCGTTGTATAGTATCGCCATGACATTTTGCAAGAGCCTCATACTCCTCTTGATCTTATGCTGGCCTATTTCCCTCAGGACTCTTTTATGTCAAGTTGTGAATGCATTATCATGAGCTTTGCTTGCCTTATTGAGCTTTATGCCGGCTCCCCTGACATTGCGTTTCAGCCATATAGCTCGAGATTTTCTCATGTCTAGCCATGCAGAGCCATTTTTATATCCTTTGCAGCTTGATTTCCCTTTTTACCGGGAGGGGATTTCCCCCCGAGTGTCGATATCCTACACATGTATCCTTGCATTGAGCATAGGTATGTTCCACTACTTGGAACTAGTTTGTTTTCCCTTATGACACTCGTCTCCTCCTAGTTTGTAACTATAAAGCTAGTTTATTCTTTTTTCAATCTTTTCAAATAACTGAAAAAGTCCAAAAAAATAAAAAAACCAAAAAACCGGACAAGGAAAGATGTTATCTTTGGCAGTTGTCGAGTCGTGTCGCCTTTGAACAGAGCACTGTATATCACATCCATTGGTTGGGTTATAGTTTGACTTTAGGAACTATACTCGTTTATTTGAGTTTATCTCCACCGACTGGTTAAGCTTCCAGTCCCTATGGAGCCTCTGTTGATGCCTCCTCTGTGACAACTATGTCCCAGTTTGTATATCGAGTCTATGCTGCCTTCATTCAGTCACCATACGTCGTTATGCTCTTGTTTGAAGGAAGTTGAAACCTGAGTCGACCATTCCTCAGTTATCTTGACTTTGCATGTCGACCATTCCCGGTACAGTTACTGGTTCGTGCACCTTATGATCGAGTCCTTCCACATTATACAACTTTGCTGAGTACCTCGTGTTGGATGATGGGGGATGCCTTAATGCCCTCCTTCTAGCGGATTTCATCCCATCAACTTCAGATAATTTATTCTAGGATTGGAATCTAGAGTCATTTTGAGTGCCTTGAGACTTGCAGTCATCAGTGGCAGGTTCTCTCGCCATCGATAGTTCTTGGGAATACATCAATGTACCCTGATCGATGGATCCTCTCAAGTGTTCGACCTCAACACATTTATTCACACTTGTTAGTTTGCACTCTAGTACCTTGATTCCCATTTTCATTATCGGTGGGTGATCTCGCGTTTGTTAACAGTATACATTAATGACCGGTAATCATACGATGGACTACTATGTTCAACCTCGACACCTCTATTCGCATAGTAGGACATGTACTTGTAGCGGTTTGTGTAGAAGAATTTCCATATTGGTGGCATCTCTTATATGCTACCTCCTTGATTGTGCCAGTGTTCATGAGATTTCAGCTCTCGTGTCTTGATTCCAGTATATGTCAGACATTTCCAGCCACTATGGAGATCTTGATCTATTATATATCTTCAGCCATTTTGGAGATCATGGTCCTTTGTATATCTTCATCATGGAGATTCTGATCTATGTATATTGTACATGGTGATGACCACATATGTGATATCATGTATTATGCCTATTCATGGCCATTGGAGTCCTTCCACATTATATCATGTATTATGCCTCGTGTTGGAGGCCCAAGTGGGGGATTCAGTTTCTCCGATTCGCAAACGTGCTGTCAGAGGTTGTATCTATCTTGTAATCTCTGATTTATATTAATAAGAACTATCTTTTCTTGTCCAATGATGTGTATTTGAATGAATATTTTATCCATGGGATTATGTCAAATGCTTTTACATTATTGATTATATATGCTAGAATAGATCTAACACCATGATATATAGAATGCTTGTATTGTTTACTTGTTGTTGAGGAAGTAATATAAAAATTCAAGCTAAAGATTGGAAAGCTCAATGGGGATCTACAACAACCATCCAGAATAAGGTACGAGGTCTGATCCTTTAGTGTTAGACATTTAATTTCTATTGCATATTGGAAAGGATTGATTTCTGGAGTCAAGCTGTCCATTGTGGTACCCCAAGCCATAGGAATTTCTCTCCGTAACACTCAACTAGACCAACATACATGTTAAAGGAGAGAACGCTGAACTGGAAAATACCCTAAAAAATATCATCCCATACAAGTAAACATGCAAGTCAACGTAAACATGCAACTCAAGTAACAATCATGAACCAAACGTCATGAACCATGCAAGGCTAAACATCACATACAAGTAAACATGCAAGGCCAAAACATCACAAACAAGTAAACATGGAAGGCTAAACATGCAAGTCAAGTAAACATGCAAGGCTAAACAATACATACAATTAAACATGCAAGTCAACAAATCATAATAAGGCAACACGACGTCATACTAGGCTCATGCACATCAATTCATTGTCAAAGGTAGGTTACCCGACCTTCTCAATTGTATGTGGTCATAGGTCTCATGTGTCTCATGTAGTGAGAGGAAGGTCATAATCATCATCCCAGGATAAGGAAGGTCATGTGGTCATCTCATCTTCCTCAGGTTAACTCAGCAAGGGGTGGCCAGCCCCTTGACTATAACCATATTCCTCAGAATATGTCACACATATTCAATATTAAGCTATGCAACAAAGTGAACAAAAATTTCACATATAAATTTCAAAAAGCACAAACATGGTTATATTAATTGTTCTAATCAGCATAGTACTATAAAAATAGAGCTACATAAATCATTAAAGTACTGAAAACAAAAGCAATAATAGCAGTAAACCAATTATAAATGATATGGTCATCTCATATTTCTCACGTTAACTAAGGAATGGGTGGCCAGTACCTTGAGGATAACCGTAGTCATCTAAAGAGGTCACACATATTCAGACATATGATATGAGCAATAACACACATATGTGAAACCTCAATTCTAAAATATCACCATGCAACAACTAGATCAATAAACTTGTTACAAAACTGAAAATAGTTCACTCGTTCACTCTGCCAAATACAAATCTTAAATGTTTACATCTACATTTTTTTATGTTTTTTTTTTTTTCTCATAAATTGTAAGAGGGGGACTTAATCTTTGGTGGCTTTCCGCGTTGTAGTTGTTTTTCTTTATTTTTCTGGTGATTGTGTGGATATGCACCCCCACACCATACTTCTAGTACATCGATTAGAAGGGGGTGGAGGTGGATGGGTAGGGGCATCATCTGCAAAAACCAAGATAGTTATATAGATATAAGTGAAAACTTATTATTGATATACATTTTTCATTATTTTCAATTTCATTACAATGATCTTTACCTACTGGCTGACTAGCCGAGTCAATTGGAGTGTTCATTGGCTCTGCCATTTGTTCCTCTCCCAACTGAGCATGAGAAGGTACATGCTCTTCCATTCATAGAAAAATATTAATTAGTAAACACCATCAATTATGTATTTAAAATAATATTGAATACATCTGTTTTATAGCATACATACCTAAATGGATAGGAATCTCACCACCATTGTGTGGTACCAGTTCGGTACCACTACCCTCGCTTCTTTTGTAGGTCTCACCCTAAAAACAAAAAAAAAAGACATTCATTTTTTGATGTAATCATTCATGGATAGATTATGCAAGTTAATTATAATGATGTCCGTATTGATTTTATTTACCTCTGCGTGAATCAATGGGGAAATTGGGGTTTTCCCCAATATTTTTCGATGTTCTAGCACATGCTGAAAACTGTACTTGAATCCGAGCTTCAAGCATTCATCAGTGGCTTCTTCTTGAAAATCATTTCCATGCAATGCATAACACCATGCAAAGTGCTTGTGATAAATCAATTAATTGTTCGCTATAGTTAGAAAAATCAATTAATTGTTCAATTAATTATTGGATATAAATAATGATCACATGATTCTTACAATTCGTGCTCTTGGCTTCTGATATCCACCCTGGCCCAGTTTGTGCTGCCCATGTTTTTCAAATCTTTCCTTTGTTTCTTTAGATGTGCCTGAGAGCCTATGAAAGGTTGCAAATACGTTAGATATTTCAACTTAAATATATTTAAAAGTTTAAAAAAAATATGATATGTACCATACCATCTTGAACCAATTGGCTTAGTCTTTCCTTGTTTCTCAATGCCTTCTCCTTTGCATCCTCGATGAGCGCCTTGCACTCCTTCTTTGGAACCATTGGAGGACGCTCATACTTGTGGTTAATTTGTAGATTGTCCCTATAATCCGCCCTGACATATTTCAAATTTAACCCAGCTGCTGTGGTGACACCTTTTTTGCTGACCATGTGGTTCATCAAATCATCTTTCAATTTGTCATTTTGGTCATTCCACCGTGTACGAATGGTGGGCCCAAAAATCTCCAACACATTTTCATGCAGGTTCTTATAAAATAAATTATTTCCTGCAAAAAACATATGATCATTAATTAAAACTAGTTTGAGTTATGTGGCTTTGAATTACATGAATAAAAAACACATAATAAATTAAATAATACCTGCAATCTTCGGTATCTTGATTGAAATACACTCAATGTTGACCAAGAAGCTAACGGGCAATGATCCCTTGATAACCACACGCATTGAGCTAGGATAGAAACTATCACAATCGATGCCACCGTACTCTCTATCATCATGTGGAGTAGTTGTGTTTGAAGGGCCATATTCACCTCCAACATCCATTGAGGGCGTGTCATCTAAATGTTGATGTATATGTAACTTCAGAATGTATTTCACTTGTATTTCTTATATATTGTAACCTGATGTTTATTCTGGGATGTACTTGAGTTATGTCATGCCCCGATGTTCCTATCGGGAAGGTCTATCATGTAAACAAGTCATGTCAAGTCATTGTGGGTAACCCTCCTATTGTATAAGGGTTAAAGTCCCCGCAGTTCTAGTGCACTAGGGTTATTAGACTCTCCTAGTGAGGTCGGACCTAGTAGGGTTTTTGTCATGTTGGGATTAGTATAAATAGAGAGCTGGACTCTCTATTTATCACACAACTCATACACACTCAAGTGTAGCACATAGTTGAGGAAGGAGAAGACACTGGGGATAGATAAGAAGAAGGTTACTATTGTTGGGAGATCACTTACTATTTTGGGTTCTACTTTTGGTGCTGATTCTATCTCTGAGGAAGTTATGGGGTTTTCACCATTTATGGTTTCCTCGAGGATAAACACTGTGTTCATTGTCTCTTGTGTTTGATTTCCGTGCTTGTTATTCTCTCAGTAAAGATCCTAATATAATGCTATCTTAATGATGAAATTCTAACATGGTATCAGAGCTAACCTGAGAAGAAGACACCGTGCAGCTACGAGAACTAGGGCTTCCTAGTTTGTGGATCTTCCTCCACAGATTTTCAGCAAAAGTAAGGTGGAATAAATCTCCTCCTTAAGGTGCATCTTTCTGTCGAAGCAGAATCCAATTCTGAGGTTTTTCAGTTTTGGACCCAACACTGCTACCGAAAATTAGGGCTTTTCACAGAAGAGGAATTTTTCCAGTGAGCCCAGGCCTGGATTGATCTCCTCCCCAAAATCGAAGTTAGGGATAAATTTCAAGGAATTTTGGTGGATAGAACTCCGGAAAATCAAAACCCTAATTTGCTACTGAACCAGCACTGTAGGATTTCAGATCCAAATCTCGATCCGACATCTTGACTTGGTAAGATCTAAATCTTTTGTATTTCCATTTGAGGTTCTCAGTTTAAGATGTCTCATCATACCAATCTTGATGAAAAGCTTGAGGGAGTTGATAACTTCCGAGCTTGGAAGTATAGGATCTCCCTGGTCCTGGAAGAAAATGAGTTGGACTCCTATATTAATGAGGAGGTTCTAGTTCCAGAGGGAGATGAGGCTAAGGCCTTGTATAAGAAGAATTTGGTTATGGAAAAGAGAATCATTGCTAATTCTATCAAGGATCATCTCATACCACAGGTGTCCTCCCTCAAGACACCTAAAGCTATGTTTGATGCCCTAACCAAATTGTTTGAAGGGAAGAACATAAATAGGAAGATGAATCTGAGAAATTGTCAAAACCCCAAATTTTCCGAAAAATTTAAAAATTTAAAAATCATATAATTATCATAATTACAGTAAACTAATTATTAAATTAGTTATATGTTACCAAATTCATTATCTGAATTATCTGTTGGTTATGTTTAGTGATAGAGAAGTTCTTTTCAGTTTACTGATTATATTTCTTTTTGCGACCACAAGGTGAGACTGTCATGCAAAACTGGGATTACTTAGCTTCCAGGCTAATGCAGAAAGTTTTCCTGTTCTTACAGACTACAGGTAAGAGGTTTTGGTGCTGCTTGTCGCAATTCTAAAGTATTTAAAATACAAGTTCATCGCAAAAGAAAAGCTCAGTAAAAAAAATAAATGCTAAACAATTCCCAACGCATGTTTAGGTACATTTATTAATTGCCCTTCTTTCTAGAAGAAGTAAATCCATGGTTCTTGATGATTACAGAATTATTCCGTAGCTATCATAGTTGTGATGTATAAAAATGTCTTACTGATTCTTTACAACAGAGTAAGAGTAACAGAGTTACAAAATCTATGGTGTGATTTCATTTGTATACAATTACGTTACATAGTAAATGTAAACTGATAAGGGGTTTATGTAATACTGTTTCCATTTTCAAACTTTGAAGTTTAAATGAGTTTACAACTTTACTTTGAGCTGCTTTTTAAGAAAACTATATTAATGTTGATGCATAGAGTTTTTATTCACTTATCAACTGTTTTCAAGCATAACTGGAGCTTATCTTTAGTAATATATATATTACTGAAACAGGTTTTATCCTATCCCCATTATGTTTATAAACGGGACAAATCCTTAAGGGACTATAATTCGTAAAAGAATGCATCTCTTAAATCGTTATACGACCTATCTATTTTATTATGGTGAAACTTTTAGATAAATAAAAATGTGGCCTAACCTTGCCAAGTCATCAATTAAAGTTAAGGTTATTACCTTAAGCAAAAGCTGATATCATATAGTAGTTACTACTTTCTTTTGTATATTTTTACCTAAAGTTACTATTTTAACCAAAAATAGATAAGTCATTAAGGTTATTATGAACAATAGAACTAATGTCATAATTTTTACTCTAATATCCTCCTTTATAATCTTCCAATATATTTTTATGTTAAGCCAAAAGTTGATTGAACTTAATATTTCATAATGCATAAGACAAGGTATAAGGTGGAATAAGAGGCCTAAAAACTTAACCACGATCACGATCAAAATAAAGCTTATTCTTTATTTTTATAGTTCTATAAGTTAATTTCTTGTTTGTATTCACGTGCTGCATAAGAAGTGAAAAGAAACAGAGATACTCTCAATGCTTGAAGGGGTCGAGGGATTTGAAGAGCTGTTCGAGTTTTTGTTTAACTTGACTGTGTAATACATGAGGCCGTGAGCCTGACTTGAAAAAGGGTTACAACCCACAAATTCTACTTCTGTTGTAATTTTGAACTTATAGGGTTTTCACCCTAAGTCCATCATATAAGTTATTAATACTGTTTTTCTTTTCTATATTTCTTGTTTATGTTACGGCACTGAAATTGATATGCTTATCATAATATTTGAAGCTCGTCAGTAAGAAAATGTTTACAGCATTTGTCTTCAATTTATAATTTACCTCTGTAAATTATGAGGTTGTAGTTAGGTTGTGTAAATTTTTGCTTGAGCTCGTTAAGTTGAGCATTCTGTCACTCTGTTGAATTATTGACAATGCGTTAATATACTTGACTTTTATTCCATAATAATTTTCTTAAATATCATTAGGGTTTACTGTACATTACTCTTATAACCTGTTTGTTTTATAGAAACAATCAATGCTATTATATTATTTTATTAAAAGAATAAAATAAAACGATTCATGTTTCTTATGAAATGCTTAAGTAACTAACGGTTACTTCTTTTTCTTTTTAAGTATCGAATTTAGAATTTATTTCATGTTACTAAAATTAAATAGAACACTATATTATTATTGTTTCTATAGTTGGTATATAATCTGCATGCTTAGTCCATGCAACATAAATGATAGAAAGAGTATATTAGAAGACTGTTGTCTTACCTGTAAGTACTATGGCTTCTGTTATTACTTTTACTTCATTTAGTTTATTTAAAAGAATTGTAATTATTATTATAGAATTGTTACCCTTATTTTATTGATAATCGTAAATAAAATTAGTAATTTATTACTGTATTATTATACTTACTGTACTAAATACTTTGTAGACATATTCTTTGTATCCCATACTGTCTGGTTTAAACTACAATATAATGAATGTAACAGAACTAACTAAGTTCTACACTGTTAACATCTTAATAGTATAAGTTAAATGAATAACTAAATACCTCTTAACATCTTAATAATAGTTTAAGCTTAACTAAGTGGAACATAAATGAATAAAGAATATATATTACCTCCCAAAAGTAAATTCTGCTATTAACTAAATACCTGTAGAAATAAATAGAGATTCTAGCTAATCTTCCTTCAATTTGAATATTATACTTGCAGTAGTTTAATCCGTAAGTAAGTAAACTGTAAAGCATCTTTTTCTAACTTAACCCTACTTTAGTGGACTATTATACTCTTCTTTGATATGCAAATAGCAATAAGCAAGTAACTATAGTATCAAGGACTGTTTTCTCTATTTAGACATACTACTATCAGTAAACAATACAATTTATTTCTTTGTTTCTAAAAGACTTGACAGTTTTGCATACAGGTTAATACTACTCCCGTTACAAAAGATATTTCTTCTAAAAAAAAACACACAAAGAAAATACTCTGTAATTCCATTTACATTCTATTTTTATATTTTTATCATATCATCTTTATTTATAGTCTCACCCCTGTGCTGGAGTATGGTCTGGTAACTCCAGATGAGGAAAAACACAGTGGGTTTTTATTTCTCATTAAAAGAATTCTATTACTGACAAACTAGAGCAACTACACCACTAAGCCATCTAAATCTTTGTATCATAATCAACAAACATAACATTCAATCATACTCAGTTATTAAAACACAGACTATTAGAGGGAAGAACCTGTTCTTGAGCTTGGACAACAACAGCAATGGGAGGTCGTTCCTCCCTACCAACTCCTGGAGAGTGCTCAAACAACGACTCCTCAGGACCCCTGAGCTTGCTCTGGTCTCCCTGGCTGGAACTAGGTGCAACAATAGTCAAATACCAGTATTCAGACTCAGTACCAATTCTGAACTTATCAGTAAGTTCTCCCAGCTAACAGGCTCTAACAGACCAAGTTACTGCAGAATTTCGCTCAACACACTTTCCTTACTGTTTTTCCCTTTTTCCCCAATGAATTTCCTGAATAGCATTCCTCCTGAATTATACTTCTTTGGAAAATATCTGAGCAACCTCAACTCTATTCATTGGGTACTTTTAAAAGATTGCCTAGGTCTTTTTGGGTTAGTTGTCATTTATTGAGCCACCTGCTCTGATCCCACTTTTTGGGGGGATCATGACCCCAAATGTAGGGAAGTTTCCATATGCAACATAGGAAGTGTTTGAGGATGCTGCCACTTGTCTTTTTCCCTCCACCTAGTTCCTTCCACTAGTTGACCAGTAACCTCTTATTAACAGCTCTCCCATGCTGTTGTCTCCACTTTTATTTATTAATAATAAAATATTCAGAATTACATTCCACTTCTTTTGACTCTGCTGAGTCATCAGTTCCTACTTAGCATTAAATTTAACATAATGTCTTAGGAAATCAAATTAAAACAATTATCATTATTTTACAAAATTTGGGTATGTGACAGAAACCAATTGAAGAATGTCAAGATTCAGAATGTTGAGACTATTCAGTCTTACTTTACAAGGGTTTCTCAGATCAAGGAGTAGCTGGAAGCAGTAGATGAATAAGTGGAAAATGCAGAGAATGTGATGACCACCTTGAATGGTCTCCCTAGATCATGGGACTCTTTCATTCAAGGAATCTGTGCCAGAAAGAAGTTAGTCAAGTTCAACAGACTATGGGAAGAATGCTCTCAAGAAGAAGCTCGAATAGCAGCTTGAGAAGAGAAGATGGGAAGTGAAGATCAAGCTCTCATAGTTCACTCCAAGAAAAATAGAAGGATCCATTATCACTCCAAAGGTAAGATCTCACACTCAAGAAAAGATCTGAATACTATTAGATGTTACACATGTGATGAGAAAGGTCACATATCTAGATTTTTCCCTAACAAAAGAATCCTAAAGAAGAAGGGAAACAAGAGAAGACATCATGCCCATGCTGTAGAGGATGATGAACCTTCCACAAAGAGAATTAGATAAGAAAGTGATGATTCTTCTAGTGAGGAAGAAAAAGTACTGATCTCCGCTCTCACGGGAATTGTTTCACATGGAAGCAATGATTGGCTCATAGACAGTGGTGCTTCCAAGAACATGATGGGATTCAAAGAATCATTTGTGAAGCTATCTGAACATGAGTCACCTCACAAGGTGAAACTTGGGGATGACTACCAATATCCAATAAAAGGTAGTGGTGAATCCTCCTATAAACTAGACTCGGGAAAGTCTTTGAAGATGAAGAATGTATTATTTGTTCCAGGACTCAAGAAGAACCTTCTCTTCATATCTGCATTGGATGCAAAAGGAATGAGGGTTTATTTTGTAGATGGACAAGTTCTTATGTGGCCAAAGGGAAAGAATTTTGACGATGCAATAGTGATTGGAGAAGAAGAAGGAGGTCTATACAAGTTGAAGGGCCAACCAGATCAAGCTTTGGTTCATGACACAGTAGAACCAAATGAACTTTGGCATAGAAGGCTTGCACATGTGCATTACAGAGCACTATCACTTGCAAGCAAAGATGTTGAAGGTCTTCCAGAAATTCAAGTAAAACATGAAGGGGTCTGCAAAGGATGTGTGAAAGGAAAGAACACAAAGAAGACATTTCCAAGTAGCGAAAGCAAAGCAAAAGGAATCTTGGAAATTATCCACTCCGATGTATGTGGACCAATGTCATCAATCTCACTAAGCAGGTATGTGTACTATGTCTCTTTTATTGATGACTTTTCTAGGAAGACATGGATTTAATTCATGAAGAATAAATATGAAGTGTTCAACAAGTTCAAGGAATTCAAAGCATTGATCGAGAACCATACTGAAAAGAAGATCAATACTTTTCGATCAGACAATGGTGGAGAATTCACTTCAAATGAGTTCAAGGAACTATGTAAAGACTCAGGGATTAAGAGGGAGTTGTCTACTCCTTATAATCCACAACAGAATGGGATTGCAAAGAGGAACAATAGAACTATCATGGAAGCTGCAAGAGCTATGCTTCATGATCAAGATCTTCCTATGCATCTTTGGGTAGAAGAAGCCAAAACAACAGTGTATGTATAGAACCGTACTCCACACAAAGTACTCAAGAAAAAGACTCCTAAAGAAGTATTCTCTGGCAAGAAACCAGAAGTCAGCCATCTCAGAATATTCAGCTGTCCTATGTACATACACATTCCAAAAGAGAAGAGAACAAAATTAGATCCTTTAGGAAAGAAGGGTATATTTGTGGGATACTCTGAAAGCTCGAAGGCTTACAGAATATACTTCCCAGGGTTCAAGAAGATTGACATCAGCAAGGATGTAACATTTGATGAATATTCAACCCACATCAAATCCAGAAAGAAACCTGTTGAAGAACCTGAAGAAGCATAAGCTCCCAGAATTCATGACACAATCATGAACGAAGAAACTCAAGAAGAAGATCGAGAATTTGAAGAACCACAAAGACCTGTAGATCCACCACAGGAGAAGAATCCTCACAAGAGGAAACCTGCTTGGGTACGAGAGATTATACAAGGTGTGGAAAGATATGGGGTTCCAGAAGAGAATATTAGAGAAAGAAAGAGAACCAGATCCTATTCCAGTTATGTAGCTTTACTATGTGACTTTATTGATAAAGAACCTTTCGAGTATGAAGAAGCGGCAGAACGGAAAGAATGGAAGAATGTGATGATCGAAGAGTATTAATCGATCATGAAGAATGATAATTGGGATGTTTTCTCAAGACCAGAAGGGAAGTCAGTTGTAAATTCCAAGTGGATCTACAAGATCAAGCATGCTGCAGACGGTAGCATTGAAAAGTATAAGGAAAGATTTGTGTCTCGGGGTTTCTCTCAGAAAGAAGGAATAGACTATGAAGAAACCTTTTCACCTGTAGCCAGATACACTTCCATCAGATCGATACTTGCTTTGTGTTGAAATATTGTAACTTCAAAGAATATTCTATATGTATCTTTGTGTGGCTCCCGATGGTCCTACTGGGAGAACCACTTGTATTACATTGTACCCCGATGCTCCTAATCGAAAGAACTAATAAGAGTCATGAGGTAGTCCCCTCTAATTGTAAAGGTGGGTCATCAGCACCACAGTGTGGTTACTTGAGCCTACATGTGTAACTCGAGCCTACATGATTTAACTCAAGCCTACATGTCAAATGAGTTAAATTATGTAGACGGATGAATATAAATAGAGGTTTAGTGCTCCTCATTTGAGACACACATACTCTCACTTGTGTAGCGCATTAGTGGAGAAGAGAAGTAGCTAGAGAAGGAGGAGGATCAGGCTTTGATCTCCTTGCTGGTTTTATCTTTTATCTTTTTGGGGCATCTATATTGAGGAAGATTTTGCTGGGTTTTTCCCTTTAGGGTTTTCCTAGGATAAATATTTGTGTTCCTTTTGTATGGTTGTGCTTGTCTATCTTTCAGTGATCCTGTTTATATGCTTTTGTTATGAAAATGAAATGAAATACTGATGTCTTAGCTAAGCATATGGAAATTTAACATGGTATAAAAGCTAACCTGAGAAGAAGACATTGTGCAGCTACAAAATCTAGGGATTCTTACTTTTTGGGTCTCTCTCCACAATCCATCAGCAAAAGAATGCTAGGATGACTCTCCATTGAAGGGCACATCTTTTTGTCGAAGCAGAATTCGATTCCGAGCATTTTCAGTTTTCAATGCGGAAATTAGGGATTTCTACAGAAGAGAAATTTTTGAGTGAGACCAGAATAGGATTGTTCTCCTCATCAAAACCGAAGTTTAGAGACCTGGATCAAGAAATTTGGTTGGGTGAAACTCTGGGAAAGTCAAACCCTAGTTTGACCCCTAGCTAGAAAAAACCCTAAGTACTAAAACAGATAAGTTTTTGTACATTCGCTATATCCCAATATTGGCGAATTCTAAAGGGATGAAAATTGCAGGGACTGAATATAAAATCCTGATGTGCGCTGTGTCCAAATTTCAGCCTCATATTTACAATATTCTAGGAGATATTATCCCTCCAATCTAGGGTTCTAGCCTCTTCCAGAATTCATCCCTAAACAGGACACTTGGGGAGAACTGCAATATCTTGGGCTATAGAGGTCCAAATGGAGTTCCTAAAGATTTATTGGAAAGCTCATGGAATTTAATTTTATTGGTCCAAATATCAGACTCAAAAGATGAACCAGTGACACGTGGCATGCCATACAACTTAGCTGTTTTGAACTATCCTGTAACAGGTCACCTTGGGAAAATGATCATAAATAACAAATGGTAAAAAAAATTCTGATGAAACCTATGGTTTTGGATCAGGAACATGTGATGTTACCTCTGTGCAAAATTTCAGACACAGAGAATCAGTAATTTTAGAGATATCATAGAAACAGTAACAGGCATTTCTGTAGAAGAAATTGGAAATCTAGGGCTTCCTGTTTCGGGAGCTTCCCTCCACTGTTTTCAGAAAAGGAGTACATTGGACAGCTCCATTTGAAGATATCTATATGTATATCCAATTAGATCTGAAAGATTTCAATTTTTGAAAATTAGGGTTTCTGTGACAAACCCTAGATCAGCGAGCTTCGGAACCCTGACGGGCACCTCTAATCAATAAGATCTAATCCTTTGCTATTTTCATTTGAGGTTCTCATTTCAAAGTGATCTATCACATCAGCTTGATGATAAGCTTGGTGAAGTTGACAAATTCCAAGCCTAGAAGTATATGAGCTCTCTGAAGAAAATGGTTTGGACACCTACATGAGTATAAAGGTTCCAGTTCCAGAGGGAGATGAGGCTAGAAGTCTTACACAAGAAGAACTTGGTCAAGGCCAAGAAGATCATTGCTGATTTAGTCATGAATCAACTTGTACCACAAGTGTCTCCCCAAAGACACCGAAGATGTTTGATTCCTTGACCAAGATATTTGAAGATAAAAACTTAAATCAGAATATGGCTTTGAGAAAACAGTTTAAGAATGTGAAGATCCAGAATGCAGAACAACTTGAAGTGGTAGAAGAAGAAGTGGAGAATGAAGAAGTGGTGATAGCCACCTTGAATGGCCTCCCAGGATCATGGGATTCATTCATGCGAAGAATGTGTGCCAGAAGGAAGTAATTACTTTCAACAGACTTTGGGAAGAAGAAGAAGCTCATCTCATAAGAAGAGAAGAAGAAAGATGGAAGCAATTGAAGATCAAGCTCTCACCATTCAAAGAAGATCCCTCAAGCGATGAGGAATATGAAGAACTCAATTCTTAAAGAACCTATTATCCATCTTATCATCTGGATAAGAAATGATGATTTCATGAATGGAGAAGATGATGAAGCAGAATGATCAAGAAGGAGTCTACCCATGAAACAAACAAAAGATAAGTATTCAATTGTCATTTAATGATATTGTTTTGTTATGCATTTGATTATATTCAGTTGATGTGTTATGCATGATATATTGTTTGCATTAATGATTGTATACTACTAATATGCATGTGATGGGTAAGTAGCTCATGGTGCTATACAAGTCTCCATTGCTACTTGTCAAACCTCTTTGCTGACATATTGGATTAGTGCACAATCTCAATAATGTCATGGTGGAGATGGAAGGCATCTAGAAAGTTTATGTGATATATGGATGAATGTTGTATTGACTAAACAGTTGCATGATGCATAATAATTTGTCATTATGCATATGTTTTATGAATTATTTATAACCATGCAACTGGTGCATTTGAATTGTAGGAAAGGTCATGTACAACCTCCTACAAGAAAAGAAGGATGAGACTTGTTCCGAAGAACAAGTGATGACAATTCAAGATTCACTTCAATAAACATGAATCTGAAGCTCCCAGGGTCAGAGACACCATGACAGAAGAAAGAGCTTCAGAGAGTGGTAGATCCACCTTGAAGGATGAAGACCACCATGGGTACAAGAGATAACTCAAGATGAAGAAAAGAATGATATGAAAGAAGCTATGGTCAACGAATAACAGTTGATCATGGGGAATGATGTATACGATATGATGGAACAAGTGTACAAAGCAAGGTTCATGATTCTCCCCAGAAAGAATAGAATATGACATGACATACTCTATTGACCAGTATATATCAAGCATAGAACCACCTATACAGAATGAAGAGGGAGGATGATACTCCACTTCAGGGGGAGTGACTACAGAAAATTATATCTGAGTTCGACATGGTATGACATGATGGATAGCTTTGTGATGGATCGAGACTTTACCAAGATTAAAGTGGGTTCCGACCTTCAAGGTTGAATGCAGAAGACTAGGACATGTTGATGACCTAAGAAGACAAACTCATAGAAGATGTTATGATACTAGAATGATGTTTGGGATATAGTACTCAAGCCAAAAAGAAAGAATGTGGTATCTTCCAAATGGATTTGCAAGATAAGATATGTTGCTGATAGAAGTAAGGTAAGAGTTGTGGCTAGAGGTTTCTATCAGAAAGAGGGAATTAATTCTGAAGAGACACTTACTCCAGGAAGCAAGGTACACTTCCTTCAAAACTATCATGGTAGTTTCTTCCATGATGAATTAAAGACAAGCCTTCCTTAATGGTATGT
>LPNX011068557.1:0-55529 GCA_001517045.1 Pseudotsuga menziesii | reverse complement strand
ATATTTGTGTTCCTTTTGTATGGTTGTGCTTGTCTATCTTTCAGTGATCCTGTTTATATGCTTTTGTTATGAAAATGAAATGAAATACTGATGTCTTAGTGAAGCATATGGAAATTTAATACTTTGGCTGAAACGATGAAATGGAAGATACACCAAATGGATGTCAAGACTGCCTTCTTGAATGGTGTAGTAGAAGAGGAAGTGTATGTGGAGTAGCCACTCAGTTTTTGAGACACATCATAGGGAGTCTCATGTGTGTATATTGAAGAAAGCCCTGTACGGTTTGAAACAGGCACCCAGGACATGGTACGGCAGAATTGACAGCTTTCTATCCAGTTTGGGCTTTACCAAGAGTAAAGCATATTCCAACCTTTACTACAAGGTGGAAGATGGAAACCCGGTGATGCTTCTACTATATGTAGATGATCTGTTTGTGACAGGTATGGATGGGTTTATTGTCGATACGAAGAGAAATATTGCTGCTGAGTTCGAGATGAAGGACTTGGGAATGATGCATTATTTCCTAGGTATGGAGGTGTGGCAGACTACAGATGGAATCTTCCTTGGACAAGGGAAGTATGCGGTGGAGATCCTGAAGAGATTTGGGATGATGGACTGCAAGACATTAACCACACCTATGGAATCAAACCTAAAACTATTGAGTGATGCTTCATCAGAGACAGTTGATGCCATGATGTATCGTCAGATGATTGGGTCCTTGATGTACCTAACGAACACGAGACCAAATATCTGCTTTTCTCTGAACACCTTGAGCCAATACTTGAAAGATCCGATACATGTTCACTTGACTGCTACAAAGCATATTCTGAGGTACTTGAAGGGTACGGTTGATTATGGGCTCAAGTATAAGGCTGATCAGAAGATTAAACTGGAGGGTTATGTTGATTCAGATTGGGCAGGCAGTGCCTTCAATAGGAAGAGCACTTCAGGGTGTTGCTTCAGTATGGGATCAGGTGTGATCTCATGGTTTAGCAGGAAGCAATCCTATGTGGCACTAAGTACTACTGAAGCAGAGTATGTTGCATCCTATTCAGCTAGTTGTGAGGCAGTATGGCCGAGGAAGCTATTGTCTGATTTATTTGATCTCTAGTTAGATGCTACTTGTATATATTGTGACAACCAGAGTTGTGTAAAGTTGTTAGAGAATCCAGTATTCCATGACAAGTTGAAGCATATCGAGATCAAGTATCACTATATCAGGGATATGGTGCAAATAGGAGCAGTGAAGCTCCAATATGTTGCGACGGACGAACATATAGCTGATGTGTTGACTAAGCCATTGGCTAGGGTGAAGTTTGAGTACTATAGGGAGAAGCTTGGTGTTCTTCAAATCGAGATTCCTCCCAAGAGGAAGTGATGTGTCCGTGCTGAGTATTTCTGACATGGTGAGAGGATTGGTTCCTTCCATGGTCAGATATAAGTGTTGTGCCCTTCCTACATGGTCAGAGGATTGGTTCCTTCCATGGTCGGATGTAAGAGCTGTGACATGGTGAGAGGATTGGTTACTTCCATTGTCAGGTATATGTGTGAATGCCACATCCAGCATGAAAAAGGGCTGGCTCTGTGAAGACACATCTAGTATGAAAAAGGACTAGCTCTGTGTAGATGGCACATCCAACAATAAAAAGGGTTGGCTCTGTGAAGACTCATCTAGTATGAAAAAGGACTAGCTCTAAGTAGCTTCCACATCTGGTATGAAAAAGGACCAGCTCTGTGATGCCTCATCTTGTATGAAAAAGGACCAGCTATGTGATGCCTCATCTAGTATGAAAAAGGACTAGCTTTGTGAAGACTCATCTAGTATGAAAAATGACTAGCTCTGAGTAGCTGCCACATCTGGTATGAAAAAGGACCAGCTCTGTGATGCCTCATCTGGTATAAAAAAGGACCAGCTTTGTGATGCCACATCTAGTATGAAAAAGGACTAGCTCTGTGATGATACATCCAGTATGAAAAAGGACTGGCTCTATAGAGGTTCTTATGACAAGAATAATAAAGAGATACAACCTGTGATGATGACCCAGTGATGATCCAGATCCAGTGATGATGATCCAGCAGTGATGATCCAGATCGAGTAATGATCTAGATCTAGTGATGATGCCCAATTATGATCCAGATCGAGTGATGATGATCTAGCAGTGATGATCCATATCGAGTAATGATTTAGATCCAGTGTTGATGCCCAGTGATGATCCAGATTGAGTAATGATCCCGATCGAGTGATGATCCAGATCGAGTGATGATCCAGATCGAGTGATGATCCAGATCTAATGATGAAGATGAAGATGACTTGAATATGAAGAATACTTGAAGATGATGAGGACTCGAGGATGATCCATAAGATACAGAGAAGAAGACTTGTGCTAAAAATTATGTCAAAATAATACCTTCCTAGTTAAGAGGGAGTGTTGATGTATATGTAACTTCGGAATGTATTTCACTTGTATTTCTTATATATTGTAACCCGATGTTTATTCTAGGATGTACTTGAGTTATGTCATGCCCCTATGTTCCTATCGGGAAGGTCTATCATGTAAACAAGTCATGTCAAGTCATTGTGGGTAACCCTCCTTTTGTCTAAGGGTTAAAGTCCCCGTAGTTCCGTGGCACTAGGGTTATTAGAATCTCCTAGTGGGCTCGGACCTAGTAGGGTTTTTGTCATGTCAAGATTAGTATAAATAGAGATTTGGACTCTCTATTTATCATAAAACTCATACACACTCAAGTGTAGCGCATAGTTGAGGAAGGAGAAGACATTGGGGCTAGACAAGAAGAAGGTTACTGCTGTTAGGAGAGCACTCACTGTTTTGGGTTCTACTTTTGGTGCTGATTCTATCTTTGAGGAAGTTGCGGGGTTTTCACCATTTATGGTTTCCCCAAGGATAAACACTATGTTCATTGTCTCTTGTGTTTGATTGTTGTGCTTGTTATTCTCTTAGTAAATATCCTAATATAATTCTAGCTTAATGATGAAATTCTAACACTAAAGTGCATTGTTGTGTAGGAGAGGAAAATAGCCTCGTTGGTATGGAATATTTACGAAGTGTTGAAGCATCGCTACTAACTATAACACCCTCTATAACCTATTCTTGATACACAAGGTTTTGCTCCAAAAAAATCTAAATAATACAACTTCAATTGATTAGAACATATCAAAAAAAGAGAACTAAAATAACATAAATGAATATATGTAGTTCGCAAATTTTTTCAAAGATGCCCCTTACCTGGTATTTTTTATCTTTATCCTCAATTCATCAATTTGTGCTTGTATTTATTTAGTCATTGGATCGATTACGATCAGATCAAGAAGGTTTTCATTGCACTTAATTAAAATCCATTTTCACGGTAACCATTAGGTCGGTTGAATAACGTATCTCTACTTCATTTACCACATCATCACCTTGATATGGTGTTCTCTATGAACGTCAATAAAAAAATCACATAATCAATATATAATGCATATAATAACAAAAAATGTAATATAATCATGTTTAGGTACTATTACACTATCATTTACCTGATGCGACAACATTGGTTCCTTTCCATGGTCACCCTACCACAATATAATAAGCAAGACATATTCATATCGATAACTAAAAATTGAACCATGTATAATAAACTTGATTAATATAATTTTTTTTATTGTTACTATGAGAGTCAAATTTACCTGTCCAGAAGCTCTAGGTGTGCTCATAGTACCCACCCCCTTCCACAATACAATAAGAATGATATCATGTTGAAATATTGAGCTCAATAGAAAAAAAATGTCAAATGTTAACAGATGTAATATAATCATGAATTGTGGTTACTATTACATTGATGCTATTAGGTACTATTAAACTAACATTTACCTCATCCGTCACCATTGGTGACTTTTCATGACAAGCTTGTGGCATATGGCCATGATCACCCTGCCACAATATAAGAATTAAGACATATTAAAAATGAAAATTACATATATAACAATGTCTCTTAAACGTGATTAATGAAAATCATGACATATAATTAACCATGTGTATATTATAAAAAGCATGACATAAATAAACTTGATGCAAGAGAAAAACAACAAGTCATCGATCAAAGGTTGAGTTAAATATTGTAAAAGAAGCTTACCCCCATAATAACAACCCCTGCATCTTTTCGATTCAAACCGTATTCGATCAACAAATCTTTACCTGCAACTATTGATTTTGTTGCACATACGAATACATGATTTCGTTCACGCCCCTCAAATAGGCAATTGGGTATCTTATGTGTTGACCTTGGTCATGTGCTATTTATAAACCTTGCGATATTTCTTGAAGCGTTTGACCTTCCATCAATATACATAGTATTCAGACTGTTGTCTAGTAGTTGACAATAATTTGCTGCCACTCCGTATGTCCACATACTTTGCGTATATCGGACCAACAACAACCAGTCATTTTATTTGTAGGATGGACCGCCATACTCCATCAATTCAGTTTAAGTGTCATATGACACCTTTATGCCATCCATTGAAAATAGCCCCATTCCATGTAAAGAGGATGGATCAATGCGATAAGTCCTCCCATTGAGGAAGAAATCCGTGTCCACTTGGCGTAGCTCCTTGGGTAGCCATCATTTGACAAGAATTCTATACCTAAGGGGCAACTCAATGTCACATATGCACTCATTATCATAACCACATGATTCTCCTTCAAAAACAAAAAGTTCCATGCATCTACGAAATTTTCTCCTTACCTTTTCACCTCTAGTTGATCTCGACCTATTAGATCTTGTATTAGATGTCTCGCTTTGAACCTCTTCTATTCTATCTTCGTCACTTGAGGAAGATAGATCCAACAAGTACCTATTTGGTGGTACCTACACTCATTAAAATTGGGCATTATTTATTGCATACAAACATTATTTAGGTGGTACTAATACAGATAAATTCGCATGCTTGGTACCAGTTGGTGTTGGCAGGGTGGAATTTCCTTGTGCAAACAATAGGGGTTACCCTTGGTGAAAAGTATTAATTAGACATGACACCGATTGGAATAGGGAACCCATCCGAATCTTGTCCCAATAGCCATTATGGTTTTGAGGTTTTATCAGTTGCATCTTGATCCATCGTTTAGGGGTTTTGAAATGCAATAGATGAAATGCATCTATGCATAATGATGCATGGGATAACTAACAAAATAAAAATGTAAAATAGAACCAAATATTGCAATGTCTTTATCTTCAATAAATAGTTATTGAATGAACAAGAACAAAAACATAAATAACCATATGCACGCTAGAAAAGTATAAAAAATGAACAATTGACTACATTAATATGCACAGATCTATAAACAAAGTACTTTAGACACATGTTAGAGAAAGATACACTACTTCTACAGTAGAACAATCTACAATATAGAAAAACATTTTTGCAACAATTCTAAAACACAACAAACTAGCGGAAAATTTTTGTGTGCATTTAGGTCTCAAACTTGAAATTAATCTCTAGACAAATTGGCTAGCGATGGCTTCTTCTCATTATAAATTCACAAAGTAGTTTACAAAAGTTTCAAGGATAATTCTTTCTCCCCACATTGAGGTGAAGTTCCATTTTATACAAAATAAGAACGACTCTTGGTTTTTTGGTAACCTTTGGTCTTCTAGGTGACTCTTGTTCTTTCAGATGTCCCCGTTCATTCTATGATTCCGCATTTGCAATTTCATTCATTTTCTTATTGAAATTTTCAATCAAATATAAAATTTCTTTTGTAAATATTTCCTTTTATCCTTACCTTTTTATAATTATTTGAAAAGATCTAGGATAATGCATTTATTCACATATGAGAATGTAAATAGTACAATGAAGAACAAATATATTCTCAGGTATCAATTATGTGCCCAAAATATCATAGTCCACCAAAATTGTTATTGTATGTCGATATGCCTCCTAGATGCACTTCAAACTTTATGTTTCCAAAATAATTATGTGCTTGTGAACCTTGGTAATTGGGACTTGGAAATATATAGTTTGAAGCTTCTTGAATTGTGATGATTTCTTGTTATCATCTCATCTTTTCTAACCTTAATATAAATAAAAGTATATCAAATTAAAATTTTGAAAACAAAAGATACAATTTAAAATGGTGTCACATACCCTTAACAATGTCATCATATAGCTTTCCCTGAAGGTGTAGACTAGTTGGTAATAGGGTGAATTGTTAAGGCACCCATTATGATGTTATAAGCATAGTGTTAGTGGACTAGATGTACCTCATCTCATGCAAGTACGATCTAGACCCCAATTTCCAATTCCCCCAGTTATTACATACATACATACGTACATACATACATATACATACATACATACATACATACATATACATACATACATATATATACATATATACATACATACATACATATACATATATACATACATACATACATATATATATATATATATATTCTCTCTAATGAAATGATATAACTAGACTAACTTACTTACACATAGAGTGATATACAAGTTCATTCATTTTTTTCTCCATCTATATAGGAAGAGTATGATCTTATATGGCCTCCTTGGAGGTTCATATCACTTCAGTAACTAGAGATATCATAAAGCGAAAACACAACTCTCTCAAAATCTATCCCACTTTAGCCCACTTAATTAAGTCGTTATATATAGTCGATAAAGCCTTTCATTTTGTAGTAGGTAAGATATGATCTATTAAACTAAGTATATCTTGCTTTTTAAAAAAGTGGTTGTAGATATAAAGTGCATCCCAAAGGATTTTGTAATGTTCCATTACTGATAATAGGGGATTGAATAAGGAGTAATGATACATGGAGAAAAGAATACATTAATACAACATTATGAGATCATCAGTAGATTGTAGAAGGCCATTGGAGCAGATATCAACAAACATGTAGGGCTTATTTCATCTTGCATAAGTCAACGAGCAATTAGAATTGCATGCATGCAAAATAAAATCATGCAAACCCTAAAAGTTACATGCAAACCCTAAAATATATATAAGAATATAAAAGAAACCAAAAAGGGATCATTGTTATTAGTCATCTTTTTGGAAATAGGTTTTGGGAGCTCGGTGAGCTACTTAGGGTTTAAGGTGGATTGATTTGACCTAATTGGATTTAGTGGCGAAATCTATCCACCCTAACCAATTGCTAGGGTGAATGATCCAGATTCACCATTGTGCACATCATTGCATCTTAAATCTATTGTGTTTAGGGCAGCGCTGGAGCCTCTTCACAAGTGTGCGCATCCATTCAAGATTGAGCAGTATTTTCCTTCACTATCTAGGGCACATTCATTAAAAATTCATAGTAGAAAATCTCTATCAGTTGCTGTATGTTCGTTTATTGGGGCGTGAATATCCTTATCCTTGAAGATATACCCAATCAAGCATTGGGAGAGAAGATCATCAGTTATTAGGGTTACGTGAGAAGTATAAAAGGAATGGACAGTCTCATTCAGTCACACCAAAATATTGATTACTCATCTATATAAGCCTCCAACTTCTAGTAGGCTGGGCATGACCTCTCTATATTTGAGTGTCATCACATGTAAGATTCTTCCCATACACTACAAATTGAGTAGTCTCCATCATTAAAGAAAGGAAACGACCTTTGATATTGTTGACATCAATCTGATAGTGACACTATCTATTAGTTCTAGCAGTGATACATAAATTTGAAGGTCAGATCTATTAGTTGACCACTCCTAGGATGAATTCCACAATTTAAAGGTTGTCATATCTATTGCAAGTACACTGGGAAGATGTGTTATTGCAGCTATTCCAGCCATATACACCATATTATCCACTGGGTTTAAAGCCTCTACAGTTCACTAACAACATTGGAAATAAATGTATTTTTATTAATGATTATCCATTATAATATGACCATTTATATGTTGCTAAGTCATCTACAAGACTGTTTATTTAGTTTCATTCAGATCTGAGTTTTATACACTTTTCATACACTTGAGTATCATCCAATTTCTCAAAGTTTGAGTACATGTATAATTACATCAGCTGTTAGCATTCTTAAGCTAAATATCATAGGTTTTGTGATGTTTATTCATTCTACTATTGCATGTAATTAGTATTTGGATAAATACATATTTACACCAACCAAGCAAACAAAAAATCAACCAATAAAATGGCAGCTCTATGAACAAATCCATGCACAAAAAGGAAAACCTCTAGTTTGGGTTATCACAGAGTTGAATCTAGTTCATTTGACATAACATTTTTCTTTCCATATTTCTTGATGTTCTATTCCCTTACAATAAGCAACTCTTATCTTTGCCTAGGTATCCCTCATGCAATATTTCCTCCTCCAGATTTTTCTCCCTTCTTCACGAGAATTGAACCAATCTTGATAATATACCATTTAAGTCCATTCACCTTTAAATGGGGTTGTCCTACTCCATTTCCCAATATATTACTTATGCATTCCCCTTTAACTATGTAATCCCTTTTGAAAAAAAATTGGGCGTGAATCTTTATATAGAAAAGATTTGGTATGCTCACTCCCAACAATCCCAACCAATAATGGAGGCACTACCCCCCTTTCCTTAAGCCGTGGTAATTTCTCTTCTGAAAAGTGGAAAGCATGATCATAAAATTTAGAATACATTAAGGGATGACTTTGCAAAAGTGTAGGAATGAGGATCAAACTCATGACATGGAATTTCCAAATAGTTTTCCCACCATCATGCCACCTTCAAGATTACAATTTAGTTCACAATCTCATTCTTAATAAGGGTGGAAACCCTAAAACAGATCTTAATAAGGGTGGAAACCCTAAAACAGATCTCAAATCACCTCAATGGACAACATGCATAGAATAGGAGAAGACATTCAAAATTATCACAAACATTCTTAAGACCAACTTCACACCACTAGTGAGGTACTTGTGGCACTTTCAAAAGGAATAAGGGCTAATGATCTAGCATACCTAGTGGCGTGTCTAAGGGAAAAAAAAAATATTAGATTTAACACCATCAACAAAATAAGATGCCTCAAATTCCAAATGATTAATCCACTATCCAATCATGGTTTCTCGTCTAAATGTTGGGAATCAATCTCTTGAACCATAGCCCCATTGAGTGTGCCATCACACACTGGGACATTGATTGTCTCCACTCATGGTGAAGGGATCATCCTATGGGGAATATATTAACCCAACAATTGGAAGTAAATCCATAAGAAAACACATAGGGAATACCTTGTGAGTTCTATTAGATCAAACAATGAAGTGGGTGGATGAAGCAAGGCATTATGATTATTTTTATTTTGTCAATGTTTCATTTCGCTAGCTACCCAATATCAACGAACAAGGGGAAGGGGTATTCCATTTATCACACTCTTTCTCACCAATACAAGTCACATTGAGTTTTCTCTTTGCCGATACAACCATGGAATGGAGATTGGTCTCTTTTAGTATGCATGTAAATACTTTTGGAATGAAAAAAAAATCTATTTTCATATCTGGGATGAAAATTAGTTAAAATATTTTTTTTATTATATATTTTTTTGTTAATAATAAAAAAATTATTTAAACTAATTATTAACTGGATTCCCATTAATGTTGGTTATTAGCTAGAGTAACTAAGGAATGTAATATAATATCAATAAAATTGGAGCATGAACACTTAGGGTACTCACCGATTTGGGGGGCATTTTGTCCTCTGCGCAGCCTCTTCAAATCCTCCTCTGTGCCCTGTCCTCTGCAACCCGTGTTCCCTGCGATCTCTAATTTACAAACCCTCCTCTATGGCCCCTCTCCTATGCGACCCCTCTCCTCTTGATCAGTCATTCAGTTCTGGCAGCACTTGTTGCGTGGTATTGATTTTGTCGTGGGGTTTGATTTACTCACGGGGTTTGATTTTGTTGTGTCCTGTTGTGCGGGGTTTGATTTTTTTTGTTTTTGTTTTTATTTTGTTTTATTTTATATTTTATATTTTATTTTTTTGTTTTTATTTTATATTTTATATTTACATATTTAATTTTAATATTTTTATTGAAATGAATAAAATATGAAATATTAAGAACATAACATGGGGTATAATAAAGTAGGTAAAGTATGTAACCTTGGGATATGAAAGATTAAGTTGGGATTGGGTAGGATTGAATAGATAAAGCATAGGGTTGACTAAATTAAGAAAGAAATAACTAGGCTAAGGCAGTAATGGAGATAAAAGGGGGAAAAGAGGGTTTGGGTCGAAGGGAGAGGGGAGGGGAGAAGAGATGTTGACATGGAGGGTGTAGGAGATGGAATAGGAACCAAAACAATGGATGGATTCATAGGTGAGAAAATAGGGATAGAAACAATGGGATAAAATGAGGATTAAGAGAAGGTGCACAACTAGGTTTACCACCATGTAACCATGCAGAATTTTGACCCATACATGCATAGTTTCTTTTGTAGAATAGTGTGCAAAACATAGGCTAAACTTGAAATGGTTTTGTAAGAAAAAGATAATGTTTTAAAGGACCACGGTGGGGTTCCTTTACACTTATAAGTTGACCATTCATTTGATCTAGTCCTTAATGTTCCAATACTAAGTGGACCCATGCATTTCATATCCATCTTGGAGAATGATGAAATCCAACATTAAATCTAGATGCTACTATAAAAGGGTAATGTCAAATTGAGCACTTCATCATATGGAAGCACAATTATGCTCATTGAGAAGAAATACGACATATATGCAGTAATTATTGCACCCTAAAATAATCACTATAAAAATGGTTATCTAAGTGCACACATAAAAGGACTTATATATTGTATGAAAGGTTCCGTTAATTCCATTAAGTCCTTGTTGACAATTAGGACATCTATAAAATGACATTCAAATGAAAAGTACAATATTGATATGAGGATGATGATGATCACAGGTTGATGATGATGATGATCATGGCGATGAGGATGATGATGATGAGGATGACGAAGATGATGATGATGACGATGATGATGATAATGGTGATGATGATGCTGGTGATGATGATGGACACGATGTTGCTGCTGCTGATGATGATGATGAGGATGAGGATGGCGATGATGACAATGATGATGATGATGATGATGATGATGTCGATGATGATGATGATGATGATGATGATGATGATGATGATGATGATGATGGTGATGCTAATGATGATGATGATAGTGATGATGATGATGATCATAGGTCAATGATGATGACGATGACAATGATATGATGATGATGATGATGATGACGACGATGATGATGACGATGATGATGTTGTTGTTGATGATGATGATGACGGTGATGATGATGATGATGCTAATGATGATGACGATGAGGATGATGATGTCGATGATGATGATGAGGATGATGGTGATGATGATGTTGGTGATGTTGATGATGATGACGACCACGGCGATGACGATGATGATGGTGGTGAAGATGATGAATATGGTGATGATGACAATGATGATGATGATAAAGAAGAAGAAGATGATGATTACGGTGATGATATTGATGATGAGGATTATGACGATGATGATGATGATGAGGACAAGGATGATGAAGATGATGATGATGGTACAGGTGGTGGTGAAGATGATGATGATGACGAAGATGATGATGACGGAGATTGTGATGATGGTGATGACGATGATGACAAGGATTATGATGATGATAATGATGATGACAAAGATGATGATGACAAGGATGAGGATGATGAAGATGATGATGATGGTGGTGGTTGTGAAGATTATGATGATGATGATGGTGATGAGGACAATGACGATGACGACGATGATGGTGATGACGATGATGATGATGATGATGATTTTGATGAGGAAGAGGGTGATGATGATGACGATGATGGTGATGATGAGGATTATGATGATGATGATGATGATGACGACGATGATGAAGATGATGATGATGAGGATGAGGATGATGAATATGATGATGATGATGGTGGTAGTGGTGAAGATGATGATGACGAAGATTGTGATGATGGAGATGACGATGATGATGATGATGACAAAGATGACGATGATGAGGATGAGGATGATGAAGATGATGATGATGGCGATGCTGGTGGTGAAGATGATGATGATGATGAATATTATGATAATGGTGATGACAATGATGATGATAACAATGGTTTAAACATAACTAAATAGTCGTAAACATAATACATTATGAAAAAATATGTTCTCACATACCTCCTATATTCCAACAATGCTACAATTTCATTTAGATTATTTTTCATCTAGCTCAACATCAATATCATCATCTGGTTTTGAATCACTATCATTGAAAAGATCGCTCATATCAGGATAATGATCAAAGTCATTTCTGGTCCAGTGTCAATTTCATTGTTTACTACATCATTTGGATAATCAACTTCTTGATCTGATTCTTCATTTGACACATCTACATCGATGACCAACTTCTCATGATCTGCATCACCTTCTTCTTAAACATTGTCTTCTTCCTCTACTGAATTATACTTGACCGATCTTCCTCTTGGATCGTATCTAACAATGTATGACCAACCTTCTTTACCTAGAACCTCTAAGTAAAATAATTGCTCACATTGACTTGGAAGAACATAAGGCTTTGTACCTGGTTCAAGTTCCCTTGTATTAACCATGGTAAATCCATTAGGATTCTCAATAACAGTTCTTTCAGGATCACGTTCATTCATTCGTAGCCTATACCATTTGAAATCAACTAGAACTACTTTAAAGGAATTGAAGTCACACTCAAGTATATCTTCCAAATAACCATAGTACCTATTTTCAGATACCTCTATATTCCTTTCACTTCTAGAGGAAACATTAGTGACTTGAAAAATTGTAGTTATCCCACAATCAAATGTTTTGCTCTTGTCATCCAACTTTTTAATGTGAAATTTATGACCATTGCACCACATAGCATTGTGATGTATCAGCTGCATCATGCCCGAATCGAAAAATAAATATATAAGAAGACATAAATGAGATAAATATTTTGATAAAATGAAAAAAATGAGCAGGGTAGATATACTTAACTTTTTATCTTTTAAACTGCATGCTAAATCAATTTCCATTTGCGTAAGTTCGGGATATTCTTCTCGATGAGGATGCATTGTTTTAATCATTTTACTAACCCCTTCCCATGATAAGGTACCATAGTGTTATGTACATCATTCAATCCATTCCTCCATCCAATCAAGATTGTTTGAAATGTATAAATGTATTGCATCCCACACGTGACCAACTATATGAAAAAATAACAATTAAGTATTGTAAATTAGCTATCATTAAAGGCAATTAAGTTTACCTTAAAATAATGAAGGAATAATAAAAATTACATAAATTGAAAAATTAATTGTATAATAAATAAAATGTACACCATTCAATTACCTTACACTTTCCTCTTTCTACCTTTTCCCAACAGGACCTTCCCTTCAAATTTGTTGATGGACTCGACATGCCAAATGCGATGCAGATTGATATTTTTTGCTCAATTTGGAAGATACTGACAAATGTACACCATGGATTGATACAACATATAGCTCTGCACCATAGAACCCTAAGGCCATGCTCTTTGACTAACAAAAGACTTCAATGACTTCAAAGGCATTTCCACCATCCACATTGACCTTGAGTTTACAGGTCCACACAATTCAATCTCCTCAACTTGGTGTATGATATAGTGTTCTTGTGCATTGAAAAATAATGGAGGTAAATACTTCTGCATTTCACACATTAGATGAGGAATTTTTCTCTTCCAATACCTAATATCTTCTTTATGGATTTCTTTAGATGAAAGTTGATGGGCCAGGTAAATGCACAAGGATAAATTCGTTGCACAAGCGTAAGAGGAAATGTGGGCGTGCGACGGAGGAAGAGCAGGAAGAAGAGGTTGCGACAAGGATAACTGCGACGAGGAAAGGAAAATATGAGTAGGTGGAATAGGCAGGTAGAAGAGTTAAAGAAGAACAAATACAAACTGATGGAAGACGATGGAAGGACAAACTGGAAGAAGACTAAGGACAGTTTTATGGCTAGTTATGACCAGTATAGAAGGCTGAAAGATGTTTTTGCGGCTAGTTATGGCTATGGTTAACGTCATCCTAGAATTTTGCGGCCATTTGGGCCTGGAATTAATGTAATTGCAGATATTTTGTAGCTACTCATGTCTGTAATAACTAAGTAGTACTCAATCGACCCGGGGTGGTCTTGTAAATGATATAAGTAGGACGAACCCTCTCTATATAAGGGTTAGACCTTGTTAGATGTTGTTAGCAGGTGTTGGATTCCATCAAATTTAGTTTAGTAATTTATTGTTGACTCTGAAGAGGAGTCTAGTAGAAGGCTGTTGAGCCACAGATCTTGCAGCTGAGTGCACAGACCGCTAGGAAACTAGAAGAGTCGATCCAGGTTGTGTGAGGATCAATAGGAGTAGATAGAAGAATAAACCAGAGAGAACGAGGGCAATAATATTGAGTCAGAAAGATATATATTAAGAAAAAACTGCAAGCTATAGACTATAAGGTTCTACCTATATTTCTCATGCCACATGAAGAGCACCTTGGTGGTTTTTCCCAAATGGGTTTAAACGTTATTTCATGTGTAAAATGAATGAATGCCGTGGATATTGGATGTTATGTGAATGTTTGTTTATTTTATATTGTTACATTTATTGTTGATTTTAGGTCGTAATATCCCTGATCAGTTAAGGTATGAATGAATGATAAGCACTACTGACAGGTTATGTATGATTTCACAGATAATATGCTAAGTTATAATATAAGTCATACAGTTGCACCAGTTGTTAAGCGGTTCAAGGACAAGGCTGTGTCCCACGTAGATTGTGGCACGTAGTTGCACGTTTTTCTCAAAGCAATAGACTCCATCCTCCTATATTTGTCGAGCACCTTGGCCACACGCCAAGGGACTATAATCCCTCACCAACTGTGGAAACATGGTTCTGGAAGTTACACATTAAGATATGTTGGGTGAGACTGCGCCCGATTCATGGGCATTGTCGACTGAGCTTGCTTTTCAGGCAAATGTCTTTTGGTGTCTTGTTGGTATTGTGTTTTTGTTGAATCGCGGGTCGAGACAAGAAGGAGAAACAGCCCAAAAAATGGTTCAGTTGATGGGACCCATAATCATTTGAGTTGAGGGAAATGTTGTGGCACCTGACAAAGAAGGAAATAAAGGACTGGCTGGAGTCTAAGATGGTAGAATTTGAGAGAGAAGAGAGCGCAGGGTCACGATTGAGCGTAGAAAACTGGGTGGATGAGTACATATATTTTGACATTGACGAGATATTCTTTGCAGAGTTGCCAATTGTGCTACATGAGTGGTTGTCAAGATTAGAAACTCAATAGACCAATTTCCAGAGAAGAGAAGCGATCGAGTGGAGTGATCAGTTGGTTCACGAGATAACCAGTATAAGTAACACCATCTCTAGAGCTGTTGACTTTTGGGTTGACAGTATTTTACAAGGGTATATTACTGAGTTTGTAGTAGACACTATAACCTCATATAGTGAGGCTAAAAGAAAATTTTTCCAAGGACCCCGAAGGAGATATTTGTTATCTATTAGTACATGGATCAAGATGCTCGTTTATGAGAAGGGAATTCTGTAGTTAAGTAGTTAATTCATGCACATAGGAAGAAGGCTATGTCATAGATAACCTATCAAGACAATGGGAAATTGTGAGCTAAGATGTTCCCAGGGAGTACAGAACCTAAACTAGAAGCTAGAGTCCTAAGGGGTGGAAGGAGATTCAGATCAGGAAAATGAAGAAAGACAGAGGAAGGTCGATGAGCTCCTAGTTTGTTCGAGGAAAGTGAGCAAATTTTTTTTTTGCAGCTGGATGAAGGGTCTTACGATGAAGAGGAGAACTACAACCTAATCTCAGAGGGGAAAGAGGAGTCCAAAGAGCCTGTGGAGACACCAAGGCCAGGGCGTGATTATATCACACCTAGAGTATCACCATAGGTAAGGTCTAGAGCCTCATCTCCTGAAATAATTATTAATATTGGTAGTGCTAGTATGATGACTAGAGCGCAGGAAGGAACACCTCCACTAGATTCATCGGATAACCTCAGTGCCAACTCAATGGCTAGGAATGATATCTGATTACCCACATTTAATGGGAATGGAGCAGAGGATCCAGAGCATCATTGGTTCCTCTGTGAAGCTGTTTGGATGGTTCATCTAGTTGACAACGCAGACTTGAGGAAAGCGCAGATGATCACAACTCTGAGAGGTCATGCGTTGGATTGGTTTATGAATTTCTTTGTAGTACTTCCATGAGCACCACAAAAATCCATAGAAGAGATACAACTCACGATGATTTATGAATTCAGAAAGCCTAAATCTGAGTCGCAGTGCATCACTGAGATGAAAGAGATAAAATAGTCATTGGCATAGTCCATATGGGACTTTGACCAGTGGTTCAAAACCTTGAATGGAAAAAGTAAGTTTTCAGATGTTGAATCTGTAGCATAAAGAGTGGTTTATTGCTGCACTATTACCAAACATCTGAGGCCCATTAATGCAACAAAATATTGAGTCATAGACATAAGCGCTAGAGTTGGAAATGAAGCTTGAAGCTTCACCGATCGACGATGGTGCTAAAAGAATGGTGCAGATTCAGTCACAGCTGGCTAATCTCATGATATGGCTTCAAGATATCAATAAGGGAAAGGAAGTGCAAGAATACTTATGGTGTAAAAAATGCAGAACAGATGGACACAGGAAGGATAATTGTTTGACCTACATGAACTATATTGCATCAGGTGCACCAAACCCATTGATTGCACATGGACTACCTTGGTGCTGCATAAGCCAGTCTAGAGGACATCGCGATGAGGAGTGTCTATACTTGCAAAAATTTGTAAGCACCCCAACAAACCTCTTCTATAAATTTTGTAAGTTAGTAGGCCATGAAGAGAAGGATTGCAGAGAATACTAGCTCCCAAAGGAAAAGACAATAGACACCTACTTAATGAAGAGAAAGGGGTAGGATCCGGCTGAACATGCGTAAGGAACATATCAGCCTGCGCATTTCCCACCTAATTAGTATCAAAACCCATATCATCTGAAGTATGCACCTCAAAATTAATATGCACCACAGAACCAGTATCGACTGCCATACTAGCAGAACTAGTACCCACCCCAGCAACAAAAACCATAGGGAAGGGGTGGGGGAAACTTTAGAGGAAGAGGAGGAGGAGGAAGACTTGGCAGAGGAAGAGGTCAAGTTACATGCTATAACTGTGGATATTTGGGTCACTATTCTAGATATTTCCAACAGCCTGCAAAGACATGTTCATATTGTAAAGGACATGACCATAATGTGGAGCAATGTCCCCAGTTAATTGCGAAGTGGAAAGCTAGGGCCACTGTAGGTCCTAACCCTGCGCAGATTCCAAACACAAATCTGAATCCTAACATTAATGTGCATATGATTGCTGCTAATCCCATACATCCAAACGTTGCTGTCATAACATGAGGAGGTGCTACGACTGGAGATGATAAGGAAATCCCACAAGAACATCTGCAACCATAGGTACGCCCCGCGATGCAACAGAAAGTACCATTCGATGTTCAAAAATAGAAGCAAGTGTTTTTGTACATGCAACCATAGTTTGTAGATCAGGAACAACCATTGATGTCAAATGAAGTCAGGGATATGCCTGAACTCTTCCAACAACTGTTCTAGAAGCAAATCCTGAAAAAGGTTAGTAAGCTCAAGCTGTTTCTGCCAAGTTGCTTAGCACTAATTCAGGATAAAGATGCTATCGCAGAGCTACAAGCACTGATAGAAGAAACTCCAGAAGAGTCATGACGTATTCATAAGGTTAAGCATGTCAAGAAAAAGTTCAAAATTGGGCGTAAGTTAAGAATGACTACGTAGATAGGCGACTACGACACAGACTAGATCATTTTAGACCTAGGATCGAACATAAATATTTTGACATGACAAACCTGGGAAAGTATGGGAAAGTCACGCTTGGAGTGGTCTCCTGTCTAGTTGCAACTTGCAAATTAGGAAAAGGTTCTACCAATTGGTCGATTAAGTGAAGTCCCTATTGACAAATTAGGAAAAGGTTCTACCAATTGGTCGATTAAGTGAAGTCCCTATTGACGTTGAAGGATTGCATACATTTACATACTTTGAAGTCATTAACATCATCAATGACATCAACCCATATCCCGCGCTGCTGGGGATAGATTGGGCCATAGATAATCAGACTATTATCAGTTTCACAAAAATGATTCTCTCATTCAAGGATGATGAGATGAAGGTAGTATCACCCATTGATCCATTGGAGGGACAGAGATACGTAGAGCTTGTCTACAATGAGAGACAGGGTGATTATATTGACTAGATCTACAATTCCATTTCCTTACAAGAATATTATATCAATCCGATAGCAGATGGAAACATGAGCTGGAAGAGTGCTAGTTCATGCACATCTGACTCAGGGGAGGCCCTGGAGAATTGGAAAAACTAGTTGTATGAGGTATATATGAGGAGATGCACTGTTACAAGGTCTGTGCGATGGGTGGAGAAGGAGCTAAGATAGATACCCACATATGAAGGATTTCCTAACCTAGAGAAATTCCTGCATAAGGTTGAAGGACTCGTGATAGAGTCGCACGGATTATTTGTGCTAGACCATGTACTAAAGGCTATGGCCACTAGATGGTGGGCTACCCACAAACAGTCCATATCAGAATGGACACGGTGCAAAATATTGATGCAAGCCAGATTCGGTGAATACGTCACCACTGTGAGTCACAAGTACATAGGACTGTCCAACCCTCACGACCACATAAATCACTGTCGCACCGCATTTGCAGATTATTCCTGACAGGAATGGGTCCATCATTTCATTTACATGTTGGAAATGAAACCTAGAACCTGGTATACATCTATGGAATTGTGACAAGAAACCCAGGAGTGGGATGAGCTCGTTAATAAGTTTGCACACACATTTGAATTTGCTAATGAGCAACCTACAGTTGACGTTGAGCTTCACATGATAAAGGAGAAGATATCCGCTGAAATCCCTATTGAGGAGGCCAATTCCCACCAGTGTAGCGTGACCATCCAGCAATGGATGGCCTATTAAAATATAGCTAGAGACCTAGATGATGATCCGACTAACATAAACACACTAGAGTCAGAGGGTACATGCGTAGTTGAGGGAAGTGGTATTTCCAATGACCAGTTCCTCAAGCCGTTGAAAATCAAGAAAGAAAATATTGGGTTGCCTGAAAACCTAAAGTTTTCCAATATAGGATGTTATTGGGATGAAGAGATAGTTGCGAACATCACAGACTTGTTGCATGAGTATCAGGACCTATTCCCTGCCAATTTTTCAGAGATGAAGGGGATAGTTGGTGACCTAGGAGAAATGAAAATACCCCTGAGATCAGATGCTAAAACCATTAAGCAACGACCTTATAGGTTGAACCCAAGATATAAAGAAAAGGTAAAATATGAATTGGATTGCATGCTCGATGCAGGAATCATTGAACTTATTGAGGAATCAGAGTGGGTCAACCCCATAGTGATCCAAGATAAGAAAAACAAAGGTGAATTCAGGATATGTGTTAACCTAAGGAAGCTGAACGATGAATTCCTACACAATCCATTCCCAACACCATTTACAGATAAATTATTGGAAAGCGTTGGAGGACAAGAGATGTATTCATTCACTGATGACTTCTCTGGCCATCATCAAGTCAGGATTACAAAGGAGGATTGCCACAAAATGACCTTTGTCACATAATGGGGATGCTACCAGTATACGGTAATGCCCTTTGGACTCAAGAATGCACCTGCTAATTTTTCTAGAATAGTAGTATCTTCTTTTAAATATTTTATTCATAAATTTTTTGAGGTCTACTTTGATGATTGGAATGTGTTTGGTCTAGTAAGAGACCATATTGAGAGTCTGTGCATGATGCTGGGCCGCTGTCGCCAATATAAGATCATGCTTAATTCTAAGAAATGTATTTTCTGCGCACCTTTGGTGTGCTGTTGGGTCATGTTGTATGTCACGATGGAATTTTAGTTGACCCAGCAAAAGTTACGATTATCCTTGAATTACCACCACCCACGTCAGTCACACAACTCAGATAATTTCTAGGACACACATGCTACTACAGGAAATTCATCAGAGGATATGCAGAGATAACTACACCCATGGACATGCTACCGAAGAAAGATGCAAAGTTTTAGTGGACTGAACATTTCCAGGAAATCTTGGATAAGTTAAAGAATAAGATGGCCACTACGCATATACTTGTATTTCCGGTCTGGAAGAAGGAATTCCATGTTCATGTTGATGCGTCGTCTGTTGTGCTTGGCATAGTATTGACGTAACCAAGAGAGGGTGTGCTTGACCACCCCATGATTTCACCAGTAGAAAACTGTCGACGATAGAAAAAAATTACACCATGACAGAGAGAGAAGGCCTTGCTATGGTCTATGTGCTTAATAAGTTTCGACACTACTTGTTAGGTAGACATTTAAAAATGTACACTGATCATTCAAAATTGAAATACCTAGTCAACAAGCCAGTGTTGGGGGGAAAGATATGTCGATGGCTCCTCCTGTTTTCAGGAATTTGACTTTGAGGTCATAGTGAAACCTAGTCGATTGAGCATCGGGTCAGATCACCTGTAAAGGATCGAAAATGGGGAGGAACCAACCAGTGTGGAGGATAAATTTCCTGACACATAACTATTTGTGATCCACATGATGGAAGATTAGAATTCAGAGTTTAATGCTATCATCCATCTCCTAAGCACAGGTTATGCGCCTGAAGGATTATCCACTAACCAGAAGAAGCATTTGGTTGTTAGAGTTGATGATTATACATTGATTTCTAGACATCTGTACAAACTGGGTGGAGATGAAATACTACGTCGATGTGTTTTCGACCATGAGTGACCTTGGGTAATGAGTGAGGCACATGCCGGTGTCGTAGGAGGACACTATGTAGAGAAGGAAACTGTGTGCAAGATATTACAAGTAGGACTGATTTGGCCAACCCTACAGATGGATACTAATAGTTTCTACAAGCACCGTGATATCTTCCAGAGAACATGAAAACTATCACGTCGCAACAAGAAGCCACTTGCGCCATAGATAACACTGCAAGCATTCAAAAAATGGGGCATTGATTTTGTTGGACCAATCAGTCCTCTAGGAAAGAGAACTGGCATGCGCTACATTATCACTGCGACATGCTACTTAACTAGATGGGTAGAATCCGCTCCTGTTAAATATTGCACCACTGCGACTGCGGTGAAGTTTTTATTTGAAAATGTGGCGAACAGATTTGGCTGTCCAAAAATTCTACTCAGCGACCAAAGTACACATTTTGTTAACAAAATGATTGCTAAGCTTACTGCAGAGTTCCCACTGGAAGCAGGTCAAGAATATGAGGATTCAACTGCTAAGATTTCCTGAATGTCATGAATTGTGATGGAACTTAAGAAGTAGGATGAGGAGATTCAAGCTAGGCAGGTACCAAGCACACCAATTGAGTTGCTTGAAAAGCGAAGCAAAGAAGCATCTGAGGCTGTGGTGAGAATAAGTAAAGGAGAAAAAATATGCACTAATGCAGTGGAAGCCATTTCCATGATGTGGGAAGCACTTCTGGAGGACGATACTGGGAAAAAAATCAAGGAAAACGCGTGACAAGTTGATGAGAAAATCACCACGGTGAAGGCAGAGATGAAGAAGCTACCGTTTAAGAAGGAGCTGACAAAAATGGTTGAGATCAAGTAGCTCCAGGAGGAAGTCTAGGTTCTACACAACCAAGAGCGGACTAGGAATGAGGAAGTCACTGCACACTAGTTAGAAGAAACACAAGTTATAGGGACTATTTAGCCTCTATAGCAAAAACTTCATCACATTGTACAGTCGTTAGAGGCAAGACCGTCGAAACACATCAGTTCTGACCGAGTGGAGCAATTGTCCAAACAAGCAGAGGAAGTAATAGAGGAAGTTTCCAAGCTGCAACAAATTTTGAAGGACTTTCAAGACAAGGTTGGTCTTGTCGTGCAGCCTGAGCCTACACCGAAAGCTTGAAATTTTACGGAACACTCAATTTTTGTGAAAACATCCATTTTTTATTAGTGGCTTGGGATGAGCCACATGTGAGTGTTGGGGGCATGTTGGGCCAGGTAAAGTGCAGAAGGATGAATTATTTGTGCAAGTGTAAGAGGAAAAGTGGGCTCGCGACAGAGGAAAAGTAGGTAGAAAAGGTTGCGACGAGGAAAGGTAGATCCAAGTAGGTGGAAGAGGCAGGTAGAAGAGTTAAAGCAAAATAGGTACAAATCGACGGAAGATGACAAAAGGACAAACCAGAAGAAGACCAAGGAATGTTTTCAGCTAGTTATGGCTAGTACAAAAGGATGAAAGACGTTTCCATGGATATTTATGGTTATGGTTAATGTCATCCAGGATGTTTGTGGCTAGCTAGGCCTGGAATTAATGTAATTGCAGATATTTTGTAGCTACTCATGTTTATAATAAATGAGTAGTACTCAGTCGACCCAGGGTGGTATTGTAAATTCTATAAGTAGGAGGAACCCACTATGTATAAGGGTTAGACATTGTTAGATGTTGTTAGCAGGTGTTGGCTTCCATCAGACTCAGTTTAGTAGTTTATTGTTGACTCAAAAGAGGAGTCTAGTAGAAGGTTGTTGAGCCGCGGATCTTGCAGCTATGTGCATAGACCGCTAATAAAGTAGAAGAGTCGATCCAGGATGTGTGTGGATCAATAGGAGTATATAGAAGAATAAACCATAGAGCATGATAGAAATAATATTGAGTCAGAAAGACATATCTTAAGAACAGTCTGCAAGCCGCAGACTGCAAGGTGCTACATATATTTCTCATGCCAAATGAAGAGCACCTTGGTGGTTTTTCCGAGAAGGGTTTCCATGTTATTTCCTGTGTCGAATGAATGAATGTTGTGGATATTGGATGTTATGTGAATGTTTGATTATTTTGTATTGTTACAGTTATTTTTGATTGTAGGTTGCAATATCACTGATCAGTTAGGGTATGAATGAATGATAAGCATTGATGTCAGGCTATGTATGATTTTATGGATAATCTGCTAAGTTATAATATAAGTCATACAGTTGCTCCAATTGTTAGGCGATTGAAGGACAAGGTTGTGTCATGCATAGATTGTGGCACGTAGTTGCGTGTCTGTCAGAAAGAAATAGACTCCATCCTCCTATTTATGTCGAGTGCCTTGGCCGCTCTCCAAGGGACTATAATCCCTTGCCAACTACAGAAACATGGTTCTGGCAGTTACACATTAAGATATCTCAGGTGAGACTGCGCCTGCTTCACGGGAGTTGACGAATGAGCTTGCTTTTTCGAGCTGATTTCTTTTGGTGTCTTGTTGGTATTGTGTTGTTGTTGAACCACGGGTTGAGACAAGAAGGAGAAAGTGCCCACAAAATACACCTACAAAAGATGCAAGAAAATAACATGAATGATCAACCAGATTGAGGCATATAATATATAATAAAGTTCCAAGCTGTTAAAAAAAAATGTCAATAAGCAATGCAACCAAAAGAACGAACATTTTTCATGCATATAAAATTGTTACTTACCTCATGTATTTACCAAGATAATATATAACTTGTTTTATGTTTTTGTCAAAGCTATATGGGGGAGCCAAAGGTAGAACTTACTATAGCAAAAAGCAAATCATTATCTAATGTTTCCAAATAGGAGAGAACAATTACTAAAAATATTTACTTAATGGAAATTATATACGTAAACAATTACCTTAATGAATGCATTCGAGTCATTATTTTTAACACCGCCCAAATCACCTTTTTTGGTTAATATATTTTGTATGTTCGACGAAAACCCCGTCAGAAACTTTATTTTATGAATGAACTCTTTTATAGCATTTCTTTGTTGCTTCTTCAATAACCATGGAAGACTAATATTCCGATTCCCATTTCTGACATTGGAAATAATTACACTTTGCAATGTGTGATTGGATTCTGCAATGTCACTACAAAATTTTCCTATTTTATCTTTGTCTGACCTTCCATCTAATGTCTACCATATCAATTCTGTTACATTCTTCCCGATATGCATTGTATCAAACAAATGAGATATTTAAGGCTATTTAAGGCATGGTGGAAGCCCATTCATGCCTTAAATAGCTCATTATCAAATAAATCTTCATTCCTCGTGGAAGCCCATTCATGGCTTAAATACATTCATTAAACATAATCGAAAACACATTAACAATAATTCATGACACCCATGGTAGAGAAAATTCAGTAAAAATATAAATATCATAATATTACGTGAACATATTGTATGCTACATATACAATTTACGTACCTTGATGATTTATGTTATATTCCAACTTCCATAGGTGAGGTGTCATTCTTCTTGGTTTCTTTGAATTCTCTTATTTACCATTGAATATTTTTTTTTTCTGATATTTCGGTACCTATGGTTCTTAGGGAGGAAGTGCCTGTACTCATCGAACACCTCCTTTGCTAATCTTCTTGAACGACGAGATTTTATCCTAGGACCACATACTGGAAATGCACATTTTCCCTTTGTTTGAAGACTTGCGAGATATATGTATTAATGTTATAGCATCAAAAGATTATTAATTTAAAAAAAAATGCATGTTGTTTACCTTAAAAACATATAATTTTAACGACGTGCAACATAAAGTTACATACCACAAAAATGTGTGAACTTGGGAGCGTCATGAATTTTCCATGCAAGTCTTCCATGGAACCAAAATGTTTTCTGCCCTATTGGTCTAGAGATGTCATACCTAGTGATTCCAGCCCATAAATTATATAGCTCATCGATAAGAGGCTCAATATATACACTCATATCTTTAACTTGGTACTTACCTAATTGTTCAATAAACATACAATATTGCTATTTAGTTATCCGTCCAAATATATAAAAGTTGTTCTCATGCAGCAATTCAACAAATAACTTTATGAAATAATACAATTACATCTTTCAAAAAAATACCTAGAATAATCATTGCCAATATTGTGTAAGTAAGTAGAACGAAGCTCACCAAATGGATTGAAACCATCAGCTTCCAATGAAATTCTAACATTATGAGGTTCATATTTAAAAATTGGCCAGTTTTCTTCGATGTTCTTCAATGTAGAACCATCTATAGGCATTCGAAGAACACCATCTTCACATGGTAATCCATAAACTGTTTTATACTTTGGGACATGAATAGTCGTTGGAAATGTGGAATTATGGGAATATAACAAAGAAATTTGCGAGGGACCTCTTTTGTTAATTGATAAGTTCGATATCTACTAATTTCACAGTGTGGGCATTTGTTTTCTGATCCATACTGTCCATAATATATAATATGATCATGAGGACATGCATCAATAGATTGATACTCCACTCCAATTTCTTTCATAATCAAGCATACCTCTCAACTTGTGCATGGTAAATTATTTGACGGTGGTAATAAAAATTCACCCAACAATCGACAACATTGACAAAAAGTTAATTGTAAACAATATACGTCATAAATATTTAATACCCCTAATTTATGAATTAATTAACACTAAAAATAGAGGAAAATAATCAACTTTACTTACCTTAGGAGTTGTGTGAAACAAGTGTTTGATAAACCATTCAAAACCTTCAAGTTCACCAACAACAATATAGCAGATAGAATATTATTTGTTTCGCCTTCATAAAGAGGTTCTTGTGACTTCTTGAGAAGAGGAACATTATGAAAATCATGGAGGTTGTCCTCATCCAATGGAGCAAATGTGTCTTGCAGCACTCTATTTATCTGATATTGACCATTAGTATCAACAATGTCATATTCGTCCATAGGATCATTAAGAACTCGATCTTCAATTGCATGATCTCCATGCTCGTTGTCTTGTAAAGTAGTATTTCTACTATTATGTGGCAAATAGCTCTCTGGCAGTTGACATCTTGGGGGAATTGTCTTTATATTTAGAAACAATACAATTCCATTAGTGTATAATATACAACACAAGTATTTAAAATGATAAAAAAAATTGTGAATACATTATCAATACTATTACAGGAAGTACATATGTAATGAATAACGTCTTACGAAGGGATGATATTCATACCCCCCTTCAGCGTGCCCCTTCTCCTTACAATTTTTTTCAGCTGATGTTCTTAAAATTCTTCTAGTTTGCAAACCTCCGCAATCATTGCAAGGGCAATAACACTTTCCATCACCCTTCACCTCCAATGCTGCCTTAGCCTCAACATACCTCCTATTGTTTTCTTCCCAAGTATATTTATTTAACATTCTGATAGCCTATAACAACAAAAAAAACTCATTAATCAATATATAACGTATGTCTAAATTGAATAGAGTATGTATATATTAAAGGAGACTGAAAATTAAAGGAGGTGATTAGAGGATTACCTAAGTTATAATTCCATTGGATTACTACATGCTGTTCCAATAGGTATTGCGTGTGGTGGGCAATGGCTATTCACTCTACATAACATGAATTTATATATTTCCTTAAAAAAGGGGCTAAGGAATTGTGTTAATGATGTCACAAACTAGGAGTTTACATATTACTTCAATGCATGTGTTGGTATATTAAATATAGATATGGTGTTTCCTTATAAAGTAATGAATTGCTATGTAAATGTCCAAGCGAGTTAGTATGTTGGGTTAAGTGTATTTGTGAAAGGAGTTGTTACACCATTTTGACAAGTGGTAATACCCATAGGATAATGAGTGGTTAATTGGTTCCCTATGTTGGTTTATAATTATTAATTGCAAGAAATTCTACATTATGGTGTCAATGGATCTAATGTAGAAGAAATTGAGGGGTCGGTAATATTGTTCATGTTCATTATACTAGAGATTAAAAGGTTTCAACACGTTGACATGATATTGTCAAATGAGTTTATGAATATAGATGTAGACCCTCAAAAATTGAAAGGATTGTCAAATGGGATTATGGATATAGATGATAATCTCGATATTGTCAAATGACTATCAAAGTTTGAAAGGATACACCATTGTGGTCTCATTGGTTATCTATATTGAGGGGGCTAGTTAAATATAATTATATTCTGTACTTGAAATATACGATGATAGTCATGATATTAACATTTTAACACAACCCACCTTTAAAAAAATTACATTTTAACATAAATGAAAATTTAAAAATTTACATTTTAACATAAATGACAATTTATTAAATTACATTTTGTCACAAAATTCCCAAGCTATATAAACATTTTCTCCAGTTTATTGAATCCCTACTTGGAACTTAAAGGGTGCAACAAAAAAAGACTAGTGCATTGTAGTCAAACTAACCTAGAAAACGAATGAGATCGAAAATTCGATGTGTCAAACCACTACTAGAATCTTCAAATCACAGAAGGAAAAATAAATAGAAAGATCGTTGCAACTCTAGTAAATGATTCTGAAAATATGAATTAAGAACATGTATTTATAGATCAATGAGGGTCGTATTTTCGACAAAAATGCACAACGATCAAATTTCAAATAAACAAAAAATCAATGACTGTTAAAAGAGATAAAAAACAAAAACAAGTTTTTGGCATTCGTCGCTCTAGTGATGTTATGGATCTTTCATCGCTCTAGAGTTGGTATAGAACTTTTGCCTCTATAGAAACGAAAGGTCCATACCATCTCTAGAGTGACGATCATCAGGGGAATTTTCAAAATTTTCCAAAAATTTAAACTGTTTTTCCACAAAAAACATGAATTTTAACTGTTTCATGGCAAACTTTCGTGGGACTTTTGAGCCATATGTAGTAGTGTTTCGATTCTAGTATACCTTTTATGGCTAGTCTCAACCTTATTGACTTGTCACGGTTAAGCAATGAAGCCGTTCGTCATAACCCACTTTGGCCTCCTATGCCTACCAAACTCCCTTCAGACATCCCTAAGTTTGAGGGAAAGCCGGGAGAGGACCCCCATCATGTCATTCCACTTATGGTGTTCATCTAACAACATAGTGGTTGATATGTCCAATATTAGTTGTTCCAACACACATTCACAAGTGTTGCGGCCAAGTGGTACATTCAAATTCCACGTGCCGCCTGCCCAAACTTCTCCTTATTATCCTCCATGTTTCTACAATACTTCTAGTTACCTGTTTAATATGATGGGGGTGTGGAAATTTTCTTATCCTATAGATAAAACACATCTACCCATATCACGGATCATATCCATGAATGGGGATGTCTTCATAGCTTGTGTAAGATCTAGTTAGATGATAAAATATTCCTAGATTGGTTCCTCAAAACCTTACTCCCCCCCATCACCAAGGAAGTTGCATCTAAAAACCCACAAACTGAGGATGAATCCATCCTAAAGGCTCAACAGTTCAATCTTATATATGCCTAATCAGGTTACTTGTACACTATTATACCCGATGCTCCTCATATCGACACCTCACACCGAGATACGATGGGGGAATCTCATGATGCTGATGGAGTTATCGACTCTATTACCCAACATCCTTGTTTTTATTCGGCCTCTCCTATGATTCCACCCCATCCCAGTAACACCGATAATGTTTCCCAACCAGGTTACACCCTTAATATTTCACGTGTAATGGATCAGTCCGGATCCACACCTTCGTACATACCTCCAGGTTACACCCTTAATATTTAACATGTAATGGCTCAGTCCATAGCCACACAACCCTATGCGAATCCCACACAAACCCCTCACATTCACGGATCGATTTGTTTGGCACACTCATGTAATGGATAAATGATTGGATTTGCAGCCCCACCAGCTGCTCCTGCTTATTACCCACCACCAGCGCAACCTATTCTGACTTCGACCCCAACTCCTCTTACTCCTATAGGATAGTTTTACACACAACATAACCTCCCTAACCAACCTGCCCCCAATAACCAACAAGGGCAAGGAAGGAATAAGAGAGGTAGAAATAGGGGCAACAACTAGCCTTAAGGAGGTGACCAACAAGCCAACCCTCTGAACAATAACAGAGTCAAACCCCTTGCACAAAATCCCCAGCATCCTGCTAGACCCAAGAAGAACCCACTGTTGCGAACTAACCATCTGTGTGCAATCTATAACAATTCTGACCATTATGCGCATCAATGTCCTCACTTGACTTACTTCCACTACTTACTCCAAAATGATAGTCAACATGACCCCAATGCATCTACTCCGGCTCAACCAAACCCAGCACCACTGGGCCCTCCACTTATGGTTCTCCAAAACCCCCTACCACACCAAGGGATGGTTGCGACCCAACCCTTGGCCCCACAGACTCCCACAACCACTTCTGTAGCTCAACCCATTGACCCTGATGTCCATCACCTCATGACATTATCGTCTGATGTCAACCTCCATAATCGATGAAACCAATATAGTTCCACCATGGACACTATTTCCCTATCTGCGACATCTACTTCCACCAGTACTGATATGTCTTTGCATTTTTCGAGACCCTCTATGGATGAGACTGGCAAATTTCCACTGTTCCCTTTGCATCGCGTCATGAACAACGCCAATACGAGATATGCGCTCAACTATAGTATTGTTGAAAACTTGGCCTAGTCTCCCATGGCCATGTTCGCTTTGGAATTCCTCAAAACTTGTCCTTCGCAATGTAAAGCGTTGTTATCCACATTAGGTGCCTTCGACCCCTTTGACTCTAGGTTGATCACCTTTGATCTGGATCAAGAAGAACCCCGGATTCCATCATCTGTTGTCTTCCAGTTTTCGATCACAATTCAGAATTTGGTCATTCATCAATGCATCATTGATGAGGGGGCATCCAACTGTGTTATGTCAACATTTGTTTGGAAGAAACTCGGATCCCTAACCCTCCAACCCTCTTCCACCGCCCTTTGCGCCTATGATGGCTTCTCTTCTCAACCTCAAGGTGTCCTCATGAATGTCCCTGTTGAGTTAGCTGCCAAAACAACGTTGATTGACATTGAGGTTGTCAACACCCAAATCGATTACAACCTCCTTTTAGGACGTAGTTATATCTATGCAATGCGAGCCATTGCCTCTACTGTATTTCGACTCTTGATTTTTCCCCATGATGGGAAGATCATGACAATCAACTATTTGACATACTATGATCCAAAGGGGCCAGCCACACCAGAACACATCCTTCCTACTATCGACACTACCATCGACATTGTGTCTATACCATCCTTGTCTGCCATTGGACCGGTCTTGTTTTGAAATGCTCCTATGACACACACCTTTTTTTCCTTACCACCTCCCCCTTTGCTGATTGATATATCGAATTTGTGCACTATGACATTCGGTAGCGTTCCGACCTTCTCGCAACCTCAACCACAGATCTTGGGGAATTATTGGGGTTCACTTCCTATCAACATGATTCCCTTCCTTTTTCCACCATCCGACATCGTGAGAAATCCCATCATGCCTACTCTTAACTTTCCTAGTTTCAATTTGGCTATTCTCTCATGTGGCATGTTGATCCACCTAGCCCACCCCCGACTCCACAAGGTGTGCTGACTCCCGTCCAACCTATTGAGATGATGTTGCATCCACCTCCTGGTACACCAAAGACTACTCCTGTCTCTACTCCTGCCCCTCCTCATCCGAATAATACTAGGGGAAAGGTGCCCAAAGTGACAAGAGAATCACCTCCTCCTCCTATATGTGGTTTATGTGATGTCCAAGGCCATGCAGCACAAAATTGTCCCGTTCTGCCTCTCCTTCGGAACCATATGCACACTGTAGTTGATGTTAGAATTTTATCATTCAAGCTAGCATTATCTTATGATATTTAACTGAGAGAATAACAAGCACATCAATCAAACACAATAGATAATAGACACAAATATTTTCCTCGGGGAAACCATAAAGGAGAAAACCCCACAACTTCCTCAGAGATAGAATCAACACCAAAAGTAAAACCAAAAAATATTAAGATGATCTCTCGATAGCAGTAGTCTCTCTCTCTCTCTTGTCCCAACTTCTTCTTCTCTCTCAGTTATGCACTACAACTAAGTGAGAGTGAATGTGTTATAAATAGAGAGGCTCACTCTCTATTTATACTAATTCCTGACTTGACAATCACTCACTAGGGCCGACTTCTCTAGGAGAGTCTAATAACCCTAGGGCCCCACAACTATGGGGACTTTAACCCTAGATCAATAAGGAGGGTTACCCTCTATGACTTTACATGACTTGTTTACATTATTGAATCTCTTGATAGGAACATCGGGGCATGACATGACTCAATTACATTACATATACTTCCTGAAATAAACATTAGGTTACAATACATAAAATATACAAGTGAATACATTCTAAAGTGACAAATACATCAACACTCCCTCTTAACTAGGAAGGTATTCTCTCGACACAATTTATCAGTATGGGTCTTCTTCTCTATATCTTCTGGATCATCATCAAGTTATCTGCATCTTCAAGTCATCTTCATTACTGGATCTGGATCATCACTGGATCATCACTGGGTCATCATCACTAGATATGGATCATCATCACTAGATTTGGATAATCTCTGCTGGATCATCATCACAGGTGCTATCTGTCGATTCTTCTTGCCATAGGAATTTCTACAGAGCTAGCCCTTTTTCATGCTAGTTGTAGGCCTAGCATCCATGTAGGTCTGCTTCAGCACTTATATTTGACCCTAAGTCAGAATGGTCCACCCAACACTTACATCTGACCATGGGAGGAACACATCCAACAACCATGTCAGAAAGGCATGCCCAACACTCACATCTGACCATAGGAGGAACACATCCACCACCATGTCAAAAAGTACCAACACTCACATCCACTGGCATGATAGGAAACACCATCTATCATCCAAGGAAAGTATCATCACTTACATCTATTGGCATAGCAGGACACACCATCTACTATCCAAAGAAAGGAACAACACTTATATCCTCTGGAATATTAGGACACACCATCTACTATCCAAGGAAGGGCTCAACACTTATATCTACTAGCATGGTAGGACACACCATCTACCATCGAAAGAAAGGATCTACACTTACATCCGTTGGCATGATTGGACACACCATCTATCATCTAGGGAAAGGATCTACACTTACATCCATCAACATGATAGGAAACACCATATATCATCCGGGGAAAGGATCTGCGCTTATACCTGATCATGTGGGAGCCAATCCCAAAGTCATATCAGAATGGATTTTCACTTACATCTGATCATGTGGGGGCCAATCCCACAGTCATATCAGAATGGATCTCAAATCTAGGCTGACTATTCCTGGTAACTGACCAGGTTCCTCCATTCTCCCAGAGAATGGCCTTCAACACTTATATCTGATCATGTGGGAACACATCCCTCAATCACATCATAATGGATCTGCACTGATCATGTGGTAACACAATCCACAATCATATTAGAGCATCTCTGCACTTACATCTGACCATGGAAGGAACCAATCCTCTCACCATGTTAGAAGGGCTCACGGACTCATCACTTCCCCTTGGAAGGAACCTCGATTTGGAGAACACCAAGCTTCTACCTGAAGTACTCAAAGTTCACTCTGGCCAATGGCTTGGTCAACACATCAGCTATCTTCTCTTCTATAGCAACATACTAGAGCTTTACTACTCCTCTCTGTACCATATCCCTGATATAGTGATATTTGATCTCAATATGCTTCAACTTGTCATGGAACATGGGGTTCTCAGACAACTCTACACAACTCTAGTTATCATAATATATACAAGTAGCATCCAACTGGAGATCAAAAAAATAAGATAGTATCTTTCTAGCCACACTGCCTCACAACTAGCCGAACAAGTTACAACATACTCTACTTCGACTGTACTCAGTGCCACATAAGACTGCATCCTGCTAAAACAAGATATCACACCTGATCCCATACTGAAGAACCACCTTGAAGTGCTCTTCCTATCGATGGCACTTCCTGTCCAATCTGGATCAACATAACCTTCTAGGTTAATCTTCTAATTCGCCTCATACTTGAGCCCATAATCAACTGTACCCTTCAGGTACCTCAGAATATTCTTTGTAGCAATCAAGTGAACATGTCTAAGATCTGTCAAGAACTGGCTCAATGTGTTCACAACAAAGAAAATATCTGGTCTCGTATTCGTCAGGTACATCAAGGACCCAATCATCTGGCGATACATCATAGCATCAACCACTTCTGATGAAGCATCACTCAATAGCTTTAGGTTCGATGCCATAGGTGTGGTCATGGCCTTGTATTCCATCATCCTGAATCTCTTCAGGATCTCTACCGCATACTTCCCTTGTCCCAGGGAAATTCCATCTGTATTTTGCCACACCTCCATACCTAGAAAGTAGTGCATCATACCCAAGTCCTTCATCTCGAACTCGGCAGCAAGCTTCTTCTTCATATCAGCAATCAACTCATCCATACCTGTTACAAACATATCATCTACATATAGTAGGACTATGACTGGGTTCCCTTCTTCAATCTTGTAGTAAATATTGGAATCTGCTTTACTCTGGGTAAATCCCAAACTGGATAGGAAGCTGTCAATTCTACCGTACCATGTCTTGGGTTCCTGTTTCAAACTGTACATGGATTTCTTCAATTTACACACATGAGTATCCCTGTCATGTGTCTCAAAACTAAGTGGCTGCTCCACATACACTTCCTCGTCCACTACACCATTCAAGAAAGCAGTCTTGAAATCCATCTAGTGTATATTCCACTTCATCACAGTAGCCAGAGCAAGTATTGATCTGATGGAAGTGTATCTGGATACAGGTGTAAAATTTTCTTCATAATCTATTCCTTCTTTCTGGGAGAATCCACGAGCCAAAAATCTTGCTTTATATTTCTCTATGCTGCCATCTGCAACATGCTTTATCTTGTAGATCCACTTGGAAGTCACAACAGACTTCCCCTCTGGTCTAGGGACAACATCCCAGGCATCATTCTTCACGATCAACTAGTACTCCTCGATCATATAATCCTTCCATTCTTTCTTCTCTACTGCTTCTTCATAGTTGGAAGGTTCTTTATCAATAATGTCACATAGTAGGGCCACATAACTGGAGCAAGACCTAGTTCTTTTCCTCTCTCCGTGTATTTCTTCTAGAGCCCCATATCTTTATACACCAAGGATAGCCTCTTGTACCCATGCAGGTTTCCTCTTGTGAGGATTCTTCTCTTGGGGTGGATCTATAGCTTCCCGGGGTTCTTCTATTTCTCGATCTTCATCTTGATTTGTATCTTGAATTCTGGGTACTTCTGTTTCTTCGAAGTCTTCAACCTGTCTCTTTCTAGATTTGTTGTAAGCTAAATCTTCGTTGAATGTTATGTCTCTGATTATGTTGATCTTCTTGAATCCTGGGAAATATATTCTGTAAGCTTTCAAGCTTTCACTATATCCCTCAAATATACCCTTCTTTCCAGAAGGATCTAACTTTGTCCTCTTTTCTTTTGGAATGTGTATGTATATAGGACAACCGAATATTCTGAGATGGCTAACTTCTGGTTTCTTTCTGAAAAATACTTCTTCAGGTGTCTTGTTCTTGAGTACTCTGTGTGGAGTATGGTTCTGTACATACACCACTGTTCTGGAAGCTTCTGTCCATAGATTCATGTGAAGATCTTGATTATGAAGCATGGCCCTTGCAGTTTCCATGATCATTCTATTCTTCCTTTTTGCAACCCCATTCTGTTTTGGATTATATGGAGTGGTTAACTCCCTCTTAATCCTTGAATCTTTGCATAATTCTTTGAATTCATTTGATGTGAATTCTCCACCATTATTTGATCAAAAGTTCTTGATATTTTTTTCTATGTGGTTCTCGATTAAGGCTTTGAATTCCTTGAACTTGCTGAATACTTCATCTTTGTTCTTTAAGAAGTATATCCATGTCTTCCTAGAAAAATCATTAATGAAAGAAACATAGTATACATACCTTCTTAATGAACTAGATGACATCGGACCACATACATCAGAGTGAATGATTTCCAAGATTTCTTTTTCCTTGCTCTCGCTACTTGGAAATGTCTTCTTTGTGTTCTTTCCTTTCACACATCCTTTGCAGACACCGTCGTGTTTTATCTGTATTTCTAGAATACCTTCAACAACTTTGCTTGCAAGTGGTAGTGATATGTAGTGCACATGTGCAAGCCTTCTATGCCAAAGTTCATTTGGTTCTACTGAGTTATGAACCAAAGCTTGTTCTGGTTGGCCCTTCAATTTGTATAGACCTCCTTCTTGTTCCCCAATCACTATTGCATCATCAATAGTCTTTCCCTTTGGCCACATAAGAACTTGGCCATCTACAAATGAAACCCTCATGCATTTTGCATCCAATGCATATATGGAGAGGAGGTTCTTCTTTAGTCTTGGTACAAACAATACATCCTTCATCTTCATAAAATTTCTAGAGTCTAGCTTATAGGAGGATTCACCACTACCTTTTATTGGATACTGGTAGTCATCCCCAAGTTTCACCTTGTGAGGTGACTCATGTTTAGATAGTTTCACAAAGGATTCTTTGAATATTGTCATATGTTTGGAAGCCCCACTGTCTATAAGCCAATCATTGCTTCCATGTGTGATAGTTCCCGTGAGAGCGGAAATCAAAACATATTCTTCATCACTTGAAGAATCATCACTTTCTTGTCTGATTCTCTTCATGGAAGGTTCATCATCCTATGCAGCACGAGCATGATGTCTTCTCTTGTTTCCCTTCTTCTTGTGAGAGCTATTTTTGTTTCTAGGACAATCTATGGCAAAGTGTCCTCTTTCATCACATGTATAGCATCTGAGTTTAGATAAATATCTGTTAGATCTTATAGTGTTATCTTTCTGGTGGAAGCATGTACCTTTGGGGTGATGAAAGTCTCTTATGCTTTTCTTGGAGTGTACTATGAGAGCTTGATCTTCACCTTCCATATTTTCTTCTTGGGATATTATTCGAGCTTCTTCTTATGAGCATTCTTCCCACAACCTACTAAACTTGACTAGCTTATTTCTTGCACAAATCCCTTGAATGAAGGAGTCCCATGATCTAGGTAGATAATTCAAGGTGGTCATCACAATTTCTGCAATCTCCACTTCTTCATCTACCACTTCCAGCTGTTCCTTGATCTGAGATACCCTTGTAAAGTAAGACTGTATGGTCTCCGAATTCTCAATCTTTACATTATTCAACTGGTTTCTCAAAGTCATCTTCCAATTTATGTTATTTCCTTCAAACACTTTGGTCAGGGCATCAAACATAGATTTTGGTGTCTTTAGGGAGGACACTTGTTGTATGAGGTGATATTTAATTGAATCAACAATAATCCTCTTAGCCATAACCAATTTATTTTTGTGTAAGTCCTTAGCCTCATCTCCCTCTGGAATTGGAACCTCTTCATTGATGTAAGAGTCCAACTCATTTTCTTCCACGACCAAGGAGATCCTATACTTCCAAGCTCAAAAGTTATTATCTCCCTCAATATTTTCATCAAGCTTGGTATGATGAGACATCTTAATTGAGAAACTCAAATGGAAATATAAAATATTTAGATCTTACCAGGTTAAGATGTCGGAACTAGATCTGGACCTGAATATATGCAGAGTTGGTTCAGGAGCAGATTAGGGTTTGACTTTCCCAGAGTTCTGTCCAACCAAAAACTTTGATCTTGATCCCTAAAATTTGATTTTGAGGAGGAGATCAATCTAGGCTTGGGCTCACTAAAAAATTCCACTTTTGTGGAAAGCCCTAATTTCTGGCAGCATTGTCGGGTCAAAAACTAAAAATGCTCAGAATCAGATTCTGTTTCAACAGAAAGATGCGCCCTAGAGAGGAGAGTCAGTCCAACCTTCTTCTGCTGAAAATCTATGGAGAGAGATCCAAAAAATAGGAAGAACTAGTTTCCGCAGCTGCATAATGTATTCTTCTCAGGTTAGCTCTGATACTATGTTAGAATTTTATCATTCAAGCTAGCATTATCTTAGGATATTTTACTGCGAGAATAACAAGCACAACAATCAAACACAATAGACAATAGACACAAATATTTTCCTCGGGGAAAGCATAAAGGAGAAAACCCTTCAACTTCTTCAAAGATAGAATCAACACCAAAAGTAAAACCCAAAAACAGTAAGATGATCTCTTGACAGCAGTAGTCTCTCTCTCTCTCTTGTCCCAGCTTCTTCTTCTCTCTCAATTATGCACTACAACTGAGTGTGAATGAATGTGTGATAAATAGAGAGGCTCACTCTCTATTTATACTAATTCTTGACTTGACAATAACTCACTAGGGCCGACTTCTCTAGGAGAGTCTAATAACCCTAGGGCCCCACAATTGCGGGGACTTTAACCCTAGATCAATAAGGAGGGTTACCCTCTATGAATTTACATGACTTGTTTACATTATTGAATCTCCTGATAGGAACATCATGGCATGACATGAATCAATTACATTATAGATACTTCCTGAAATAAAAATCAGGGTACAATACATAAAATATACAAGTGAATACATTCCGAAGTTATAAATACATCAACAGTTGAGACCAACGAAACTCTAGTTGTCAACCTACCAACCATACCTGCGATAAAGAGAAAGTTGCTTCGAACCAACAACAAATGTGCATTTTGTGGCTGATATGGTTATTATTCACACCATTTCCAATACTTTCCTAAGTTCCAGTCGCTCCTTAGTGACCTTTGCAATCACTCCCATGAGCCTAAAATCATCGTTTACAGGATATCAACTTCCAGGAGTCCTTCCTCCTCATCGACCATGGAATATCCCCCTGATCTATCCCGACACCACTTTTGTGACAATGGAGAGATCCTTGAAACCACCACTGGTTTTAACCCATTTCACTTAATTCATGGTGTGGAATTAGTTCTTCCCATTGAATGCCAGATTCTATTGCTCCTCCTTACTGTCAAAATTCTCCTTGACACTTCACCATTATAACAACACCTACTTATGCTTGAATGAACCGATGAGGACCTTCATGCTTCTCTCCAAATGATTGAAAATGCTAAGATTCAGTTGAAGTACCCCTATGAATTCCATGTCCTCATCCTAGTCCTTGTCTATGACCAAGCCAATGATAAGCTAAGGAAAGTGAATTTTGACTGCATGTGGTATGGACCATATGTCATTGATCGATATCTCAGTAAGGGATCATATCTCCTTGATGAATCTGACAGTCACCTCTTGAAGAATCACTGCAATGGAATCTACCTCAAGAGGTTATCTGCCTGAAATCGCTCCTCATGAGTGCACTTGTGTCATAGTTTTTATTTTTTGTTTTGCACCGTTCTTGCCATGTGTCTCATAGTTTGTTTCCTTGGTTGCTCCAGATGGATCCTACCTCACTATGCTACATTGGTTTCGCTGACGGAGCAAGTAGATGGTATCCTAATCTCGCCTTGAATACATGGGTCATTTATTCCCCATCACATGAGTTGTTCCATATCGATGGAACGTGTGTTGGTATTGCTACCAACAACCAGGCTGAGTACGACAGTGTCATTGGTCTCCTGACTGCTTCCCTCCGCTTGGCTGTTCGTTGCCTTGATGTCTTCTCAGACTCCCAGCTACTTGTCTCCCAATTGAATAACTGCTATCAGGTACACGATCCTTTCCTCTTTAGAAATTTCCTGCGCACTAAACACTTGGTTAGACATTCTGAATCCATTTCATTCGTGCATGTTCCCAAAAGTCTCAATAGTGTAGCACACCAAATGGATAATGATGTTCTAGAGTGGCACATAAATAATCACATATAGAAAAGAAATTGTATCATGCATCATCATATAATCATGCATACATATGTCATATACATCATATATGCATCATCATAATCATTAAAGAGACTCATAAAAAACCCATAAAAAACACATAAAAAGGGTTCATCCATGTGCATATATATATATATATATATATTAATATCATATCATCATGTTTAGTACAAAATGAGAAGCTCCACAAGATGTTTCTACTGATCATACATATCATACAAAATTCCCCATGCACCAACGCATTGGGGGCATAATCACCAGTTGCTATTCTGAGTCATCCTCCTTAGACTCGGTTTCCTCATATGAGTCCTCCTCCTCCTCCATAGGCACGTCACCCTGTGACGGTACTATGACATACTCAACAACGACTCTAATCGTACTCATAAGGGATATCCAATCTAGAGGAGCCCTATAGCATGCGACGATCAAGTCATCATCAAGGTACCACCACCCGTCATCAGTGACCCCCTCTAGTAAGTGCTCCACATCTAGTCGTAGTGAATCCAGTGTATCACTCCTATGCCTCATGTTCCCATGAGTAGGTGGATAAACCCTCCACCTTGCCCCTGCATCTCTGGTATCCTGTTGGAGGACGTGGCCCCACATATTCACATGCACACATGATGTCATCAGTATCTATCACACACATAATCTGGGTACCATTAATCTAGTAAACTATATATGAATGCAACCAAAAAAACATCATGTATACGTACCGTCAGGTCCCCAGACCTTCCCTAGAGGTCAAGGTATCTCTAGGTCTCCCCGATAATCCATCCCAACATATGGATAGTCCTCTATGAGGACCGGAAGCTACCGCCACTGTGAAAACATCTCCAGGGTGAAGAAGCGACCCACCAATATTCCTCCCTCTTGAATCATAATCTCACACCACCTCATCATTCGAGGCTCACGAGGTCCCCCCTCACACACCGCTAGATGCAGTCGTAGAATAGGAAGTTGCTCAAAGAAGAATGAGAACAAGAATGAGGGGAAACAAAAATTCCCTCCCACCAAGCTAGCATGGTTTATCCCACACCAAACCACAGTAAAAAACATCTGGGCTCACCCATAGTAGGTGCTTCGTAGTATAATCTCCACCATTAGGAGCTGACCACCCTAGATCTTGTGTGGTCTAATCGATCCTAGTATGCACAACACCATCACTGCCACTGCTTGAGTCTGTAGACTCTCGATGTCGCACACCATTATGTACGAATTTTGCACAAATGCCGATGCATAGAAATTAATATCGTAAAGTTCATCCATCGACATCCCCCTTGGGAGCTTCGACGTTGTCTCATTGATCATGCCCAATACCAAGAGGCCTGTCAAAAAGTATACATAGAAGAGGGTGATCTCTAACCACTCACCCTGGAATATGATGCCATCTGACTCTCGGTCTTAGTAGCTCACAATATTTTCCAACAACAGTGTTTTCGAACGCATCAGTGGGATTTGGAAGAAATTCTACATCCCACATCGGGCGAGCATATCCTGTATTGCTAGATCATCACTTACCTGCCCTCGGAGATCCCCAATGTCTCGCTGATTCCATGTAGCTCGAGGCATCCTGCACAGACACACAGTCCTTATTACACCCAGTCATGCAAAAAACCCTCATTCTGGGCTAGGTCGCACCTATTCGACCATTTTGTGTGACCCAAGTCGCTCAAAAAGGCTGAACAGGTGAGACCTAGGTCGCGCCTGTCTCTCTGAGAGGTGTGACTGGGTCGCTCCTATCTACCCAATCAGAGTGACTTGGGTTTCTCCTTTTTGCTCAAAAAGAGCGACTTGACTTTGAGAACCCTTCAGGCTTGGCCAAGGCCCCCAAAGTGAGGAAAACCACAAAATAATCCACGAAAAAGGACAGGTTTGATGAGAACTCTTACCTGCAAGTCACATATTGGAAAACCATCGGTCCAATCGAAAGAAAAAAAACATTTGTGTTCTGGGTCCCTTCACTCCAACTCAGCACTGCACAGTGAAAGTGACAAGTGTCATGTGGTCCCCCCTATTTATAGGCCTCCATATGGTCTAGTTTTTCTTCCAAGCACCTTAGAGTCATCTAGCGTCCATTTTTTGCACTGTTCACACCACCGGGTTCGATTTTCTATCCTCTGTGTTTTGAAGAGACCCTCGTCTCATCTTCTCTTGATGATTTTTTAGGCCATTTCTCAGAAATCACCTTGATTTGCGTGGCATCATGTGAATCACACCACACATATATCGACATGTTCACGAGCCATCTGCTCAATCCATACTGCACTGTTGGCCTTATTTTACCGCCATTCATCGTTTCGTAAGGAGGCACCATAAGTGTTCCACTGTTATTCCTATCAACCATGTTCACAACATAACCTATTTCCATACATCAAACACTTCCTCCTTGCTTGACTTCCCATTACAGAGTTTCTGTTAAGCTCTATACTGACTCCTAAAAGAATGAAAAGTTTACCGAGCATGCTTGCATTCTTTCACGTTGGTTAAAGTATTTGAAAGGGCATCTATGTGGCCTCGTTTATATACATTTTTGGACTACGTAGACTATCAAAAGAAAATGACCACCCTAGCACCTTCATATTAGGAACGTTTCCCTTTGTATCCTTTTATGCTTTCTTGGACATTGGGACCGTAACTTACGAAAAATATCATTATGGGTTGTCTTTAAGCTCTTTTCCGGCCCTCTCATAAAGAAAAGATAGTTGAGCAAGCTTGGTTTTGTTCATGCTCTTAAAAGTATTTGAATGACCATCCAATCAGTATAGGTTTAACCTTTTTCGGCCTGGTTGGACTACCTATGGTAAAGAAGTCTCTCTTCCCATGTGGTTCAGAGATCTCTTTTTTATACACTTTTATCCTTTTTCGGGCTTAGGGGACTACCATTCACTTTTATGCATGATTATATGATGATGCATGATGCAGTTTATTTTCTATATGTGATGATTTATGTGCCACTCTAGAACTTCATTATCCATTTTGTGTGCTACACTATTGAGACTTCTGGGAACATGCACAAATGAAAAGGATTCAGAATGTCTAACCAAGTGTTTAGTGCGCAGGAAATTTCTAAAGAGGCAAGGATCGTGTACCCGATAGAATTTATTCAACTGGGATACAAGTAGCAGGGAGTCTAAGAATACATCAAGGTGACAAACACCCAAGTGAAGGGAAGCAGTTAGGATACCAACGACATTGTCGTACTAAGCCTGGTTGTTGGTAGCAATACCAACACACGTTCCATTGATATGGAACAAATCATGTGATGGGTAATTGTGAGGAATTTGAACCAAAAAGTGAGTAATTCGAACCATAGGAGAAACTAGGAGTGTTAGTGAGGTTCACAAATCAAATTTGGGTGAAATATTCAGTAAAAACCATCAAATTACAGTTAAATTACACACAATGATAGTTGGAAACAAGATAATTTTGGACTGTCTTACTCTGAAATTTTTATTAACAGGTTTATAAATACATCATAAGTGTTTCGAATGGCTTTGGAAGCCAATTGTGGGCAAAAATCCCAAAATCGCCAAATTGGCATCAAACCCCCCTAGGTGGCATGGATGATGTGTTGTGGTTCAATAATTACACCTTGGATAGCATGGGTGTGGAAAAATAGATGGTTTAGACTCTCAATGCAACATTAATTGCACCAAATGAAGCCAAATTTGGGCAAAATCCCACTCTAGCGCCCCAAGTCAACTTGCTTGTCCACATTCAATGACTGGGAGCGCACCAGCAATTATGTCTATGCATATGTGGCTGGATGAATAGGCTGGAGTACCCATGTGGGTCATAGAACCTCAACTTGACATGGCATATGTCCACCTAAGCACCCCTAGTCCATCTCATAGTGTATTAAAGCTTAAAAAAGCAATAAAATTGACTAATTAGTGTAACTAAGGTACTAATGATGGATTATTGTTATAAAAACCTCCATTAATACAACAACTAAGTATGCTCACAAAATGATGAAGGCCTTGGCAACAATGGTTCAAGTCACCTCAAGTACATAATCAGAAATTTCAATTTTTATTTGTCCATGTGAACGGAGGAAAGAAGGAAAACCTCATGGGAAAAACCTCCCCTAAATAATGGACATGGGGCTGGACCTGCAATGATATAACAATAAATTACCATTCAACCCAAGCAAATATCTCAGGTAAGTGAAGGTCTTCTCAGTGAAATCCTTGGTAAAAATGTCGACAGTTTGCTCGGTGGATGGGAAATACTGCAGTGAGATCACCCTATCATGCACTAAGCCCCGAATGTAATGCATGTGAATATCTATGTGGTTTTTCCTCTGCCTCTGTACTAGATCATTAGATATCTTGATGGCACTCTGATTATCCACCCAAATGTTGGTTCGATAATCAATTGTGACACCAAACTCCCGGAGAATTCCTTGCAACCAAACACACTGAGTTGCAGCATTGATTGCTGCCCTGTATTCGGCCTCTGCTGATGAAATTTAGATGGAGTGCTGTTTCTTAATTGACAAGCAAATAGTACCCTCAGCATATATGAAGACAAAACTTGATGTTGACTTTTTATCATCTGGCTCACCTGCCCAATCTGAATACGAAAATCCAGCTAGTTGAAGTGAGGAACTAGCTGTGTAATGCACTCTGAATTTCTTAGTTCCCTGGAAACAGTGAAGAATTATTTTAGCAGGATTCCAATGGAGCTAATGTGGCTGGTTCATGTGTCTTGCTACAGCACTCACAACATAAGATAAATCAGGTCTTGTATGAGTGAGGTATAGCAAGCTGCCCACTAGTTTCCTATAAAGTGTGATATCCACCATTGGGGAATTGCCAAATTCATGCAATTTAATACCAGAAAGAAAGGGAGACTTGGCTGCCTTACACTCAGCCATATTAAACTTCTTCAGCCGGTCTGAAGCATACCGTGTCTGAATCAGCATGATTCCCTTATCATTTTTCTCAATTTCTAAGCCCAAACATTGCCTTAGCAATCTTAGGTCTGTCATAGCAAATTCACTGTGCAAAGAGTTCTTAATTTGGCCAATTGAATTGGTCCAGCAACCTATAATAAGAATATCATCAACATAAAAAACAATAACCTGCAAGTTAACATAATTTTGCTACAAATACACATTAGGGTCTTATTTTCATCTTGTGAAGCCAATTGAAAGCAAGAAAGCATCCATTTTTGCATACCAAGCCCTGGGGGCTTGCTTGAGTCCATACAATGATTTTTTTATCCTGCATACCAATGAAGGATCCTCTTGGAAACCTTTATGATGCTGCATATAGATCTCCTCCTGTTGTTCACCATGCAAGAAGGCACTCTTTTCATCCATGTGGTGAACCTCCCAACACTTACTAGCTGCTAGTGCAAGAACTAGTCTAATTGAGTCCATCTTTGCAACCGGTGCAAAGGTCTCTGTGTAATCAACTCCATGGACCTAAGAATAGCCCTTAGCCACTAACCGAGCCTTATGTTTTATGTCAGAACCATCAGCAGCAAGTTTGGTCCAGTAAACCCATTTACATTGAACAACTTTCCTCTTGGGAGGAAGGGGAACCAATTCCCATGTATTGTTCTCTTTGAGGGACTGAAACTCATCTTCCATTTCTGAATTCCATCTTGGGTCTGTACAAGCTTGCTGATATGTCTATGGTTCAGAACTGATTAGCACGTAACAGTGCTCAGCAAGATCACTGTCACTAGCAAATGAAGCCTTACTAGTTTGTGATCTAGTTCTCCTAGGCTCTTGGGGATTGCCTGCCAATTCCCCAGCTGCTTGCACAATTTTTCAGCCCATTTGGGCCTAGATGGTGAGTCATGTACAGAAATATCATCTTTAGGAACATTCATATCAGAATTATTAGAAAAAACAGAGCATGTGTCATCACTTACATCTTCAAATGGTTGAGGAGAGGAGCAATCCCCCAGTGCAAGTTCAAAGTCTGGAATTGGCTCTTCTTCGAATTTGACACTTCTTTCAACAAAATTTTTTCCAATGGATGTGTCAAAGAGCTTGTACCCTTTTTTGTCCTCACCATATCCAACCATGAGACACTCCTTACTTTGTGGCTGCAAGGCTTTCCTCTTCTCTGAAGGAATTCTTGCCCATGCTTTTGTCCTGAATATCCTGAAATTTGAGACATCTAGTCTTTCACCAAACCATGCGTTGTAGGGTGTCATCCATTTCACTAATTTGTGGAAGGATCTGTTTTGAATGTAAGCAGCATAGCTGATGGCTTTAGCCCATATATTGGGATTAAGTTCCCTCACTTCTATCATGCAAGTTGCCATCTCTTTGAGAGATCTATTCTTTTTCTTTGCCACAACATTTTGCTGTGGTGTGTAGGGAGTTGAGTGTTGCATTTGGATGCCACACTCCTCACAAAGTTGCTGTAGATTCTTATTCACATATTCCTTTCCATTATTAGTCCTAAGTACTTTGATGTTCTTCCCACTCTGATTCTCTGCTAGTGCTTTCCAAACTTTGAGTTGCTTAAACACCTCAGATTTCAATTTCAGAAAATACACCCAGCAAAATTGAGAGTAGTCATCAATAAATGTAAGCACATACCTAGATCCACCATATGAGGGAGTGGGTAGTGGACCAATCATATCAGAATGCACCAAACCAAGTTGTTTTGTTGCTCTCCTTGCCTTCCCCTTCTCATAGCTCTTCTCAGAATGCTTCCCAATCACACATCTAATACATGCTCCAGTAGATGGCTGAATTTGTGGAAGACCTTCCACCATTCCTTCTTTGTGAAATGTTTGGAGATATCTATAATTCATGTGGCCAAACCTCTCATGACATAGTTTGGAAACTTCATTGGCATGTGAGTGAAGTTCTTGATCACTGGAAGTATTAGGATTATTAATCCTTCCTTGTCCAATTTGGTCATATGTCTAAATCAGGAGTCATGTCTAAATCGGGAGTTCGTCCAGTCTATTTTTAGTCACTAGAACATTTAGGTCCACTTGGCCTAATTGGGGCACATGTTTTAGTTACTAAAGTACGGGGAACATTAATTGAGGCCTATTGCCACTGATTTCACTTGCATGCATCAGTTTAGGAGCCTCCTAGACCAATCCCTACAATTTAGGAGCCACTGGGAGTGCCGATACCAACCAAGGTCAGTTGAGTTGAGTTGGTGACTAGTCAAGCTAAGTTAGGAGTCAGTTACATTATGTTCTAGTCCTCTACATTCAGTTAGCACTAGGTTTTCATGGCTGCATGCAGGAGGGGTGCATTTCTCACCTACCACAGTTAGTTAGCCTTAGTCAACACTGAATGTAACACTTGAGTTGTGTTTTAGAACTCCGATGAACTCCAGTGATGGTTTAGACAAGGTCAGTTAACCATTGAGTCCTCCGATAATTATTTAGACAAGGTATTAGTTACCTACAGTTAAGTAGATAGTAATCAATTCGAATTTCGTCATGTGGATTCGAATTGCTTGTGGCTATTTAGCCATTTTACTTCACTGTAATTATTATCTAATTGCTTTTTTGATTAATGAAAGCATTCATAGTTGCAAGCCATTTTTGTACTGTTTCATTCTTCAATTGCTGAGTAAACTGTGTGATCTATTTTGTGAGTTGTGTGTTTGTCTATAGATCTATGTGCTCAATTTAATATGGTATCAGAGCCTCAGTAGACAAGGCACCTCTCCTCCTCATATCTCCAGCTGGATCATTTTTTTGAGCAATTTTCTCCATTCCTACTCTGCACCAGAAGCAGAAGGTTTACCACTTAATACCCCAAGTAAAGGAATTGTTGATCAAGCTTGCTTGATCAATTATGCTGGGTGTGATGAAAAACTGAAATGTGCAGGTAGTTGACCTTACTTTGTATGCTTGATTATGCGACAGGTTATCAGCTCTTCTCACAACATTCACTACAAGTAGCCCTTTCTTCTCACTGTATTCACTATAGCAGCTCAATCCTCCTTACTACATTCAAAATGGTTCATCTAGTAGAGCCTCTCACTCCCTTCAACTATCACCAGTGGAAGGAAGACATGGAGGTACTGATCCACACCAAATAGCTCTTCAGACTCACAGAAGAAGCAGAGGCAGTGCCAATTCTGAATCATGACAAAGAAAAATACTTGAACAGGCTTGATAAAGCTCATGGATACTTATTCTCCTCAGTCTCTCGAGATCTTTGATTCCACATCCAAGGATTGAAGACTCCCAATGAGATTTGCAACAAGCTTGCTTCCTTATTTGATAAGCATGATGAGATGAGGGTCCATCAGATGGAAAATGAACTAATCTCTCTTAATCCATCCAATTTTGAATCACTGAATGAGTTTTTGATAAAATTCAAGAACGTGATATACCAGTTGAAGCAATGCAAGGTGGAGAAGGAGGATGATCAGATCATTCTTTCCATTCTCTCAAGACTCAATGCAGACTACTTAGCCTTTGTGTCAAATTTTCAATTGGCGAAGATCACTACTCCAAATTTGAAGATGCCCACTCTTGATTCTTTCATTGCATCTCTCACTTATGAGCATGATAAGTTGATCCAAATGGGGATCATTTGATATTCCATAGATCAAGCACTAGTTGCAGGAGGACCTAAGGGAGCGAATGATAAAGGAAAGCAAAGAGATAAGTCTCCTATATAGAAAGAGCAGTCAAATGAGCCTTTAGGTTCGAAGAGAATCAAGAAGAATGGAAAAGGCAAGGTCCTCTACTCTTACTGTGGAAGGGGATTTCATTCAGAAAGCTCCTGTATGAGAAGACAAATTGATGAAATGGCTCTTATTTTGAAAAAACATAACATTTCTACACCTGCTAGCACAAGGAAGGATGATTCTGAAGAAGAAGATGAAGAATACCAAAGGAAAGGCCATGCACTGAAGGCTTGCTGCTCATCATCACATGTCTTCCTCATTGATTCTAGAGATTCCAACCATATGGCTAGATCCAGAGAATCATTCTCTTCTTTTTAGTCCCTTGATGGGCCTAGTATTTAGATGGGAAATAATAGTAAAGTCCAATCAAAAGGGAAGGGATATATCAATCTTTAACATGGAAGATTCAAATATGTGCTATTTGTTCCCTGCCTAGCTTCAAACCTATTATCTGTCTACCAGATGACCCATAATGGCTCTCCAAAGTGAGTGATATTTGGTCCTGACTTAGTAGAGATCACAGATATCTCTACTAGGACCATCATTGCAAAAGGTGTTGCAAATCATGCCTCACAAGCATATGATTTCTCACATTTCATGCCTCCTTTAGAAGTAGTGCACTCTCATCAGCCACTTGCAAATGAAGGTAAAAACATTGCATCTAATTCTTTTGTCGCTTCTACTAGTATTGCAAATCCATCTTTATCAATTTATGAGATTGAGATTCAGGGTGATTCAGATCTAGATTCAGTCCCTACTTCCAAACTGGAAGCTAGGAAGATGACTGGAAACTCACCTGACACTCAGAAAGGAAATACCCTTGCGCTATGCCATGCAATATTACCTCCTTCAGAGAGATACAATAGAATCCCTGTAAGATTCTATATGGCAAGGGTTCAGTCTCACTACATTCAGAAGAATGGATATGATCATACACCTCTTCATTCAACAAGAGTGAAAGGTTACATTTCTCCTTCCTTCCATCATCATTTTTGGAGAAGAAGGAGAAGTCTACATGCTAGGCCTCAGAATACCTGTACACAACACACCATGCATGCTGCTTCACTACCTCACAGAGATGAAGATTGCAGCAACATATTTTCAAGTTTTTCAAACTTGAGACCTGATTCTACTTGCTTAGATAGAGGGGGGGATTTTTTGCCCCAGCTCCTTGTATTAAGCAGTTACTTTATTTTACTTGATGTAATGGGTGACCTATGGTCTTAGTTACCAAGGCCCATAGATTTTCCAAGTTAGCATTTAGGGGGGGTATTAAGATTATTAATCCTCCCTTGTCCAATTTGTTCATATGTATAAATCAAGAGTCATGTCTAAATCGGGAGTCCAGCCAGTCTATTTTTAGTCACTAGCACCATTTGCTCCACTTGGCCTACTTGGGAAACATGTTTCAGTTACTAAAGTGTGGGGAACACTAATTGAGGCCTACTACCACTGATTTCACTTGCATGCATTAGTTTAGGAGCCTCCTAGACCAATCCCTACTGTTTGTGTCAGAAATTGTTACTAAGGCTAGGGTAACAAGCCAACACAATCTCAAGAGAAAAAACTCAATTCAAACTAGGTTTTAGGGTATTGTTGATGTGTTTTTGGTTGTAAGCTTCAAGATCATACAGGGAATACATTAAGAGTAAAAGCAACAACTAAATTACAGACATACACTGATGAAGATGCCCAATATATCACAAACATCCAACAAAGAAACTATGCTGTGGTTCATACATTAAAAGATAAGCATTACCAGAAAAAGACATCAACTAGCAATGAAATTACCATTTAAGAAGAAAAACATGCTCAATAACAAATCCAACATAGACCAAATGAAGGGTAAAGAGTCATATACTCATAGTTTCATCAGTAAATGTATATAAGAGTACAGTACTTATATCTGAATAAGTCTGATAGTACAAGCAGCTAGCAGACCTCCTGATGCTCCCAAAATCCAGAACCTCAACAATGTCTTGCTAACTCATTTAAATAAGAAAGTTCTCCCAAAATGAGTTAGGTTTCACCTCCTAACTACCTCCATCGAGTCACTAAGTAGGTAAAGTAAAAAGTGATCTTTACAAAATTACATGATTGCTAAAAATAGCAAATGCTTAACAAAAGTGTTTATCAAAAATAACCACTAACTAAAAATAGTTTCATATCTTCTTAGCTGCCTCAACAAGAAGTGATATTCCATCTAGACATCGAGCCCTTTTCTTAGCTCTTTTATATTTCTTCTCCATATCAATTATCCTTTTCTGCAAGTCTTCATTTTCCTGTTGCAAATGATCAACAGTCTTCTCCAGCTTTGCACAGTACCTGTCAGCAACTTTTTTCCTGCTAAGGACTTCCTTGGAAAATTCTGACAGCTCCAAAAAATGTTTATGCATATCCTGCAACTCCTCTACAAGCCCTTTATTAACTTTGAATAATCCATCATTCGTTTCTTGCAAGTGCTTCATGAATACTTTCCTGTACATTGTCTTCATCAAAATTTGGGATCTCTGATATATTGTCATCCTGCATTAAAAGATCTGAAAAATCATCATGAACACTTGATTCTACTAAATATACTGCTTGCTTGAGAATAGCTTGATCCTCTTCATCCAATTTATGATCTCCAAAAGCATCTGCCTTTGCTTTATCTTCTTCCTGCTGCTTGGTAAGTCTATCTTTAATTTCAGCAATTATTTCAAATAATTCAGACCTAGGCTGTTCAACTTCTCCTACTAACTGTGATCTTTTTGTCTCTGCAGGTTGGGAAGAGGAAGAAGGCTTGACAGTTCTCTTTCCCTTACCTTTACTGCTCTTTTTAACCATTTCTGTTTCTTCACTGGAGGAAAAATCAATCACCACAGCTTCCTGTCTGGCTAGTTTAGGGTTAAGTAACTTTTTCATGTTCCATCTTAGCTTATTAGTAAGTCTAGTCTTGGGATTTCTATATGGAGCTACATTCTTCCTTTTCTTTTTCTTAGATTTGGCTGATTTTACCCTTGAGGTAGGAAAGTCTCCACATGCTTCTGTACTTGGCTCTGTCTCAACCATCTGCTGTTCATCCTCCAATAAATAACCTTCATCTTCAGATAATATGGTAAGAGGGCTCCTTTGTTTAGTTTGTAATTCCTCTTCAGGAGTAGCAGCTCTCTCTTTATCAATAGTCCTAGCTTGTTCAGAATGTGCTACTGGTGGTAATTTCAAACAAGGCTGCATTTCTTCACCTGCAAACAATGAGTACTTGTTTCTCATGAAATTTGAAGCCACTTTGAGCTGACTGTCATCCTTTACTTGTTCTGCTACCTGCTCTGTCAGCTTCTTGGCTTTAACCTCATCTTTACTTGTAGATTTGACTGAGTGACCCAACTTTTTGATCATTACCTTCCCCTTATCAGTCTGCCTTTTAGGCTGCTGATCTTCTTTTTGAGGATGAACATCTGACCAAAACAAAAAGAAATCCCAAGTCCTTCCCTCATGCTGCAACACTGTGGTGATGATCAGTTTGATGAGACCATGGTGAAAAAGTGACTGGGAGGTGTGATCATCATTTTGCTTTATCTTGCTTGACATCTTCTGCAGGCTTTTTAAGAAAAAGAAGGGCAAGTTCATTTTAGAAACTCCTACTATGTGTTGCAAGAACCTGAAATGATATTTAAAGACAAATGAATATATCCCTTCACCGGTCACATAACTTTGAAGTATCCTTATAGGCTCAATCCACTCCTTCCTGAAATTTTGAATGAGGATACCCTTGCTCCAGTCAGGAGTCACATTAGGCAATAAGTATCTTTGGGGTTCAAACTCAAAAGGTGATTTTTTAAACCAGTGCTCTCCCTCATTGCTGATCTCAGTAGCTTCTGCTATTAACTCCACAGTTAGCTTGAATTTCAAAGCATCCATCATGATCATATCTTCTTTAAGTCCCTTGGCAAACTTGCAGGACACCTGAGCATTGAAACCATCAATATTCTTGAAAAACTTCAACCAACCTGCCTGCTAAAACAGTTCTGCACAGTCAGGAAGCTTCTGAACCCAGGTTAGGTCTGTGGGCTCAGCCCTGTTGACCTTTCCACTTTTTCCCATATTCTCCTTTCAGCAGATAGAAACAATCTGGCTTGAGGTTTCAGAAATGTTTTAAAACTGGTTTGCTATTATTTGAACTCCTTTTCAATCTGCTATGTACCCTTGTACAGGCCTACAATGTCAATTTTCCCTTGTCTCAACCATAGAATTAGGTTTTTGGATAGACACACTGTGAGACCGGATCAAACATACATGAAAACTGTCATAAGAACAATATGGGTCTGCTTAAACTTCAAACTGCACCATCAGGCATAATGTCGAACTGTTTTAGAATATCAGTCACTCAAATTCCTCGTTTTAGGGTTTAGGAAAAATAGTATGATGTGTCTTCAAACATAAACTCCATCCTTATTGCAAACTGGTTTGAAACATTCAAAATAGCACTGCAATGTCCACAATATTCAATGCCATGGAAAACTGTCAGTAAATATGGCTGTTTTATATCAATGTTTCACTTAAATCTCTGCATCAAAACAGCTTCAATCCTCAAATCCTAAATCTTCCACTGCTTCAGTTTTGCAACATAACATCACCCATAGGCTCATTAGACCAAGTAGAGACTGACAGCATGAAAGGAGAGAACAAAAACACCAGTGTTTGCAAGATATTCACCCTAGCCACAAAATATCATCAAATCCTGTACATAACAGTCAACATGTCCTCTAGTCATTTGAACATTGTTTTCCAAGCGAGTGATTTCACAGGTCATGACAATTCCAATAGTTTTTCAAACCACTCGAATAAATCACAAAACACATTCTGTGTGAAACATGAGCATAACCAGCCAATCTATAAATCTTCTGCATGCTGTTTGCTGTAATTTTTGGTTTATACTGGCATTAGGTCAGAGACAAAATCCATTCAATTAGCTCATTCCAATCACCATGCATCATTACCAGAGTTTCGAATGTATGGGAGAACAAATTATATACTATCTTTGTTCAAACAATCACTAAAATTTCAGAGGCTGCATGCTTCAAGTTCAAAGCCTCTTTGCTACTCTGTTCCTGCAAATTCCTTACAATAGCTTCTGATAACTATTTCTGTGGTGAAGAAGTTATTTTATGTCCCATTCTATCATCTTAACCAGGCAATTTCTCCAGATAATCGCGCAGCAAGAAAAACCCAAATTTTTGAGTTATAAGGGTTTTGAAGCAAAGAACCTACCAATTTTTTAACTGTCGTGGCTTAAAGCTCTGTTTTAAGGTAGCAACGGTCTCTCCTCAGGTATACAAGAGTCTCCAGGTCATCTTCTTAACCGCAAACGAGAGAGTTAAGATGCCCTAATTTTCTGCTGACATTAAAAATGTTGTCTTCTCTTCATAGGAACATGATCCACTTCTTTAGCGTTTTGACTCTTTTCCATGAATTCTCCTCTCCTATAATAATGCATGTAGAACGAGAAACTTGATAGTTTTAGCCGGGATCTGCTGATCTTGTCCAACTGATTCCATGTTTTTAGCAATGATGAACTTGCTTTGGTTGCATGACTGATAACTGCTAAAATACGTGTCTAAACTGCAGTCACACGTGTTAAAACACCTTGCAAAATACAATCAATCATTTCCAGATGAAAACCATGATGAAAATCTGCAAAAATATCAGAAAAACAAAGGGCCGCGATATTCTTGTAGCGCGCCCTTTGTTAAATTTTCCACCAGCGCTACAAGAATAGTTGCTAAGCCAAATTTTCACAGTTTTGCAACTTTTTGCCAATTTGTCGAAGGTTTTAAAAGCTGCTAGGTTTAGAAAATAGGTTTAACTAGTCTCTCAACACATTAATGAATCAACCTTTGAACATAAGACCTTCTTTACCGCTTTTAAAACATAAAAAGACCATCAAAAATCAAATAAAATCTAAAAAGATTGTGTTCAAAACCTATTCAATCACCAATAGAGTTTCTAAGGAGACCAAAACTGAAAATTAAAACCGAAAATTTAACTGAGGTAGATTGAAAAACAAACCAAAACTGGAGAATATAAACCAAAAATTGAAGGAAAAATTTACTGACTCAACATCTGGCTCCGGCTGCGGGATGAAGTCCTCCCTGTGAGGCTTCAAGAACCTGTAGACCAGTGCCTTCTGTCCTTTATTCACCTATCTGAAAACTTCCATTGGGATATGGAGTCTTTATTCAACCTCACTCACACCAGTATGTACAATGAAGAGTGAAAATGATCTCATAAACTGTAGAAATGTTTGAGGAATCACCCATTGACAGGGCTGAGCAATTCCTCACCTTCCAAGGACTGCAAGATGAATGTATTATTTTCCAAAACTTTAGCTATCAGAAAGGGGCCAAACCACAGATTATCAAATTTTCCATGCTTACCTTTCTGTTCCTTTCTTGCATCCCATCTTAATACTAACTCACCTTCTGAAAATGTATGCTCTTTAATTCTTTTGTCAAACCTGTTTTTTACTTTAGCTCTGTACAGCTGAGCTTCTTTGTCCACCTTCTCTCTATGCTGCTGCAGCTCTATCATCTCAAAGATCCTCCTTTGCATGTCATCCGGTTCCTCTTGAGAGTTTTGGAGGAATTTCATCACTGGAATTCCCAGCTGAACGGGAAACACAGCTTCTGTTCCATAAACCAGCTGAAAAGGAGAAGTGCCAATGGCCTGCTTTACTGTAATCCTGTCTGCCCACAATGCATATTTCAGCATTGAATCCCAAGACCTTTTGTTATGTTTCAGCAATTTCTTAATGCTTTGAATGACATTCTTGTTGGATGATTCAGCCTGGCCATTTCCCTGAGGGTAATAGGGAGTTGAATGTTTCAAAACAATGCCATTTTTTTCACAGAAAGCCACCATTTCTTTAGATTTGAATGCTTTGGCATTATCAGTTATTAATCTATGTGGACAACCAAATCTGCTCAAGATATTGTTTTCAATGAACTCTATAATCACCTTATCTGTATCATTCCTTGTAGGAATGGCTTCCACCCACTTTGTAAAGAAATCTGTGGCAGTCAAAATCCAATGATGCTGTCCAGAAGATGCTGGATTGAACTCTCCAATAAAATCCAGACCCCATTGATGAAAAGGGGCATTGACTGCAATAGGATTTAATGGCAAAGGCACTAATTTCTGTTTACCTACAAATTTCTGACAGGGTATGCAAGCTCTCACCTGCTGGTAAACATCTGAGAAGAGGGAGGGCCAATAGTATCCAGCTCTCAAGATTTTGTAAGCTGTGGTTTTCCAATATTTATGCCCTCCACATGCTCCTTCATGAGACTCTGAAATTACTTCCCCTATTTCAGCTTGATCCAAGCACCTTAACAAGATACCTCCTGGGTCTTTCCAAAACAATTGATCTTCCAGCAAACAATATTTAGTAGCTTTCAGTTTCAGAGATCTTGCAGCCTTCCTATCTAAGTGCTCTGGGCATTGCAAAAATAACAGGAAATAAACAATATTAGCATACCAATCTGAAGATGAATAAGAGTCCATGATCCTTTCTTTCTCTAGCATTGCTTGCTTTTCTTCAGGTATTGATTCTTCTGCCATAACATGTAATCCTAGTGCTTGACAATTTGAGTCAGCCAGCAGTTTGGCCAATCCTTGTCCTTTAACCAGCTTTGTAGGTCTGATTTCCACCTCATATTCCATAATCTTAGCAATCCACTTTCCCCTCTTTCCTTCACTGTCAGGCTGGGTCAGAACATCTTTCACTGCTGCATTTGGAACAAATGAACTCACCTTTGAATGAAGAATATAAATTCTGAAAAATTTCAGAGCTTTCACTAGAGCATAGGCTTGTTTTTCCAGAATGCTGTACTTCAGTTCAGAATCCCTGAGAGTCTTACTGAAAAAGGCAATGGGCTGCTCTAGTACTTCCTTGTTTTTTTGAAGTAAGACAGCTGCAACTGTATCTGCTGAAGCAAAAGAAAAAGTAAAGAACTCCTTGGTAAAATCAGGACTTACCAGAACAGGTGCTTCAG
>LPNX011068549.1:22706-41855 GCA_001517045.1 Pseudotsuga menziesii | reverse complement strand
TCAAAACTTTACCTACCTATTTCAGCATGGAGAAGGTAATTTGTCATCCAAATTGTTATGGCATGCTAGATATAGTCATTTAAATTATAACAACCTTTATTTGTTGAGAAAGACTGGTGTCTTTGGTTTTCCCACCATTCCTAAGAAGATGAACAAATGTGATACATGCATACTAGGAAAAGATAGTAAGCAACCATTTCAAGATTCAAAATTCGAAGCATGTAGAAAGTTAGAGTTCATTCACTATGACTTATGTGACCCCATGCATGTTCCTTCTGCCAATGGTAATAGAAATTGTTTGCTCGCCCAAATGTCATATTTTCATCCTTTTTATCCTTCACTACTCCTAACACCCATCCCTATTCATCACTCTATTAACCATTCCATGTGCCATTTCCATAAATAAATATTGGTTACCTTGTATTTTCCAAATTAGTTTATTTTTAAGTATTTTAAGAGAATTTATGATTAAATATTAAGAAAATTAACATATTTTCATTATATCTCAAAGTTGGGTGAGTTTTATGATGTCTTCGGGCTGATTTGAAGACTTTAATAAGGTCAAAAGTCACCATCTAGCCTCAAATTCGAATTTCATCTTCAAGCTTCGAAGATTTGAGGAAGATTTGGGATAATTATTCAATCATATTCAAGGGAGAAGATCATGGAGATATAATATCTTATCAAAGATATTATGGAGTATTTGAGGGGATAGGTTGAGAGAAAAGTGGATATGTAATTATGAGTTGTTTGTCTTTTTATCCAAAGTATTCATGTATAAATAAGAGGGTTCTCTCCTTATTGGGAGGAGGCCTCTTTAGTGGTGTCGAAGTAGAGAAATCATTTGTGTAAATTCTTTTTGAGAGTTAGTCATGGAGTGGATTTTGATTATTATGTAATGGAGATGATGCTTTAATGCAAATCCTTTTGCTCTCTCTCGTGTTAATTTGGATTGATTTCTTATGAATTGTTAATATAGATTTTCTATGCGCTCATATTTATTTGTCATTTGTTATTTTTCATATTATCATCTTTCATTTGTCACACGCTTTCATAGATTAGTTTGCTCATTTTCTTGCTTTCTTAATTAAGTTTATTTGCAATACGATTTCATGCGCTTTCGTTAACTAGGTTCAAATTCAGTCGCATCTATTTTCTTAGATTAGTCGCGTGTTTTCGATTTTCGTCATATGTGTGTTTCATTTTCAAGCATTAGAATAGGTTAGTATAACTCTGATCCTGCATACATTTTCCTTGCACCTCTAAGTTTACGATCTCCCCATATTGATAATTTATGTCGAAATAACTATCATATATTTTGCGCAACAAAAATCTCATGACCTGTGTTGATGACTACATGTAACATCTCGATTTTGACCCCATTTGCATTAAATGTATATGATGTATATATTGTAATTAATCATGGCATGGAACTAAAGGTAAAAGCCCCACCATCGATTTAGCATTTTATGTTTTGGCGATTAAAATCGATGTCAATGGTATTTCATGCTAGCCAAGCACTTTATAATATTTAACATCATGTAAATATGCAATTTAATTAAAATACCCACAACCAGCGATGTCAATGCAACAATAATGAGATGGGGGCATGATTTCCTAAAGATAGGGAGGGGGATATTTAACCTTGATTCATTGGGGAAAAGACAAGTGTCAAGAGGAGAACCCATCATCTGTCAACTACTTTATTGTCTTATTCAACCAACCACTTAATTCTCCAAGGAGTTAGTTGGGCAAGTATTTCCTTGGGGCTTGGGGAATATGGGCAGTCGTCAATTCTGGCAGGGCTGTCAGCCTTGACTGCACGCTTTCCCAAAGGGGAGATCAATTCGTCCATTACCCTCACATGAAAGGGGAGAGCCGCAGACACTTAAGAAGCCACATTCCACTCTCACACAAGCAGTGATTACTCACTCACGCGCAGTCAACCAATTTCCTCACGCAGGGCACGCAGCTGATTTCTCCTCAGCCATCCATCCTCCATCTTCTCATGCCCATTTTTTGCAGTCTGTTTTCATTCTCCTACGGCTGGAAATCGTTTTGGCAATGCCCAACAGGTTGAGAAGAGACCACGAATTTCTGAGTGACTATTGAGCCGTTTTTCTTACCCATGTGGAGCCAAGAATGTTTTGTGAAGTCGATTTTGGTCACAGGGTTGTTATTCCCCATTTTCCATTGTCATTTTTGGCTCCCAGGATGTTTTTCATCCATGGCCAGAACTTGCAATTGCGGGGTATGTTTCTGATGCTTGGTCTGAACTAGTTGGGAGGGGAAATGGGGTCTAACTAGCTTGATAAACATAGTGTGAGAAGGAACCTCAAAGACATGTCTAAGGTTTTTTTTCTTCTTCTTTGCACACCCTAAATACCACTGGAAGGGAAGGCATAGCCTGAGGGACCGTGTAGCATAGAAGGGGATGCTTCATTTTGTTGGGTGTGTAGATGTTTTAGAAGCCAGGATAGATTTGGTGCAGGTGTCGATAGCTCTGTGGTTGAGCTCACTAACTTATCAGTCAGCCTTTTCAGCTCCTTTGCAGCCCGATAAACCCAACTTTGTTGGCTTGGCTGAGATTTTGTTGTTGTATCCTTGGCTATGTGTGAGTCTGCCAGTGTTCCCTTATTCCTTATGGAAACCATGCCCAGCTCGGGGGTGGCAGTGTCGTTGAGAGATTGATGAGCACACTGGCCTATGGTTGGGTGGAACGTTGCAGCAACATAGCTGGTTGCGGGACAAGCTTCTTTCAAAATAAGTATTTCTTATGTTTCAATCCTTGCAACTGTATCTATTTTATAAATTAGTAGGAACATGATGAATGCTTGAATGGAATGTGTTTTTCTTCTGTTGTATGTTAATAATTTGTACATCTGCATATGTATCTTCTATTTCATTGCATTTTTATTTTACGTTCATGGGGATAGATTGCTCGGACTTATAGCAGCATCGTCGCGTCCTCTCCCTGGTAGAGGGGTGGGGACATAACACTACACCAGAATGTATTGGCTATACCTATTAATGACAAAATATAAAGCATATCAAACATTCAAAAAATTGCATGCATGGATAGAAAAACAAGCACAATCTCTTGTTGCCACACTTTGTACTAATAATGAAAAATAATATACTTCAAATTCTTTTCAAGACTATCTTCGTCAACATGAGATTGCACATCAAACTACAGTTCCTTGCAACCCTCAACAAAATGGTGTGGTAGAAAGAATGAATAGAACAATAATGAATATGGTACGTTTAATGATGCTTTTCAAGAATGTAAAACTAATGTTTTGAGTTCATGCAGTGCTATGTGCAGCCTATTTTAGAAATATAAGTCCATCTCGTGCCCTTGAAAACAAGACTCCACATGAAATATGGTATGGCCACTTGCCATTGGTGATGCATCTTAGGGTCTTTGGTTCCACCTACTATGCCTTGATATAAAAGGAGCAAAGAGACAAGCTTGGTCCTCGAAGTCAAAAATACATTTTCTCGGTGTACTTAGACACCTCCAAGGCATTTCGTCTTTTAATATGAGGTAAACAAGAAGTTTGTTATTTCTATGATGAGTCTATTGATAGAAAGCTTGATCATTTGGATAACACCACAACACACTTATCCAACCCCAAGAGTTATGTATTCTGTCTTATTGAAATGATTTTATTTTAAATTCTGAAATTTACCCAAACAGAGTCTGTCTGATAATAGTCTGACGGTAGGACAACTGATTTTATTCTAAAATTCTGAAATTGTACAAACATATTCACAATAGGAATTTATCCCACAAACGCTCGACCATTTCTTCCTCCAATTTGACTTTCTGCTTACCCTTGTCAGCCAAAGTGGCACAGACCAAATTCCAAGATTCTGAACCAACCCTTAATCCAGGGTGACCATTGGAGTGATTCCCACCTTTACTAATCTGGGAGACATAGTTTCGAAAGATATGAACCCAATGATTCAAGCCTTCACTGGTTGAGCTAGTTGTTCTGGGAAGAGGAATAGAAACCTAAGATGGTTGTTCTTCTAAATGCCAATAGGGAAGTGAAGTTACCTCCTTTGTGAATAGATAAGCCAAGAGTATAATCCCTCTAATAAACTAATGAAAACTGAATTTCATGTGAACCACTGATAAATGAAACCTGAATGCTGCTGGAAAACAATAGTTCTGGCTACTGCAGCAAAGCAACCGAAGCCATGCTTTATTATCCTTAGCCAGCCTGTTAGATAAGAAGATTGGGGCATGCACTGTTGTGGGCGATCTGACATACTATAGAGGGCAATGTTATTTCAAATTTCAATAGTTCATATGGCTATTCCCATTTCCAGTGCATTTCAAATACCAAACCCCACATCTGGAGTCATAAAGCTGCTATGAGCTTGAGCCCACCTTACCAAATATCGAAGCAGCAGACTTATACACTACACACTAGATCCTCAGTTTAGGGCCTAGTACTCTACTCATGGGGCATCGTAGATAATAAATAGGCTCTGACTAAATGTTAATGGCATCTTGGTTGGTTTCAGAGATAGCGCTTCCCTCTTGGTTGGTTTCTTATTAAAATAATACTACTAGTTTTTATTACGTCGATAAGAGACTTGCCCTCTCACCCAGCTCCATTCTTGTTTCTGATTAAATGTTGTTTTGTCGCTGAAATATGTAGACTTATGAAGTTCCGAAACTCTCTAGTATAGCAAAGGGGTCGAGATTTCTCACATCTAGCAAGTTGGTTCTCTCTGTTTTCTTTCAAATGTTTCAACTTCATTTTCTTTCAAAATGTCCTTCACATCAAAACAAGTGAAACAATTCCTTTGTGACCGTACGCCTCCAAATGAAACTGGTCACCCATCCTCGGTAGCACGACCTTTCAAATTACTTATGTGGATGGGTCATTCGGCTACTCAAGAGAGCTTATTTATCCTACTCTACTAATATGGTAATGGCATCAAATGCCATCTATGTTGTACCATCTTTAGAATTTTCCAGTTTACAAGCAGTTGCATCTTTTCTCCGTCCAGGTTGCTAAGGTAGAAAGAATTTGCTCCAGCGCGGTGTTCAATCTTGTAAGGCATCTGGAACCGGGAAAAGGGAGGGGATATTAAACTGGATCCGTCCTTGGGGACTTTGCTACGGGAAAATCTGTCGCTGGTAGGACTACAACTCCTTTATTCCCTTACTCACAGGAGTGACAGATTGGTCTTAGTCCAGCCATAAATTTAGTCATGTCTGTGCAGAGCCATACCAAGAGGCATTTGTGTGACAATAATAAGGAAGGCTTGTGCAGTTTCCTTTGAATATGTTTACATTCAAGGCCAATATCAATTTAAAAACCTAACTCCCCATTAACCCATCTAAAAATCTGCAATTTTAAGTGCTAAATTCTCGTGAGACCTGCCATTATTATTATACCGAAGTAGGTCATAGACACTACCCATATGAGATTCTATCTGTTTTTTTTTACGATAGCTTAAGAGCTTGGAAATGAAAAGCGAACATGTTTTTTCACAATGCCCGCCTGTTATCACTGATTTACCGATCTCTTTGAGTTTCCTTGCTGGTTGAATAGTTATATGTACAACAGGAACTGTAGAATCCAGACGTAGGTATCCAATGATACCTAAAACATGAGCCTAACATGATCTAAAACATCCGAATGTAGGTATCCGAATGATAGCTTTGAATTTTACAGTAACGCGCTTTCCAGTCTTGAAAAACTTATTATATTTTTAAAGGTCAGTGGATTATTGTAATATAATAATATTTTTATCGCTTAATATGTTGAGCAGAAGATGGTATCGATTTGCTTATTTCGTTAATTTAAAAACACCACCTCCTTTGAATTACGGGGTTGAGTGCACGAGTTTTTGGCGGGGTTTGATATTATGTTTCTTTGGATTTTTGCAAGGTGAGAAATTATTTTACTCTTTAAAGGTTTGTATGGCTTGTAAGACTAAGGCGGTGACGGTATTTTCACTGAATCTTACTTTTTTTGTCTTAAGGGTTTCTTCAAACCCTCATCTTCAACCACCATCAAATCCAGGAAACCACCATCAAGATCCGGGCACCCACCATTAGATCTGGCAAGCCATCTTCATATCCGAGCAACTCTACTTGTGCAACCCTCTTTTCTTTCTTCGAGCAGGCCACAGAAGGGAACTGCCCTCCCGGCACCCACAAGCATCCTGCTACAGGCATACCCGTGAGGGTTTGGCTCATGGCCAACCCTCAGGCAGACCCATAATGGTTGTCATGGCATAACAATGCCTCCGAGCAGCCTGTACGCATACCCGTGAGGGTGTTGTAGGAGCCTAAGGCTGCACAGACCCTTAGGGAAGCCCACGGGCCAACCCATAAGTGCACGGGATAGGTGCTAGCCCTTCGGGAAGCAGCATAGTTGCCAAACATGGCAACCAGATAAGCTGTCGGGCAGCAGAGACAGGGCAAACGTGCAAAGTACGATCGGGCAGGGAAAAAGACAAGAAGCAGACAGAAATAGGGTAGTTAGGGCAGCCGTACGGACAGGGGTAGACAGAGGTGTATGGATGGGCAGATTGTCAGGACAGATCAGACAGATCTGGGCAGTTGACAGACTTTTCAGGCAGCCTGTAATTATTGGGCATGAGAGAGAAAAGTCTAATTTTCTGGAAAATCCCTAATTGGTCAATTTTGATGTAATTTGGAAAATTGATCTTTTGGTTTTGTGGTTAACCCTATTGGGGGTTTGTGGAACTTTTTGAAGAATTTTGGTCATCTCATTTACGAGATGAGTTACTAATGCTTTTGGGGGTTTTTGTCCTTTAAAGGTTTCCCAAGTGAAAAACTCCTGTGTCCATTGTGTTGATGTGATGAATGTTATCTTACTGAACTTGTCATTTGTTTAAACTTAACCTGCAAATTTTTAAGTATTCATGCTAATGCTAAAATTCAACACGGTATCAAAGCTTAGCATGTGAAAACACAGTAAAGGGACATTGTTGTTGTTTTTCTAGACCTTGGGATAATATTTGCAGACTTAACATTTGACTAAGTTGCAGAGATGGCTGTAAATGCTTTCAAACTGGAAGAGAAGCTCTATGGTTCATCCAACTACAACTCCTGGAAGGCTAGGCTAACAACCACTCTAGAAGAAAATGACTTGGATGACATTGTTTTTAATGACACTGAAGAGCCAACATATAATGTTGGCAGTCTTGCTTACAAGAGGAAGTAAGGTAAGGCTAGAATGATCATCTATGATTCTGTCAAAGAGACGGTGATGCCCAACATCACAGCTTTGAAGACTGCTAAAGAATGCTCTGATGCTTTGACCAACTTATATGAAAAAAGGCTCCTAGTCAGAAGAGAGACTTGAAGAAGAGGCTACGAACTTTGAAGCTGAACAAAGAAGAAAGTGTTGGTTCCTTCTTCACAAAGATTGCACAGGTAAGAGATCAACTCATTGTTATTGGTATTACGGTTAATGATGATGACCTTGTGCAAACTGTGGTTGATGGTCTCCCAAGCTCTTAGGAAACCTTCATGACATCTGTCAGTGGACGTGAGAATCAGCCAACCTTTGAAAGTCTTTGGCATGATTGCATAGAAGAAGAGGGAAGGACCTCAGGCAAAGTAATCAAGGAAGACAACCTTGCACTTGCAGCAAAGTCAAAGAATTTTAAGAAGTCTTTCTCTCAGCAAAAGAAGGGAAAGAAACCTCAAGGTAGGTTCTCTGATATGTCAAAAGTGGAATGTTATAATCGCTAGAGGTTTGGACATTTTGCTAAAGACTGCAGGCAAGCCAAGAAGAATCCTAAGTGAAGGTTTCAAGCATCTGCTGCAGAAGCAAAGGAAGAGGAAGAAGCGGAACCAAAGAAGAAGAAGAAATCCAAGGCTAACAAAGAAGAACCTAGAAGAGAGTACTACTTGGTTTCAGCACTCTCTAGTTCCACCAACATTGATACTGCTTGGTTGGAGGATAGTGGTGCCTGCAGGTACATGACAAGTGACCGTAGAGCTCTCACTAGTTACAAGAAGAAGAAGTTCACCACACAGGGAGAACTTGGAGATGACTCTACTTACAAGATTGAAGGAGTTGGCTCAACCTCACTTCAACTTGTCTCAGGTACGGTTCTTCATATTGATGATATCTTATATGTTCCTGGTTTAACGAAGAATCTTCTATCTATTGCTGGCTTAGAAGAAAAGGGCTACAAATTCCTCATCATGGACAAGAAATTCCTTCTATGGGAAAAGAATGAAGATATAAGCTCAACAATACGATTGGGGCTCGAGAGGAAGGCTTTTACAAGGTTTCTGAAGATTCCACCCATGCTTTGGTACATCACACAATTGATCCATGTGAACTTTGCCATAGAAGGTTTGGACACCTTCACTACAAAGCTCTCCCGGGATTGCAGAAGATGGTAAGGTTTCTGAAGATTCCACCCATGCTTTGGTACATCACACAATTGATCCATGTGAACTTTGCCATAGAAGGTTTGGACACCTTCACTACAAAGCTCTCCCAGGATTGCAGAAGATGGTTACATGTATGCCAGAAGTATCTCCAAAACATGAAGGAATCTACAAAGGATGTGCTCTAGGTAATAACACTAAGAAATCCTTTCCCAAAAGCAAGAATAGATCTAAAGGCATTTTGAATTTGATTCATTCCGACATTTGTGGGCCTATGTCTTCACCCTCCTTGAGTGGGTGTTTATATTATGTCTTGTTTATTGATGACCACTCTTGAAAGTCATGGATTTACTTCCTTGAGGCCAAGAGTGAAACCTTTGACAGGTCAAAGAGTTCAAGACACTGATTGAAAATCAGACAAGCAGACACATTTGTATCTTGAGATCAGATAACGAAGGTGAGTATGAATCTAACGAGTTTGATGATTTCTATCGAGAAGCAGGAATCGTGAAAGAGCTGACAGTACCTTACAATCCTCAACAGAATGGGGTTGCAGAAAGGAAGAACAGAACGATCAGTGAAGTTGCTAAAGCTATGATCACTCATCTAGATTTTCCTCTATCTTTGTGGGTTAAAGCTACAACTATCGTTGTGTATATTCAGAACATAAGCCCTCATGCTATCTTGGGGGAGAAGACTCCAGAAGAAGTCTTCACCAAGAAGAAACCTGCAGTTGACCATGTGAGGATTTTGGGCACTCCTGTGTACGTCCATGTGTAAAAAGAAAAGAGGACCAAGCTAGAGCGCTCCGATAAGAAAGTTATATTTGTTGGGTACAGTGATTGCTCGAAGGCTTATCAAGTATATATACTAGGACAAAGGCACATTGAGGTCAATAGAGATGTGATCTTCCATGAGGAAGCTATTTTTCGTAAAACACTAGAGCTTTCAATGGAAGATGCAGTTTCTCTAGTTGAGTTTCCAAATTCAAAAATTCAAAGGGAGGAAGAGGAATTTGAGGATCAAATTCCAGATGCACCTGAGAACACTGAAAGTCCACCAAAAGAACTACTTGAAGTTCCTCCTTCCAAAAGGAGACCTGCTTGGTACCAAGAGACTGTGCAAGAAGGAGAGAAGCGTAAAGCTCCTCCCAAGACTTTCTGAGAAAGCATAAGACCATAGAAGTACTCCAGTCTTATGAGTTAGTTCATTCAGTGCAGAACCTTCATCATACAAAGAAGCAGCAAGTAAACACATATGGGTTGATGCCATGATTGAAGAGTACAAGTCAATCATGAAGAATGATGTTTGGGAAGTTGTTCCTAGACCAACAGGAAAGTCAATTATGACTTCCAGATGGATTTATAAGATCAAGCATGCTGCAGATGGTAGTGTGGAGAAATATAAAGCTAGATTCGTAACTCGTGGCTTCACTCAGAAAGAAGGCATTGACTATGATGAGAAATATGCTCCTGTTTCCAGGTAAACTACTATTAGAACCATCATTTCATTTGTTGCAGTATTCAGATGGAAGTTACATCAGATGGATGTAAAGACAACCTTTCTCAATGGTAAGATTGAGGAATAAGTTTATATTGAACAACCTGAAGGCTTTGTGACTCATGGGAAGAATACCCATGTATGTAAACTGAAGAAAGCCTTGTATGGACTAAAACAGGCTCCGAGAGTCTAGTATCTATATGTAGATGACTTGCTTCTTATAGGTGATGAACGGTTGATAGATCAATGTAAGATGGAGCTTACCTCTAAATTCGAGATGAAAGATCTCGAATTGATGCATTACTTCCTTGGCTTAGAGGTCTGTCCAAATCCAGGCAAAATCCTCCTGACACAAGGAAAGTTACTTCCTTTTCTTAGAGGTCTGTCAAAATCCAGGCGAAATCCTCCTGACAGAAGGAAAGTATGCAGTGGATATCTTACAGATATTTGGGATGCAGGACTGCAAGTCCATGAGCGTACCCATGACTACCAACTTGACAAAGTTGCGGGACTCAGCCACCAATTCATAGAGTGTGGACTCTACTTTGTACATACAGCTTATTGGATCCCTGATGTATCTCGTGCATATGAGACTAGACATTTGTTACACAATGAATGCATTGAGTCAGTTCATGTCTGATCCGAAGCAAATACACTTGGTAGCCGCCAAACATGTACTCAGATATGTGTGAGGTACTATCACTTATGGGCTCAGGTATACTTCCAGCAGTGGAGTATTGTTATTTGGATATTCAGATTTAGATTGGTCTGGTAGTGCAGTTGACCGAAAAAGTACCTCGAGTCATGCTTCAGTATGGGATCAGCAATGATCTCTTGGTCCAGCAGGAAGCAGGGTTCCATAGCTTAGAGTACAGCTGAGGCAGAGTATATTATTACAAGTGATGCCTGCAAGGAAGCAGTTTGGCTCAGAAAACTGATATCTGATCTGTTCGAGGGAAATATTGACTCAACAATCATCCATTGCGATAATCAGAGTTGCATAAAGCTTTCAAAGAACCCAGTGTTTCATGATAGATCGAAACACATTGAAATGAGGTATCATTTCATTAGAGACCTAGTGCAGAGAGGTGCTCTGAAGTTGCAGTACATTTGTACGAATGAATAGATTGTAGATATCTTGACCAAGCCTCTTAAAGGGAGTGTTAATTTTTCTGAGTAGCATCAAGAGCCATTCTTTTAGGAGAATGGGGACACCTGGTCTGGGACCACGGTGTGAACTCAACCAAGTGTTGAGTGACCATTCTGTTGAATGGTAGATATCTAGTCCTTGACCATGATATGGACCCAACTCTGCCTTGGGTAGACTCAACCTAGTGTTGAGTGACCATTCTGTTGAATGTAGACATCTGGTTTGGGACCACGATGTGGACTAGTCTAGTACTGGTAGATTCAAATTAGTTCTGAGTAGCCATTCTCTTGGAGAATGGAGTCGCTTGGTCTGTTACCAAGTATTTGACCTAAGGTCAAATTATGCATCCTATGGCTGAGGCACCTGGTCTGTTACCAGTAAGGCACTATAATCCCTAGACTTGGTCTAGGCATGTGTGATACTCTGAACCTTGATCAATGGGCTTGTGGTCTTCTCCAAGGCTTAGCTACCCTTGATTAAGATACCCTAGTACCTGATATTGGTGTCACACAGAGTGTGAGATAAAAGAAATAGTAACTCTCTTGGTTTATGATGATGTACTTTGAATGGAATTAAAAGACCACAAGTAATGACCATAAGGGCACTTGGAAAAAGGCTAAAAGCAAATGTCAAAAATAGATAAGGATTTTTGGAACACAGGAAAAAGGACCACAAGCAAAAGTCAAAAATACATAAGGACTTTTTGGTACAAGTAAAAAATACATAAAGGACCTTTTTGAAGGCTAAAGGTAAAAGTGCAAACTAGAAAAGAATAAAATAATATTATTTTGTTCTTTCTAATTTTGGTCCACTTACAGGTGACTCAAGGATATAAAATAAGATCAATCCAATTCATTATTACACATACCCTTGCTCTCACAGGTATAGTTGTTATTCTAAAGATCTCATAGGTTGAAAAAGAGAAGTTCATGATTATGCCCTAACATGGATGAGTCTAGCTAGGGCATCATCATCCTCCATTGAAGACAAACCCTAAGCTAGGGTTTCTTAGTTTTTCTGTCTTAAGGGTTTCCTCAAACCCTCATCCTCAGCCACCATCAAATCCGGGTAGCCACCATCAAATCTAGGCAGCCATCTTCAGATCCGAGCAGATCTACTTATGCAACCCTCTTTTCTTTCTTTGGGCAGGCCACAGAAGGGCACTAACCTCTCGGCACCCATGGGCAGCCTGCTACAGACACCAATGAGGGTTTGGCTCACGGCCAACCCTCGGGCGGCCCTAGGGAAAACCCATAAGGGCTGTCGTGGCCTAACAGTCCCTACGGGAAACCTGTAGGCATACTCATGAGGGTGTTGTAGCAGCTCGAGGTTGCACGGGCCCTTAGGGAAGCCCACGGGCCAGCCCATAAGGGCACTGGCTAGCTGCTAGCCCTTCGCGTAGCAGCATCGCTGCCAAACAGGGCAGCCGAATAAGCTGTCGGGCAGCAGAGACAGGGCAGACGGGCAGGGTACGGCCGCACAAGGAAAAAGACGGGCAGCAAACAGAGATCGGACAAGTTCAGGCAGCCATACAGACAGGGGAAGACAGAGGTGTACGGGCGGGAAGATTGTCAGGGAAAATCAGACAGATCTGGGCAACTGACAAACTCTTTGGGCAGCCTGTAATTATTGGGCAGGAGAGAGAAAAGTCTGATTTTTTGGAAAATCCCTAATTGGGCAATTTTGATGTAATTTAGAAAATTGATCTACTGGTTTTGTGGGTAACCCTAATGGGGGTTTGTGGAACTTTTTGAAGAATTTTAGTCATCTCATTTACGAGATGAGTTACTAATGCTTTTTAGGGGTTTTGTCCTTTAAAGGTTTCCCCAGTGAAAAACTCTTGTGTCCATTGTGTTGATGTGATGAATGTTATCTTACTGCACTTGTCATTTGTTTAAAGTTAATCTGCAAATTTTTAAGTATTAATGCTAAAATTCAACACTATAACAAGTTGAAACACCTCGAGAGGAAATATCACTATGTCAGGGACATGGTGTAGAGAAATGTCATCAGACTTCAGTATGTTGTCTCAGATGAACAAACTGTCGATGTGTTGACTAAGCCTTTGTCCACAACAGAGTTTGCGTACTTTCGAGACAAGCATGGTGTCATTAAGAATGCTTCTCTTGCGGAGAAAGAGTGTTAAAGATAATGCAGTTGCAAGAGCCATTCTTTCTCTGGGAGGATGGCACCCTATTCAATTAACTAGGGTTCCTGGTTAGTTAACCAAGTAGTTTAAGTCCTTAGCATGTATCTAGGGATCTTGGTCTAGGACCAAGCGGTACAAGCCATGGAAAAATCCCCTAGATGATCACTAGGGCCTCCTTGATCAATTACACCATAGAGATTCTTGGTTTGGAACCAAGCAGTACATGCCCCTAGCAGTTATCTAGAGAACTTAGTCTAGGACCAAGTCAGAGAATCCCCTAGTAGTTATTTAGTGACCCCCTAGCTTGTATCTATTAAAGTTTTAGGGTTAGGTTAGGTTTAACATTAAAAAATATACTTTAATGCATAAACAGAATTACAAAACTAGATGAAGAATAGTACTTACTGGTCTAATAAATTTAAACTACAATAAAATCAAACATAATTTTCATCTATTTCAACTTTAACACTCCATTGGTCACTGCGTTAAAGTTGGTCCTCGAGATGATTCACCAAATGCCATGTACAATAACAAAATCATAAAATAATGTACAGGAAATATCAGCAGTAAAGAATCGTAACAATTATTTTGAATCAGCCTTATACTCTGATACTTTTAGGTTTTGATCTTGTCACCGAAGGGACAAGTCAACTGAGTGAACAAATGGTGTACCTTGAGAGAGAGAGGTTTAAAGCAAAAGGATACAAACCTCTTAGTCAATAGGAAGAGAAAATTCAATCAATTACTCAAGCTTTAGCAGCACACCAGCAGAAGTACACAGTCAAGCTCAGTATAGTCCACTAGCAGAGAAGATACAGTCATGCTAGCACACAATCAAACTTAGCAAAGACTCACAATCACCCTGAGCAAAAGGGACACAGTCTCGCTGACAAGAGACACACAGTCACACTAGATAAGTGACACACAGTTAGATGTGGCTTTTCGGGGAGTAAAAAGACTTAATAAATTCAATGTTTCACGGGGACGCGCCTCCCAGGGTCGGGGGCTCGCCCCCTGCGTTTCCCACACCCCGGGGGCTGGGGGGCTCCATGTGAAACGTTTCTCGGTGCCCCCTTTTTGACGAAACGCGGTGAAACGCAGGTTAATGATGGGGGGGCTTCTACACACCCCTCCCCCCCCGAACGTGGGGGGCTCCCACACACCCCCCCTCGAAATTTGATTTTTTTTAATAAAAAATTCAAAAACACAAAAAAATAATAAAAAAATGAAATTTTTATTTTTATTTAAAAATAAAACTAAAATTTTTAAGTTTTTAACCTAAACTTACCTATTTCTTTTACCTCCTCCTTCATAACCGGCCGCATTGAGCTCCTTGACCTGTGAACAAACCGTGGACTGTTTGTGTGCTGTGTGCTGAAACTAGAGCCCGTGAGACAGTGGTGAGACCGTGAGAGCTCGTGACCGTTTGTGTGCTGGCCGGTGTGCTGAGACTCGAGAGCCCGTGAGACCATGGTGAGACCGTGGTGTGCTGACTGCTGAGCCCGTGAGCCCGTTTGACTGCTGAGACTGTGGTAAGCGTCTGTACTTCTACAGGAAGCTCCTATGAGAGCTAATCCTCTTGTCTAATGAGGGATTCCCTGATACTATGAAGAGTAAGCTATCCAATCGCTCACCTTCCTCGTTTCTACAGATATATGCAAATGAATTCGATCGATACCATCAGATATCTTCAAATTGTAGGTGCATGATAAACGAGTCCTGGACGACCAGACTCTCAATGGAAGTGAGGTGGCTATTGAACGTCTTCTCAATTCTTGTGGAATGGGATTTCTGGATGCACATAGCAAAGAGGAATTGCTCTCGTGGGAAGAAAAAAAAGAATGATATTCTGTGTGAGAGGGAAGCTTCTTGGAGAATGAAGAGTAGGGCGATTTGGTTACAATGTGGGGATGAGAATACTAAATTTTTCCAAGCATATGAAAAAGGTCGAAAGTCTTCCAATACCATTTGGGAATTACCTTCGGCTGAAGGTGAGATGGTGTCCAGTTTTGAGGGATTGGCTGCACTGGGAGTTGATCATTTTGGAACCCTATTCAAGGAATAGCAGGGTGCTTCTATTGCTGAGGTCATTCGTGTCGCACAAATTTTCCCTAGGTTTGTGGACGAGGAGGCAAATCGGACGCTGATGGGGGAGGTTACAGAGGTGGAGTTGTCGGTCGTTCTACATTCATTTCAGAAAGACAAGAGCCCGGGACTAGATGGCTGGCCTATTGAATTCTTTCTAGGTTTCCTGGATCTAGTGGGTTGTGATTTGTTGGCTGTGGTGGAAGAGTCAAGGCAAGCATATTTTATCCATGGGCCTATAAATGATACTTTTATTGCCCTTATCCCAAAATCAGACCATGTTGAAGGGTTTGATGATTATCGACCTATCTCTTTATGCAATTGCCTATATAAGATTATCTCCAAAGTAATATCAAGAAGGTTGAAAGAGGTGTTGTCTCAGCCTATTTCTAGTGAACAGTTTGGCTTTCTTGAAGGTCGGCAAATACATGAGGCTATTGGTGTAGCGCAGGAAGGGCTGCATTCGATGAAAGTTCAGAAACAGAAAGGAGCAGTGATTAAGATAGACTTATCCAAAGCCTATGACCGGGTCAGCTGTCTTTACATCATAATGCTCCTTACACATTTGGGTTTCTCATATGAATTCACTAGATGGGTTATGGCATGTTTAACCACTGTTTCATTTGCTGTCTTAATTAATGGCTCAGCCAGCCCTTTCTTCACTGCAGGGAGGGGCTTAAGACAGGGATGCCCACTCTCCCCACTTCTCTTTTTATTGGTCGCTGAAGGGTTTAGTCATTTTATACATGCTGCAAAGGTGGAAGGAACTTTTCGGGGTATACCTATTTCACCGGCATTGTACATTACACATATTCTATTTGTTGATGATATTCTTTTGTTCTGTGATGGGTCGAGACAGAGCATCGAAAAACTGGCAGAAGGGATCAGCTTACTTCAAGTAGCAGTAGGAATTCAAGTCAATATTGGCAAATCGACCATTTCAAGTTCAAATTTATCTGAGGAGGAACTTAGAAGAATTGCAGTTAGACTGCCCTTCAGGTCGTTGGAGTTGGAGGCAGGCCTAAAGTACCTGGGGTTCTATCTCAAACCCAACTCTTATCTCAAGGCGTATTGGGCTTCGTTGGTGGCCAAATTGGAGAAAAGATTACATGGGTGGAGTCACAAGTGGCTGTCACGGGCAGGGAGGTTAGTATTGGTCAAATCAGTTTTGGAGGCTATACCAGTTTTTTGGATGTCTCTCTCTTGGATTTCAGTGGGGATTTTGGAGCAGATGAGAAAACTATGCTTCGCTTACCTTTGGCAGGGGAAGAGTGATTAGAAATCCATGTTCTGGGTTAAGTGGGACTGTCTTGTTGTGCCCAAGGCCTTGGGAGGATGGGGTTTAAAAAATATCTTCTTATTTGCAAAAGCGCTGGGGCAAAGGTTGCTTGGAGGCTCATACACTCTCAGAGTTTATGGACAAATGTGGTATACCATAAATATATAGCACCTTCCACCCTTCTGGATTGGATTCGGATGGAAAACAAGGCCAGGGGAAATTGCTTAGTGGTATGGAAAGCAGTGATAAAATTTTGATTTAATCGGTTCTGGGCTGGTTTGGAGGGTGGGTGATGGTAGGCCACTTCGGCTTGGGCTGGATCCGTGGGTGGGCTATGAAGGGGCTCATATACTTTCTGAATCCTTGAGGCAGCGTCTAAAAGAATACAGAGTGGTGTTTTTGGCTGATGTGGCAGATCCAGAATCTATTACATTGTGGTATCAGGGTTGGTTTGCAGGAGGCAGGATGGGATTATCTGCAGCACTCTTGCTCGAGTGGGAACATTTCATTTCCAGACTGCGGGATACTCATATCAGACTCAGCAACAAGGGAGATGAATTGGTTTGGGATCATCATCCCTCTGGGAGATATACACCCAAGCTTGGATATATTCAGCTTAATGTGGAAGTCCATAATCGGGAGCTGGTATGGTGGTGGAAAATTTTATGGAAACTGAAATGCCCGGGCAAGGCAAAGCTTCTTATGTGGGCGGTTCTTGAAAATAAAGCTCCGACGTGGGAGGTTCTTAAGAGAAGGTGTTATGAGGGACCGGGCTTCTGTGTACTATGTAGACAGGAGGAAGAAACTTCTGCTCATCTTTTTATAAGTTGTGGCTACACAAGGGCGGTATGGGCGGATATTTACAATTTGCTCAGGGTTCAGGTTGTATGGGATGGACAAAGTGTTCTGGATGCTTTCTTGAGTTGGTGGGAGAGTGGACACTCAATATATCTAAGGGCATTACCCTGCATCTTCATCTGGGGGATTTGGATCACTAGGAACAAGGTGATTTTTTAGGATTGCAGGATCCCTTTGGAAACTGTTGCTGCCCAGGCTGTTTCGATTGTTCATCACTTTAGGCCACCTAATCGGCCATGTAAGATCAAAGATATAAGAGATGATCATATAGATAAGACGATGCCGTGGGGATTTTTTGATGGTGCTTCCCAGGATAATCAACTTCTTTGTGGTGGGGGGGGGGTTATATAAAACAAAATCTCTTTCTTTCTTTTTTTCTGCTGGCCTTGGGAGTGGAACTAACAATTTTGCGAAACTTATGTCTCTTAGACTTCTTATACTGTTTGCTTTAGAACAAGGCTGCCTCTCTTTACAAGTCTTTGGGGATTCGATGTTAGTAATTGATTGGGCAAATGAGGTTCGACAGTGCCATGTTATGAGGCTGCTTCCTATATTAGAAGAGGTGCTTTTACTTAAACATCATTTTAACACAATATCATTCACTCATGTATTCCGGGAACGTAACAGGATGGCTGACCGGCTGTCCAAAGAAGCTACTCAGCTCGATTATGGCACCTGGAGGATCCAGATATTTGCTCCCACATGGGGCTTACAACTACTATCACCGACCATTCCATGAAGTGTAACTACAGCTGTTTTTTTGTAAAGTTTATATGCAACTGACTGAGCAGCTAATTAAGCCTCGGCCCAGCCTTTTTTTTGACAGTTTCAGGGACGTTCTATGAAGTTTAATTCAACTGATAAATTGCAGATGATTGAGCCTCGGCTCAGACCTTTTGATTTATTCAGGGTTACATTTTGGTTTTTCAATTCAAAGGCTTACAGATACTATGAATGTAGCTGATTATATGCTGCTGAGTGATCAGATGATTGAGCCTCGGCTCAGTCTTTTTTTTGACATTTTTTCAGGGACGTTCTATGAAGTTTTTAAATGTAACTGATGCCTTTTGATTTTTTTATTTTTTGGAGAACAATCATTTTTGTTACTATGGCTTACAGAGGTGTTATCAGACACGATAGTTGATGCTGTTTACTATTTTTTGATTTTGTCTCTTTGAGACGGAAGAAGAAGCTGTTTTATATATTTTTTTGTTTATTGTCTCTTTGAGACGGAAGAAGATGTGACAATGTTCGTGGGTCTCTTTTGATCCACCTACATGTGCTATGTAATTTTGTTCTATCATGAAATAAAATTACGAATTTTTTCGAGGAAAAAAAAATAGCGATGGATATAGTTTAGTATTTTAGCAATGTGCATATATATATATATATAGCATTGGCATGGAAATTTTATATGTTAATTATTGTTGTATAATGTCTAGGGTACATATTAAGATGTAAACATATTACCTATGCCTATATATTGTTGGGCATTTATATAGTCTTAGTATGATTAGGGAAATTGTTGTAATACTCTCTTCCTTGCAAATAGGATTTCAATTTGATTGTATTCATAGAATTGCATGGCATTGATGTAATAAAATTATTGATTCACCCGTGTCTTGGGTGTTATTATCCTTGCTTACACATACTAAGCAACCCATCCCGGGTGGATAGTGTCCTTCTTGGTCAGGCATGTTGAAGGTGGTATGGTAAGCAGTGCA
>LPNX011068521.1:113847-245607 GCA_001517045.1 Pseudotsuga menziesii | reverse complement strand
GTGAGGAGCTGGTTCACCATCCCAATATTTTTTGCAAAAATCCACAAATGTGTCGTAGTATAGCTGGAATTCAACGTGGTATCGACAACAACAAGTGTCCCGAATCGTATTCGGCCTAGTATACCACGGTTTCAACTTACTGAACATGCTAAATGAGACATGCACACCTGGATTTGATTCTTTGAATTCCTCGAACAACACAACTCCTGTCATCTCCATAACATGCTTGCAATGTTCCTTATAAACACCTCTGCCAGAACGTTGTCGCAAGACATGTTTCCGATCTGGTATAGCACGAGAATGGCTGTCCCAATACTCTATCACCTTCTCTCTGGTGCCCTCTTCCATCCTGTCTTGATATGCTTCTCTACAAATAAGAGCCCAACAAGCAACTTCATCATTTTCATCTATCTTTACCCTGAATTTAGTGTATTTGTGCAATGTTCTTCTTGAAACATGGAGCAACTTTGACATTGTTGCGACCATTCGATTTTTTGAGGTGATTCGTGCCACAATAGCAGTTGTAATTGCCTTACGAGCAGCTCTAATATCATTTTCCCTTGATTTTCCAAATGCAGAAAGTGCAGTTGTTACATTTTCTACTACATTCTCACCTGCATTTTTATTTTTAACATCCTTAAAACCCAACAACTTTGTGGCATGCTTAATTTTTTTGTGTTTTATCAATCCATGTAGGATTTGAGCTTGTGTAATCACTGATTGTTGTTCAAAGTGCAACTTGATTATGTTACTAACATGCTCTCTGATTGTCCGATCAGGGGTCGGGTTCCCGAACTCTTCTTGCGTGGCATCATCCAACCTGCTTAAACAATTTGCAGACATTCCAACGTCATTGAAGCTCCCAATTACTCTTGAGAAATCGGAGGGTGCGCGTTCCTGTGATGGCTGGCCAGGATCTATCCCTACATAAGTTGATTGAATTTAGATACATTGTTTAGTTCTCTGACCAAATAAGAGACTCATGAATATGAATATGAAATTGATGAAATTGTAAACTATGAAATTGTAAATTCATGAATATGAAATTTATGAAATTGTAAACTATGAAATTGTAAATTTATGAAATTGTAAATTGTAAATTTATGAAATTGTAAACTATGAAATTGTAAACTATGAAATCTATCAAATTGTAAACTATGAAAATGAAAATCAAATTGCATAACTTTGAAATTATACCTATATCAATGGGATTTGCTTCCTCCATCATAGCTTCATTTGGAATTTCTTCTTCTCTCAAGATTGTTCTTTTTCTCCTCTTCCTTTCTTTATCTTTCTCTCTTTTCTCTTCAATTTTGTTTTGATTTCTTTCATTTCTTCTTGTTCGACGTTGGTTGCTTCCCATTGTGATTGATCAACAATCCAAATTGATACCTGCAAAACAATCTACAATTCTAAATTTGTATTACAAAACAAACATTTTTTCAAAGAAATTAGGCAATTTTGAAGGAGAGTTAGCTTAGTATGAATTATGTTTATATAGAGTTTGATCAAAAATTCGGGTGGGAAAGATGGTTGGGGTGTCATTAATGTTTGTAGGTGTCATTAATGTTTGAATTCACTCCCGGGCTTTTGCTCCAAAGGAGTTTGCATGACTAGGACCTCGACTGAGCTAATACCTCGACCGAGGTCTTAACAAACCCTCGACCGAGGGTTTAACAAACCCTCGATCGAGGGCTTTACAAACCCTCGGTCGAGGGTTGGTTAAGACCTCGACCGAGGTATTTAAATACCTCGGTCGAGGGCTTAAGAAAATAGACTTAGCCCACATTCAAACAAATGAAAAAATTCTTGTGCCTTGCAAAGGTGTAAACCCTGCCATTCCTAGCACATAACTGAGTGGAGTTGATACCGATAAATTCACCAACGAATCTTCTATCCATTGAGGTATCATACAAGCATTTTGGCATTCATATGAAATTTATTTTTTAATTACTTTTAAAACTTATACTTAGAAAACCACACTGCAACTTCGAAGCAGCTCAAAGAAAAATCCACAGAGTTAACAATACACAGCCAAAAAATTCTTAAAAATGCACACATCACATATCGATGTGTCCTCTTCAAAAGAGTATCTTTGGTTTTTCAATGTTTGAAAAAATAGAAAAAATTCCTTTACATGGACAAATATGTGTTTAAAACGATGCTAAAATCGAATGTGGTCACTTTCGAAAAATAATAAATAATTGTATAATGCGAAAAAAATTAACAAAAAAATATGCACATCACACTACATTTTATGTATATCATGCTCATATATTTATTTTTTAAAATTATTAATTCAAGATTGAATTACTCTACGTGGACACGAGCCACTTATTAGCTTCTTCAAATTTTTAAGGTCACACAGTTCATTAAATGCAAAAATTCACACATTAAATGACATCGGAATATTTTAAAAAAAATATCACTATGAAGCCAACATAATATTCTACAATTTGTTTTTTTACTGCAAGTCAAAATTCACATGGCATATATGCGTTTTGAGGGCTTCTATCTAGCACATGAGTAAAAAATCAGGTTTTCATCGCCAAATTTGGCCAAAAAGTGTTACCCATCTTCATGGAATCACCGGCTCATGAATCTCCTTTAGCAAGCCAACCTGGTTTCTTCAAAATATACAGAAGTATGAGAGAAGTTCCTCTTGGATGGGATTTAAGAATGATTTTCTAAAATATGTGAATGAGTTCCCAACATGTAAGCAACACAAAGTAGAGCACAATCATCCAACTAGTCTCTTGCATCCCTTTTATATACCAGAACAAAAATGGGAAAGCATTTTCATGGATTTCATCATTGGTTTACCCAAAGTCCTTGGTAAGGATTGAATATTTGTAGTAGTGTATAGACTCACTAAAATTTCTCATTTATTGTCTATTACTACATCCTTCACTACTGCACAAGTGGCTAAGCTATTCTTTAAAGAAGTTTTCATATTGCATGGGCTTCCCAATAGCATTGTTAGTGATAGAGATAACATGTTTTTTAGTACATTTTGGAAAGAACTCTTCAAAATGGTGGGAACAAACTTGACTCCTAGAGAAATAAATCATCCACAAACTGATCGAAAAATAGAGAGAGTGAATCAATGTTTGGAAGGTTTCTTGAGCAACTATGTTAGTGGGAAGCAAAAAGCATGGGTCAAATAGTTGCAATTGGGTGAGTTTTGCTATAATAATACTTTTCATATTTACATTGGCATGTATCATTTCAAAGAACTTTATGGTTATGATGCATCCACATTTATTGAGCACATCTTTGGTGATAGTAGAGCTCCAAAAGATAAGGATTGGATTGAATAAATTCAAGAGATTTTGAAGGTTGAAAGATAACTTGCAGGTTTCCCAAACCAATAAAACCAATATGCAGATCAACATAGAGTGGAGAGACATTTACAAGTGAATGACTTGATTTATTTGAGGTTGTATCCCTACAAACAAACCTCCTTAAAAGGAAAAGGTTCAGAAAATATCAAGCCAAGGTTCAGAAAATATACAACATCTCAGTCATGAATCCAAAATGAATCTCCCATTCCTCTTCTTGAAAAGTTTACAAAAGATGTCTAGCAGGGTGAAAGAACATCAGGATCACACCAAACAATCAATATTTCATCACGGGCTTATAAAACTAGTCATAAGCACTGTACTTCAGAAAAGAGAGAAGACATGGGAATATTTCCTATTTTGGTCTGGTTTCCAAACAGAGAAGGAAGAGTAGTCTCAGAAGAGACAGTTAGATAAAGGTCAGAATTTGATCAAGAAACTTAAAAGGAAAGTCACAGTCAAGAATGAAGAAGGTGGTGAACCAGGAAAATATTCAGACCAAGAAGATGAAGACATTGAAATTGAACAACAAATTAATGTTGAAGAAAACAAAGTTTCAAAGTCATAAGTGAAGGAAATTGAGCCTGTAGAAGATGCTTCTCCTGAAGAACTGAACCAAATTGTAAATGAAGATGTGAAGGGACAGGAACAAGTCCCTATTACAGTACTCTCTGAAGAAGAAGAAAAACCTTTATCTGATGAAACTAGGGTTCATACCACTAATAAAGCTAGGGTTTATTCTAAACAGGAGATACACACCCATTATAAAGAAGAGATAGTGTCACGAAGGAAGAAAATGAAAGTTGTTGAACTAGCTTCAATAACACATCAAGGGAAAGTTTTGAAAATGTTAGGAGAGGTTGGAGCAGTTTGGAGGCCCAAGACAAGGCCAAAGAACAAACTCAGGTTAAATATGAAGAAGTTGTTAAACTGTAGACTGGATGAAAAGAAGATTACAATAATAGAAGATTCATCATCTCAGGAGAAATTAGAAGACAGTGAAGATTAAAACAAAAAGGTTATGAAGGGTAAAAAACAAATAGTTTTAGAAGATAAACCAGTTTTCACTAATACTAAGATCTCAGAAATATTCATGGAGGTTCGAGAGAAAATGATTTTAGAACAGCACCAAAATGATTCAAAGAGCCTTGGTATAGAAAAAGGAGAGGTGGCTGAGAAATCAGCTAAGTGCAGTATTGAAGCTAAAGAGTATTCAGAAATTCAAATGACCTTGACAGAGCATATGGAAGAAGATGAAGAAATTTTTAGGAAGCTAAAAATCCCTTGGATACCTGAAGGAATGCAGCCAGTGTTAGAAGGAAAATACATGGATTCTAAAAATGAAAATTTGCAAAGGAGTATCAACCAATAAAAGCATCAAATTGAGTACCTGCATGAAAGCAATGAAGGATTAGTGACTGCAAATAAAAGACTAAGGGAATATCTGGAAGAAGTAAATAGTCACTATCAGGAATTGATTTCAATTTCTAAAGAAACTTTAAAAAGAAAAAGACATACAGAGAACCAATTTACAGAACTAAAGCAAACTATTCAGGAGCTGACACAACAGAATGAAGAGTTGACAAGAAGAGTTGCATATTTGGAAGCAGATCACCAAAAGGCCAGAAGGAAATCCCAAGCTTTAGAGGGAATTACTCTTTTAGCAGAGGCAACAAAAGACTTGTAAAAGTACTTTAAGAAGAGAAGTTATTAGTTAGTTTAAAAAGTTATTTCATTTTTGTATAATGATAGTTTATCTTGAAAAATTCTATAGATGCCCTAAAAGTAGTTTTGGATCAGTTATGTAACTGTTTTTGAAGGAACAAGATAAATGTAAGTATGGGAAAGGACCAAGGGTCCGATTTTTGTTGCAAGAGGAGGCTATCAAGCTGTGGTTTATGAGCTAAGTGTAAAAAATATTATGTGTTTTTGATGACTAAATTATGAAATATATGCAATTATAAGCCCTTTTTAGACTATTGACTGGTTTCATTTCTGATTTGTGTTAATCACTCAGTTAGTATACTCATTTCCTGTTTAAGGTTTTTATGCATGAAATGCTTGTTAACTGTGGGTGGAACTCAGCACTGTGATTATTGTGTTTGGTTTATGTTCTATATATTATGCATCTCAGTCCTTCAAATGCTCATGATTTAGTGTTTTCTTTGGTTTCATGAAGTTTCTGCCCACTTGTCTACAAACTTTAGAATCAAAACCCTAGAAAAACCTACTTTACTTAATTGTGTTTATTGAGATTGTGTTGGCTTGTTCTTTCGTAGTCTGGGAACAATTTCTGGCACAAACATCTTTGGTTTCGTTGCCGGGGATGAAGTTGAAAACCTATTTTCCCTGGGATACCCATCATTTCACTGGTTTTGAGAGGTGAACTTAAACCAACAAATTTTAAAGACTACTTTTCACCAGTATTTCACGGTAGCTACTAAGGGAGTTGGAACAAGAAATAGACCTAGTTCACCCTTACAACTGGGTGTCTTAGACCCATAATAGATATTGAAAACAGTTAGGAAAATCAGAAGGTCTTAGTCATCACTAGCCCTATGTAACCCTGATCAACTAGACATATCATCAATATTATCTGTTTTGAAGGGAAAAGAACAAGATTCATCTTGGTTGAAGCCTACAATCCCTGTTAGGAATTTTCAAGTTTTTACTGATCCTCAATCTTTCAAGAAGGGAAAGACTATATCTCCTGAAAAAATCCATTTATTTCACCTCAAAGTTGGTAAAACTTCGTTCCAGCTAAGTTCTAGTCAAGTCTTTCCATCACCTAAACTAGTCAACTTAAAGATGGCAGCCCAAAATCAGCCATTAGACATGATGGATCGAATGGTGGTAGCTAGGTATGCACCTTTAGTTTTTCCTCAGCCTTTGAATGCACTTCCTGGGGGTGATTACCAAAAATACTTTCCCACGTTTAATGGAAAAGATGAAACAACAACTGAGGAGCATTGGGATGCATTTCTCAGCTATGTTGATAATCAGAATATTGAGGCAAAGGATGTGTGGATGAGGATGTTCATATAGAGTCTTGATGGAAAGGTTAGAAAATGGTTCAAAGAGTTACCTGCAAATTCTATTACTATAATAGAAGAGATTCAGGATCTTTTCATGAGACAGTGGGGTGATACCAAGGATCACACATATTACATTACTGAGTTTGGAGCCCTTAGAAGAAAGAAGGATGAAACCATAGCTGATTTTTTGAAGAGGTTCAATAAAATGTATGGCAGAATCCCTGCAGAGATTAAACCTTCAGAAACTTCTGCAAAACTCACTTATGCCAATGCTTTTGATCATGAGTTTTCCCTACTCTTGAGAGAAAGAAGACCTGCTACTTTACTTAACATGCAAGAGTCAACATTAGAAGTGGAGTCTAATATATCAGCTTCAAATAGACTAAAGAGAAATACATCTGAACAGATATATGACAAGAAGGGTAAGAAAGAGGCAGCTCCAGGGGTTTCAACATCCCACTCTGCAGAAGGTAAAATTGATGAGATGGCCAAGCTAGTAAAGATCCTGACAGCAAAACTAAACAACTTGGAATTAGAGAAGAATTCAAATAAACATGTTCAAGAGGGAGACTGAAACCCTAATAATCCAAACCAATTCAGAAGACAGTTCGTACCTCATTTTATTCCCAGAGAGAGAAGAAACAATGATATACAACGAGAAAGGATAGAAACCGAGGATCAAAAAGTACCTCCACCACTTCAAAATAATGTAGTTGATGAAGAAGAAATTGAAGAGGAAGAGTTCTTTGAGGATCCAGATCAGGATATGAATTATTTTGGAGAACAGTTGACTGAAGGTTTCATGATTGAAGAAGATTTTTTAAACTCAGAATATTATGATGCAGATGTGTTTGAAACAGAAAATGATTTGAATCTTGAAGTGACTGCTGTAACTGTTGATACATATCAAACTGAGCCAAAGAAAACTTTAAATTTAAGATCAGTTCCAAAGCAAGTAGTTCAAAATTCTAAGAAAAAGGTAGTTTTGCCTCCTAAACATCAGTCTGATCCAGTGTTAGAGAAAAAAAATAGGATAAACAAAAGAAGAATGTTGAAGTTGAAGAGGTGAATAAAAGTATGCAAAATTTAAACCTTGAAAATGAATTAGGCAAAACCAAGATCCCTATGCCTTTCACTGAGTTGATGAAGAATCCTTCTTACAAAAATTCAGTTCTAAAAATGATTGGTTCAACAAATAGTCAACTTCCCTCTGACACAGTGAATTTACAGGAGGAAAGTCCTAAAATCTTTATTGGGTCAACCTTGGAAGAAAAAACTAAAAATGAGGCAAGTGCATCACCTCCTTTTTACATCACACTAACTATTCATGAGCAGATGATACATAATTGGCTTTTGTATTCAGGACCATCTCAGAACCTAATGCCAAAAGCTGTCATGGAGGCTTTAGGTTTGAGCATAACAAAACCTTATCATGATTTGTATGCTTTCGATTCACGAGCTGTAAAATGTTTAGGAGTGATAAAAGATATGGTGGTTAGTTTATCTCAGCTACCAATTAAGAGTGTGATTATGGATGTGGTAGTAGCAGACATTACCCCTAAGTTTGGAATGCTCCTTTCTAGATCTTGGGCCAAGAAGGTTGGTGGAACTCTACAAATGGACTTAACATATGCCACCATTCCTGTATTTGGAGGAGAAAACAAAAGGTTATATACAGAGTTACAATTTGCTTATATTGTGATTGATAACAAGAACCCTACAAGTCATCCCTTGTATGTTGTTGACAAAGATTTGGGTACTTGTATGTTGCATTTTAGTGATGATAATGATACTGCTGGTTTATTACAGGTTGAAAAAGAAAAGCCAATCAAATACACTAGGGAACAAGAAGATGAACTTTGGCAAATGTATTTTGATGGATCATCATGTAAGGAGGGTGCTGGAGTAGGGGTTCTTCTAATATGTCCTGGTGGTGAAGCAATAAGGTTAATGTATAAATTGGAATTTATTACCACCAATAATACTGCAGAATATGAAGCTTTGTTGTTAGGTTTGAAAGCTACAAAAAACTTAGGTATTCAGCAGATTTCTATGTATGGCAACTCCGAGTTGGTTGTTCAGCAAGTGAGGAACAACTATCAAGTAAAACAAGATTTGTTGAAAGTATACCGTAATGAAGTATGGGATATGATAGACAATTACTTTGTGGCTTTTAATATCACTTATATTCCTAGGGATCATAACCAAACTGCTGATTCTCTTGCCCTAGAAGCCACACATTTTAGGATTCCCAAAACAACACAGCTAAAATATCCGATTGAGGTTAGGTACAGACCTTATGTGCCTGATAATGTAAAGCAATGGAAATTTTTTGAAGATGATATTGAAATAAAAAGGTTTTTAGAGCTGACAGGTGAGTTTTCCAATTCCTTAATTGATCAAGAACAAGATGATGAGGTTGAAGAGTTTGAAGGTATTGCAGAAAATGAGATTGCAGGTCACAAGATTATTGAACTTAAAATTAATTTCATTCCTAAGGGTTTGGTGCCTTTAGAGAGGATATTTTCAAAGGATGATACACCTTTAAAACCTGTTGTACAGTCTTCAGAAGAAAATGTAGTGGACTGTAATATTGGCACCCCTGAACATCCTAGAATGATGAAGATCTCAAAAGCACTCACAGCAGAGCAAAGAAATAGGTACATCAAGTTGTTAAAAGAGTATGTTGATGTTTTTGCTTGGTCATATGAATATTTGAAGACATATGATACTAGAATTATACAGCATAAAGTGCCTTTAAAACCAAATGTTAAACCTTTCAGACATAAATTAAGGAGGATAAATCCAACTTTGTTTCCTATTATAGAAAAGGAGGTGAAAAAGTTATTAGATGCTACGATTATTGTTCTCCTCAGATATTCTTCATGGGTAGCCAATTTAGTTCCTGTCAGGAAAAAGAATGGTGAGATCAAACTATGTGTTGATTTTCGAAATCTGAATAGGTCTTCATTGAAGGATAATTACCCTTTGCCAAAAATAGAACAAATATTGCAAAAGGTAGTTGGTGCACAAAGAATTTCTATGGTTCATGGTTTTTATGGATATAATCAAATTTCCATGCACCCTGATGACAGAGAAAAAACAGCTTTTACTATGCCCTAGGGTACTTTCATGTACGACAAAATGCCTTTTGGATTAATGAATGCTAGAGCTACTTTTCAAAGAGCTATGGACATAGCCTTTGTAGGGGAAAGAGATAAGTTTGTAGTGATTTACTTAGATGACATTACAGTCTTTTCACAATCAAATGATGAGCATCTAAAACACTTAAAACAAACTTTTCTGAAATGCAGAAAATATGGTTTATCTCTCAATCCAAAGAAATCACATTTTGGTGTACAAGAGGGTAAGTTATTAGGTCATTTAGTTTCAGCTGATGGCATAAAGATTGATCCAGAAAGGGTGAAAGCAATACTGAAAATAAGTTTACCAAGGAGCAAGAAGGATGTACAATATTTTATTGGTAAAATCAATTTTTTGCGTTGGTTCATACCAAATTTTTCTGAAACCACCAAACATATTATAACTATGTTGAAGAAAGATCAGGAGGTCAAGTGGACTGCAGAAGCAAAAAACTCATTTGAAAAGATTAAAATGGCCCTTACGGAAGCTCCAGTATTAGTAAGTCCTGATTTTACAAAGGAATTTTTAACTTTTTCTTTTGCATCTGAAGATACATTGGCTGTTGTTTTATTACAGAAGAATAAGGATGGTCTTGAACAACCTATTGCATTTTTCAGCAAGACCCTTAGATATTCAGAGATAAAATACATCACTTTAGAGAAGCAGACTTATTCATTGGTAAAAGCATTGAAGTTTTTCAGAATTTATGTTTTACATTCCAAGGTTATTGCTTATGTTCCTAATGCTACCATTAAGGATGTTTTGACTCAGCCTGACAGTGAGGGGAAAAGAGGGAAGTGGATTGCAAAAATAATGGAATATGATTTAGACATTAGACCTACAAAGCTAGTAAAGGGAAAAGGTTTAGCTAAATTTCTAGCTATTCAAATTGCCAAGCTTTAGGTCTACATCTCATGGAAGAACAGCCAGCACAGGAAGAAATCCAAGCAGAGCAGGAGAAAGAAAAGATTATGGACCACTATGCAGAATCGACATGGTATGCAGATATTGTACACTTTCTTTTGTATTTTCAATGTCCAGACCATTTAGACAAGAAAGCTGCTAGGTCTTTGAAGTTGAGAACTACTAAATATTGTTTGATAGAACAGCAGCTGTTTTGGAAAGATCCAGGAGGTATTTTGCTTAAATGTTTGGATAAACTAGAAATTGAAGGAGTAATCTCTGAATCTCATGAAGGTGCTTGTGGGGGACATAAGTATTGGAAGGCAACAACTTATAAAATTCTAAGAGCTGGATACTGTTGGCCTTCCTTATTCTCGAATGTATATCAGCAAGTAAGTGCATGTATCCCTTGTCAAAAGTTTGCTGGTAAGCAAAAGTTGTTGTCATTACCATTAAAATCAATTGCAGTTAATGCCCCTTTTCAGCAATGGGGTTTGGACTTCATAGGAGAGATAAATCCATCTTCTTCAGGAAAGCATAAGTGGATTTTGACCTGCTACATATTTCTTTACTAAATGGGTAGAAGCTATTCCCACAAGAAATGCAACAGACAAGGTAATCATAGGTTTTATTGAAGAAAATATTCTTAGTAGATTTGGATGTCCTCAGAAATTATTGATTGATAATGCTAAAGCTTTTAAATCTAAGGCTATGGGGGAATTTTGTGAAAAGAATGGGATTATGTTGAAACGCTTAACACCTTATTATCCTCAGGGAAATGGGTTAGCTGAGTCATCTAATAAGAATATCATTAAGAGTATCAGGAAGTTATTGAAGCAGAATAAACGATCATGGGATTCAATGTTAAAATATGCATTGTGGGCAGATAGAATAACAGTTAAAAAAGCAATTGGAACCTCTCCTTTCCAATTAGTATATGGTACTGATGCATGTTTTCCTATTTAGTTGGGTATCCTAGTGATGAAATTTTTTCAAGATTGTCACGAAGAACCTAATGATATCCAAAGAAGAATTTATGCACTGATAGAGTTACAGCAGAAATGGGAAACAGTGGAAGAAAATTCTCAGCTGTATAGGTTAAAGATCAAATAAATATTTGATAGAAAGATCAAAGAGAACACTTTTTCAGTGGGATATATGGTTTTGAGATGGGATGCTAGGAAGGAGCAGAAAGGAAACCATGGCAAGTTTGATAACCTTTGGTTTGGTCCTTTCATAGTATCGGTGATTCTAGAAAACAATACTTTTGTACTACAGACTTTGGAGGGTGGAGAATTGTCTAATCCAGTTAATGGACGATTCCTCAAGCATTTTTATAGTTTTTGAGATGGATACAGGACTTTCATTGTATATACCGGTTTGAATAATAGAATAAGGACTCCATAACCCAATGGAAATTTTGCAGACTAGCAGGCAGCAGCACAGAAGGCACTGGTCTATAGGTTCTTGAAGCCTCACAGGGAGGACTTCATCCCGCAGCAGGAGCCAGATGTTAGAGCTTGTTTTTGTTTTCCATCTTTTAATACATTTGTTTATGTTTTGAAGTTTGGTTTTATTCATTTCTCCGAGAAAATTTTGTTTCTTAGGATAGTTTGAATCTTTTTCCTTTAATTTTCATGTTTATATGATTTCTTAGTTTTACTTTTCAAATTTTGGTTTGATTTATTAGAATTCATAGTTAGAGGGCTTATAGAATGCTTATATGGATAAAAAGGTCTTAAAAAATAAAATAAAATCTTGATTAAGGTTCTTTAACCAAAGTTAAACCATTATCATGAGTTTTATTTTTGAAAATCATTAAAGCAGACTTTCTTGTAGCGCAAGCCTGAAAAAATTGCACACATGCACTACAAGAAAGTCACACAGTTCAAAAATCATCATTTTTGGGTCAGATTTTTTGAAATTCTCACACATGGGATGTCATTCATACTGGGTTGATAGGTTTTATACGTGTTTCCTCTAGAATGATCATTGTGACAGGTGTGAATACATCAAGCAAATCATCATGAGGGCGAGTCGCGGTGGTCTATTGCAAAGTGATGGAATAATGATGGTTGAACATAATGATACAAATGTGCCTTGAATCTAGTATCCCCTGAAGTGAACATAGAGCATATGAAGTTTGTGGTGAAGAACCAGTAGTCTGTAATCAAATTTTGAAACAGGGCGAAAAACTAGAGTTTCGAGGAGCGGTCGTTTGGAGTTATCGAAGTGGTCAGAGAAGATTGAGGAATGCAATTGGACACCTGATAGTCAACAAAACACAATTCCAGCACCTGGATTCATCACTTTGACAGGTAGGCTACGAATCGTTGCCAAAGTTCATAAATTTGGGGTTTTTCTAAGAAGAGGACTAATGACATAATTGATTGAAGATTATTAGTTTATAAACCTAATTCATACTAAATGACAAATTCTCTGTCAATGGAATTAAAGTATTTATCAGTTTAAACGAGAGAGTTCAGTTTAGGGTTTTAGGTTTCCCCATACAGCATTGTCTGCCAGATTGTCAAGACTTGAAGAAATTAAGAGTTTGTTTTATTGACAGAAGCTATTTGACAATTGTTCAAGATGAAAAGAAGTGGTAAGACTAATAGAGCAGAACCTTCAGACATAAGCTGGGTTCAAACTTTTCCAGATGATGCAAAACTGTTTTCAGAGGCAGGGTAGTTAGTGCTTTTTGAAAGAATTGAAGGTTATCATTCAGAAGTCTCTTATAAATTCTCTCAATGTTTGGATAAGGATATGGTGTCTTTTGATACTTTGAAGTTTAAACTGACCAGGGAATTGTTAGCAGAAGCTACAGGGATTTTAGATGAGGGTGAATACTGGTTTTAAAAAGTGCCTTTCACTTTTGATGCTCAGAGATTCTACTTCCAGATGTAGTAGCAAATTGGGGAAAGGGAGTACCTATTCAAAAGTTTAAACCAGAATGGATAGAGCCTATCAAAATCTTACAAAGCTATATCACTTGTAAAGGGAGATTTGCTTTTGTTTTTAAGTATCATTTTATATTTCTACAACATCTCAGTCATGAATCCAAAATGAATCTCCCATTCTTCTTCTTGAAAAGTTTACAAAAGATGTCTAGCAGGGTGAAAGAACATCAGGATCACACCAAACAATCAGTATTTCATCACGGGCTTATAAAACTAGTCATAAGGATTGTACTTCAGAAAAGAGAGAAGACATGGGAATATTTTCTATTTTGGTCTGGTTTCCAAACAGAGAAGGAAGAGCAGTCTCAGAAGAGACAGTTAGATAAAGGTCAGAATTTGATCAAGAAACTTAAAAGGAAAGTCACAGTTAAGAATGAAGAAGGTGGTGAACTAGGAAAATCTTCGAACCAAGAAGATGAAAACATTGAAATTGAACAGCAAATTAATGTTGAAGAAAACAAAGTTTGAAAGTTAGAAGTGAAGGAAATTGAGCCTATAGAAGATGATTCTCCTGAAGAACTGAACCAAATTGTAAATGAAGATGTGAAGGGACAGGAACAAGTCCCTATTACAGTACTCTTTGAAGAAGAAGAAAAATATTTATCTAATGAAGCTAGGGTTCATACCACTGATAAATCTAGGGTTTATTCTAAACATGAGATACACACCCATTATGAAGAAGAGACAGTGTCACGAAGGAAGAAAATGAAATTTGTTGAACTAGCTTCAATAACACATCAAGGGAAAGTTTTGAAAATGTTAGGAGAGGTTGGAGCAGTTTGGAGGCCCAAGACAAGGCCAAAGAACAAACTCAGGTTAAATATGAAGAAGTTGTTAAACCCTAGACTGGATGAAAAGAAGATTACAATAATAGAAGATTCATCATCTCAGGAGAAATTAGAAGACAATGAAGATGAAAACAAAAAGGTTATGAAGGGTAAAAAACAAATAGTTTCAGAAGATAAACCAGTTTTATCTGATACTAAGATCTCAGAAATATTCATGGAGGTTCGAGAGAAGATGATTCTAGAACACCATCAAAATGATTTAAAGAGCCTTGGTATAGAAAAAGGAGAGGTGGCTGAGAAATCAACTAAGTGCAGTATTGAAGCTGAAGAGTATTCAGAAATTCCAATGACCTTGACAGAGCATATGGAAGAAGATGAAGAAATTTTTAGGAAGCTAAAAATCCCTTGGATACCTGAAGGAATGCAACCAGTGTTAGAAGGAAAATACATGGATTCTGAAAATGAAAATTTGCAAAGGAGTATCAAGAAATACAAGCATCAAATTGAGTACCTGCATGAAAGCAATGAAGGATTAGTGACTGCAAATAAAATTCCGAGAGAAGGTCTAGAAGAAGTAAATAGTCACTATCAGGAATTGATTTCAGTTTCTAAAGAAGCTTTAAAAAGAAAAAGACATACAGAGAACCAGTTTACAGAACTAAAGCAAACTATTCAGGAGCTGATACAGCAGAATGAAGAGTTGACAAGAAGCGTTGCAAATTTGGAAGCAGATCACCAAAAGGCCAGAAGGAAAGCCCAGGCTTTAGAGGGAATTGTTCTTTTAGCAGAGGCAACAAAAGACTTGTAAAAGTACTTTAAGAAGAGCGGTTATTAATTAGTTCGAAAAGTTATTTCATTTTTGTATAATGATAGTTTATCTTGAACAATTCGATAGATGCCCTAAAATTAGTTTTGGATCAGTTATGTAACTGTTTTTGAAGGAACAAGATAAATGTAAGTCTGGGAAAGGACCAAGGGTTCGATTTTTGTTGCAAGAGGAGGCTATCAGGATGTGGTTTATGAGCTAAGTGTAAAAACTCTTATGTGTTTTTGATGAGTGAATTATGAAATATATGCAATTATAAGCCCTTTTTAGATTATTGACTGGTTTCATTTCTTATTTGTGTTAATCACTCAGTTAGTATACTCATTTCATGTTTAAGGTTTTTATGCATGAAATGCTTGTTAATTGTGGGTGGAACTCAACACTGTGACTATTGTGGTTGGTTTATGTTCTATATATTATGCATCTCAGTCCTTAAAATGCTCATGATTTAGTGTTTGCTTTGGTTTCATGAATTTTCTTCCCACTTGTCTACGAACTTTACAACCAAAAACCCAGAAAAACCTATTTTACTTAATTGTGTTTATTGAGATTGTGTTGGCTTGTTCTTTCGTAGTCTGGGAACAATTTCTAGCACAAACAATAAGCATTACCTCCCTTGGATGATGAAGGACATCTCATACTCTTTCCAAAACGAATAGTGAGGACAAGGGAAAGAAAGCTAAGGAGCAGAACTATAAAGGAATACTTGGTACAATGGAAGTATTTTCCTAATGAGGAAGACACTTGGAAAGATGAAAAAAATTTGTAGAGTAAAAATTGGCATTCCTTAAGGACAATAAATATTGGGTGGGGAGATCCAAATAACACTCTTTGCAAACAATGTTTCGCCAACCTACTAGTTACCTAGGTTGAGGTGAAGGCATAAAATTTTGTAATAAGGGAGCTATGAGACCCAAAAGGAACTTAGTTTACCATATTCACATAAAATTGGGTCACATAAATAATAAATGTTAATAAATAAGGTGGCATTGGTTCATGGAGACACTTGGAGGCTTATGGAGTCCTTGGGTGGCTAGATTCCCCCTCACACTGGGCATGACCTTCATCCAAATTTGAATCCATGGGAAATGTAATTTTCTTGGAGGGTGATGTGGTATCAAATAGAATATAATGAGCAAAGGAATTATAATTAGTAAAGGAGAGTAACTCCCATGGAAGAGGAAGAGACTAAAAGACAATGTGTGCCACTTGGAAGGATATTCCATGCACTCTATGACAACAAATGATGGAATATTCTATGACAAATATGAAAAATTCAGACCTGATTGCATACCTATGACAAATATGACTTGAAAGGGCTAAAAATGGCCACCAAGAGAGCACATTTGGGAGTTAGAGGCAACCATTCGAATTGGGTAAATAATTGGATCATGAAGGGGAAGAAAAGTGTCACAGGAGTTACTAAACCACTAAGATGAGTTAGAGGAATCCTATGGAGGGAGATTCGACCTTAGGAGGCCTCATGAAATTAATAAAAGGATGTATTGAGGAAGGAGAACATATTTTTATCATTTTTAATTGGCCTTTGACATTTTGGACAGATTTTGCTTGTCCATTGTACGGTGAGTGTTCACTCTCCCTGCTTGTGAACCAATTTCGAGGGAGTTGAAATCCTTTCCAAGTTGGTTGATGGAGAGGCTATTCAGTATTATATTCTGGCAGGCAGATATTGGGCCAAAAATAGTCTTAACATAAATTGCACAAGAAAATATAGAGGAGACTAATATTGGAAACCTTCCATTTTCTATATTCAGTAATACAATGGTGTTCCAATAAATAGAATTCCAACCACGTAGATAGGATTCGAATCTACCAACTAAACCTGACTGACTGGCTAACTAGAAATTTCTTAAATTACTATCACAACTAACTAGTCTAACTCCACATGTCTAATTCAGTTAATAATAAGTTAAAACTAGTTCAACTAGTTGAACTGGTGAGCTAGGTGAGAAAACATTCCTACCCTCATTTAGCCATGCAAAACAGGCGCTAACTGAACTGAAAGACATCTAATTGAATGTAACTAGAGATTGACTTAGCATAACTACCTACCTACCACAACCAACTGATGGACGATGCTCGTGGCAATCATAGTGGCTCATAAAATGTAAGTTTTGGTCTCAGAGGCACATCAACTCATGCATGCACATGCAGTAAGTGGCAGATAACCTCTATATGTGTTCCCCACACTCTATTGGTTGGCACCGATGGACACAGTGGAACTGGTGGACCCAAAGGCTCTGGTGGACCCAATGGCACCAAACTTAAGTAAATGACTCCTAAGTTAGGCATGGATATCTAATAGAATATAAATGGACAAGGAGAAAAAGTGAGGATTAATAATAATCCTAACATCCCCCTTTAATCCTAACTTTGGACAACCTAGACCCTGGTAACTAATACCAAAGGTCACCCATTACAATCTAAAGTAAAAAATATTTATCCATGTAAAATGAGGAAAGAGACAAAATCGCATGGGGAAAATCCTTCCTAAAAAATGGACATGGCACAAAATTTAAATGAATATCTTCACTATGTCTTTGTTATTCACTTGAATAAGCTGGATGTACTGCTTCTTGGTGAAAAACTTTGTAGCGTTGTTGTAGATTCCTTGATCATGTATCAGGTTTTTAATATTGCATAGACAAAAAGCATGAGGATAAGCCCATTGTAGCTCATCTACTAGTGATGAAGGATAATCATGTGAGTTATGTTTGATATGACAACATAAAATATCAGATCTAAACATAAAATATGATATGAAAAATAGATATGTGCAATCAACTCCTAACCAAAGAACATCAATGAAACCGACATGCACAATTTCTAGTGTAGCTGCATAATGGTGAACCCGATCATGAGCCTTCTTTCCAAGATGATGTGAAACCTTTATAATTATGTAATAGATATTATTAGGCTCTGATATATCATAAATTAATTCATATGGAGCAGCAAGCAACCAAGGTATAGTGGCTCCAAAATCCGGTTGAGTCACAGTAGGAAAACTAGGTGCAACTAGTCTACATTTACAATTGGGAAAATCTGGTGAGCATAAGGATCTAAAATTAGACCTAATAAAGGTTATATCACACCCAAATGTTTTTAACAGAAAACCACCTACAACCAATAATAAAGAAAAACAACCAATGATAGAAAACAAAGACATGATAACAACTTTCACCAGTGATACAGTATAGGAAACCATGAAATTGTCTAGTTTACCAACTGAAGAGTTTGGGTGTTGTAGGGTATTTTGAGTATAAAATGGATGGTACAGAGGTGTCATAACATGCATATCATGCTAAAAATAATCTTCTAAATCAGATAAGGAAGAATCTGAATGGAGTTTGAAGGATTCAGGTGAAGACAAGTCAGAAACTAGTGGTAAAAAACTAGTATTGAGAGGAGATGGCTCTGGGAGACTGATAGGTATTTTTTGAAGGGGAGAAAAATAGATTTATGATTCTGATATACCAGAATTAGTATCAAAATATTATACATCAGAAACATACTTTATTCTAGAAACCAATGCATGAGCATCATTACCTTCGAATTGCACAGTGTTATAGTGCCACTGGAAATCAACAGATTTTTCCCTTCTTGCAAAATATGGAACATCAATGTTGTTTATTTCGAGAAACTAACCCCTAATTCTTGAAAGTAAAGCCTTCATAAGTAGAGTTAGAACCTTCATATTCAGATTCCGAATTTTTCTTTTTCTCCTTCACTTTTAGCTTTCCTTTGGACTTGAGATTCTTGCTTCCAAGAGAAGCAAGTGCATGATCCTTTGAGGTTTTGAGAGTCCCCATTTGAATTAGCATGATATTCTCTTGTGTAATAGAATCTATGCATGCATCCAAGGATGGAATCCTCCAATTTCGAACTGCAAGCTTAGTAGCATGGAATGTTGACACAAAAACTAAGTAATCCAGACCCAACTTTGATAGAATGGGGAGGATTAACTGATTTTCTTCCTTCGTAATCCCACACTACTTGAGAAAACGAACTAGTGACTTAAAATTGATAAATTCCTCAATGGTTTTGAATTCACTTGGTCTCAATGAGATCAACCCAATCTCTAATTGATGTCCTCTAATATCATATTACTTTTCGAAGAGGGATTCAAGTTTGATCCACACTTCATTAGGGCCTTTCAAGCCATCAAGATGAAATAGAAGTTCAGGAGAGAGAGAGAGAGAGAGAAAGAAAGACATAAGATTCATCCTTCCTGTCATGCCACCTTGCTTTTCGAGTAACAACATTAGGCTCAATTTCTAAGGCCAAAGTAACTATGTAGAGACCTTTGCTGTAGAATAGTATCTCAATCTTGACTTTCCATTCATAATAATTGAATAAAGTCAAGGTTACTATCTTAGACAGATCCATGCTCTGCTGATGTGCTGATGGTGAGAGAACTGAATACCTACACAAAACTAGAAAAACAAGTTTTATTTAGCCTAACCAGGCTCAAATACCATATTAGATTCTGGAAGGCAAATCTTGGGCCAAAACTAGTCTTCACATAAATTCCACAAGAAAATCTAGAGGAGAATAACATTGGAAACCTTCCATTTTCTATATTCAGTGAGACAATGGTGTTACAATAAATAGAATTCCAATAATGTGGACAGGATTAGAATCTACCAACTAAACTCGACAAACTGGATAACTAGAAGTGTCTTAAATCACTATCGGAGCTCACTAGTCTAACTCCACATGTCTAATTCAGTTAATAATCAGGTAAAACTAGTTAAACCAGTTAATCTGATGAGGTAGGTGAGAAAAGGAGCCTACCCTCATGCATCCAGCAAAACTGGCGTTAACTGAATTGAAAGACATATAACTGAATGTAAGTGGATATTGACTTAGCATAACTACCTACCTACCACAACCAACTGATGGAGGCTACTAGTGGCACTCATAGTGGCTTCTAAAATGTAGGGATTGGTCTCATAGGCACATCATCTCATGCATGCACATGCAGTAAGTTGTAGATAACCTCTCTATGTGTTCCCCACAGTCTAGTGGTTGGTATCGGTGGCCCCAGTGGCACTGGAGGACCCAAAGGCTTTGGTGGACCCAATGGCAGCAAACTTAAGTAAATGACTCCTAAGTTAGGCATGATGATATAATAGACTATAAATTGACAATGAGACAAAGGGAAGATTAATAATAATCCTAACATTCAGACCTCTCATTGGAGTTGAATTAAGGTTTTTTAGTTGTAGGTGGAAGGTTCATATAGTTCAATTTCTCACCTATCTCCATATTCTCTCATTCCTTCTTCACCATTCCCCACACTCTCATTGATGACACACTTGTTGGAGTGGTGCTTGCGCTTGGATGAGTATATTTAATGAAAAATATTGGGTATATGATGTATGTATCTATACTCTTATGCCCATGTACTATTTAACTTGAAATCTAAGTAATCCATATGTGAACATCTTGCAATTCCATGCTATTAAACTACTAGTTTTCATGTATTTGACCTCTATATTGAATGAGTTGTATACCATATTTGTATGAAGGAATTTATATGATGTTTGAATCTGTTGGGGAAGAATTTTTTATTCTATATATTATATCTATAGTTCATTTCTTGATCTGAACCATTAACTCTACTTTTCATGTCAAAATCAAGCTAGTTATGCAATTTTCCTCAAAATGGTCATATGAATGTTGCACATTATAATCTATTTTCAGAACTAATAACCATGTGTAATGAAAGAAATTGATGTATGATATTAATCCCCATACTTTGTTTACAAATTTGGGCGGTTCGTACTTGAGTTTGGAATCCAATTTGGCCCACACCCTAGGGGGGATTTTGACCACAATTTCCTAGGAAAATTGCACTTTCTATTGTTATACCAAAACAAAGTTGTAGAAGCCTAAAGTCCGATAAAAAGTGTTTAGAGGTAATATTGGGATTTACTAAGACTCACCAAACCATTTCATTACATATTTAGGACCATTTGGAGTTAGTTGGAACCCCCCATATTCATGACTAATTAAGCTCGAATTCACGCAAACTATGCTTTTCTCCAAATAATTTCAAGTAGGGTTCTTACCACGGGGTCTTCACTTAGTAAAACCATGCCATAGCACGTTCATTCATGGCATGTGAAAGAATACCCCTATTTTCAAAAAATATTGGAAAATACCTCCCAAAATCATTTTTTTTAACCCCCTCCCAATATGCCTTCCTAATTTAAAAAAACCATATTTTCACTATATATTGCATGTATCCATTTTTTCATTTACATTTTTTATACCCCATTATATTTCTACCTAGTATATTGGCATTACCCCACGTGCACTCTACAATGCACCTTGCTTCTTTCAATGTATATTGTGGATGGAGATTACTTCACCCACAATGATTTTTACATGACATAATAAAAGTTTCCTAGACATCTAATCATATATGATTTTTACATGATTATCTCAAAGGCTAGATCTTATATATTCGTTGTTGTTTCAAAAATATTATAAATAAATATAATGATTATATGTTATTACATAAAGTTCATTTTTGGGTAATTTGCATCATATAATAGCATTGAATATGGGTCAAAATTATTTAAACTGTACTGCAACAAGCATGCTACATATTGGATCTCTAACAACAAGTAGCATAAGGCACATTAAATAGCCTATAACAAGCTAAATATTGATTACCATATATAAGGGTATATGACCATACTTCCCTTTCTTCTAGAAGTCATAATAGAAAAATCCTACCATGAATTTCACTCCATCAAAACACAGAATCTTAGAATTACAATCTGAGAGCATAACAACTCTTTGAATCTAAATGATTTAAATAGTAAACAATGAATTTAATAATTTCAAAATAAGAGAAGTCAAAAAGATATCAGTGGATTCCAAGTGCCCCTTATGATGTGCTTCATATAATTACTTTGATTTCGTATTCTAAAACAGAAGAAACAGACTATTTCATTTTTTGTCCTCGTTTATTATGTCCCCAAAAGGGAATATATATGAATCGCTTAGGTAGATTAATTTTATAGGCATATTTAATTTTTTTATTTTTCAAATGTTTTTATTATAGTTTGGATTAATTTTATTTTTTGAATTATTTAAATATTGATTTAACTTAGTTTTTATTGGTCTTTTGCAGGTGGCATTTGCTTCGGACTTTGTGTCCTAAGACCCGGCGGCGAGATGACCGAAGCATTCCCATTGACATGTATTGGAAAATAATTTTAAACCTATATGACTATGAAACCTGTGTCATGGTAATACAATCACACCAATTGTTCTCAAGATTGGGTAATAAATGTTTAAACTTATGTGACCATGAAACCTGTGCCATGGTAATACAATCACACCAATTCTTCGCAAGATTATTCATTGCTGAAAAGCAATACGCAAAGATTATTCATTACTGGCCTCCATGGGCAATTTACCTAGTAGCACTGCTTAATGACACCTGCCTCCATGCGAAATTTGCGTGGTAGCACTGCTTAATAACACCTGCCTCCATGCGAAATTTGCGTGGTAGCACTGCTTAATGACACCTGCCTCCATGGGAAATTTGCCTCACGTCACTACTCAATGAGGTGGTGAAATGGGGTTTAAATTATAAAGGAATTAGAAATGCGATTTCTTTATGCTCACATGTATGCTATGCTATATTAATTCTGAAATTTGCAGCTCTGCCAGGTGTGAGATGAGTTTTCTGGGAACGGTTGTTTTGTGGCGCTGTTGTCTATAGATCCGTGCTTTCAAACCATTGTTGTCTGTAGGCGCTCTAGAGGTATCTATTTAATTATTCAGTTAATTATTGATCTGTTATTGAACAAGAGAGGTGTACAATAAAAACTGGGCGACATCAGGACATTTTAGTGAAAAGAAAACATAGAAAACGTATTAGGCCCGTGTGACATATACCAACAATGGAGGATATAAGCAATGGTGTTATTTTTATAGCATTGGCTCTTTGATTTTAGTACTTTGTATTACTTTGTCAGCTGTAAGTTTGTTTTTCTACAAAATTTGAGTAGAGTTACTAAATTCCAGGTTATGTGCCTACCTTTCTTCTCATTTCATCATGCACATAATAGTAATAATTTTTTTTTCACAAAATAGAGATAGTGAAATTAATTGGATGATTCAATCTATTTTGCGATAAATGCCTGTCTTTGAGAGTTTGATCAGTCCCATTTCTTACAATTAAATGATTGAATTATTTGATAGCAAAGATGTGCCATCATAAGATCAATTAGATTTGAAAATTGGTTGAAGAGTAAGAAGCTAGGAAGGTGAGAATGGCCGGCTTCGGGAACTGCCCAAGCTCTCACCATCGCCAAGGCCAGCTGAAATCAGGGCCAGACCTGCGTGAAGGATAAGAGAATGACATACTTTCCAAGAAATCGACCTCTGGAACTTGACATTGAGCAGGTTAGTTGTAGCTTAAAAAATCTATAAGCATTGTTACAATTCTTACCGTTAAATCCACAGTTTGAATGGATATGGCTAATAATGTGTTTTTTTTTAAATTAGATTATCCTTAATATCAGAGTTTTGGAGGTAGAGAATAAATGATTGGAAAACCCTTTATAGGATTAGATAATGAGCTCTTTATTGTGATCCAAAGTAGTTTTATGATGAGATTAGTTTTTTTTCTACTCTATCCATGATTTTAGGCCATAACTGCGCTAAAGAAAGGGGCGTCTTTGCTCAATTACGAGCAGAGAGGAAAGCCTAAATTCAGCCCTATGTGGCCCTATCAGGATTTCTCATTCTCATAAACTGCAAAAGTACGAGCAGAGAGGAAAGCCTAAATTCCGCCCTATCAGGATTTCTAAGGTAAGGTTTTGGCCTCATTCTCATAAATTGCAACAAGTATTATATCCTAGAGAGCAGTATTTGCTTATAAGGTAATTAGAGTATGGGGCACTGGGGTATAAAATGAATAAAGTGAATAATTTGACTATCCACAATCAAACCAACATCATCCAATTTGAATGGTAGTAACCTTGTCTGCGGATATAAGCTTTCAAGCATTTATGGAAGTCTGATTATCTCTCATTAACTCTCCCTTGTCATTCAGCTGCACCTTTTCTTGTGAATCCGGTTGGAGTATTGCGGTCACAATGAGAGTAGTTTGGTCACAACGATTTGCTCCCACTCCTTCAAAGGAAGCTTAAGAATTATTACTTTTATGGGGAAGTGGAGATTTCCATAACAATCAGCCTTATTTAGCTTTGATTAAACCATGACGTGCTATGAAGATTAGAACTATCATAATTTATGGTTCCCACCTGTCCATAATGTATGTATAGTGCTTAATTTTTGTCATTTTATTTGAATTTCTTCCTTACCTTGTCGTTTTATATGATACATGCATTTATTTGGTGGTTTGTTAGGTTTTAGGTTTCCTTTCAATGCATTGAATCCTTCAAATATGTTTAATCTTGGTCCGCACTTGCTTTTGAATCCTTCAAATATGTTTAATCTTGGTTCACACTTGCTTTTAAATCCTTCAAATAAGTTTAATCTTGGTTCGCACTTACTTGGTTTATTAGGTTTAAAGCTTCATTTCAATGCATTGAATCCTTTAAACAAGTAACATTAAAAAAATAATCCTTTAAACTCTTCAAAGATTTCATCAAGCAGTTTACAGATTTGATCGAACTTTAGTAAATGATTGATTGGTTTGAGAATACTTTGAATATTTGTGGAATGTGATACAGGGTCGAAATTATCCAACGTTTTTGTCAATAAAGCCAAATTCCTCACGAATTCAGCTGTAAAAATTTTCTATATGCATTATACATTACTGGTCAACATTATGTCCGGCCTGTAACGTGGTTAAGATATAATTTATTTAAAAACAAACTCAGGATATATAACTAATACATCCATATTAAACTCATACATTATTTTCAAATTATGAAATAATGTAATCCGGACACATATTCAGATTACTCTTAATGATGACTTAGATAATAATATAAGAGATAAATCCAACGTGATGTCAATGGTTTCAGTTACACTGCAACACGTCTTTGAAAATCAATGGTTAATGTGGGCCACTCGAGCCTCAAATTCCGAGAACGCGCGTGTCTCTACTTTATCAACTAAGCAAAGATACACAGAAACAAATAAATGGTCAAGTATTTAGGTATTTATGGACAATCACTTTATTGCAGTATACTTTTAGTCTTCACGGAAACACAATAGGAATGATTGTAAGTGGTTATCAATGCTTCTCTTTTAGTCTTCACGAAAACACAATGGTGGAAGAGGCTAGCGACGCGACGATTTTGCCCGTCCAGCGATAGTCGTGTTCGTCCCGTCCGGCAACCAGCTTATCCTTTTTGTTAACGGAAACGACCTTACAACCTTGTCAGACTTCATAAGGTATGGCCATGGTGCATGACCATCCATCCAATACAGAATCCATTAATATGACCCCCACTCAGAATGTCAGATGCCTGCATTTTGATGTGTACGTGACCGAAATGGATGACTCGAGGCTGGGAGGGAGATGCAAATTTAAAATTTGAACAAGCCCAATCAATGTAAATGTAGATTCAAATTTTGAGTAAGAAATTTACGCTGGCCTAGACTTACTGGAGTTGTTGCCCAAAGGAAGAAGAAACCAGCAAACCAGCAGCTAATTCTCGCTCAATCCGTCCTTTCAGGAAGGCCTGATATAGTTTTCTTGGGATGGGAAGATGTTTTTCGGCCGCTTAGTTTGTTGTGGATCTTTCTATTCGAATCTGGTAGCGATTACCTGGAGTTCTTCTTGAGGATATAACTTCATTTTTAAAACCAGTTTCAATAAAGATGGAACATTGTCTTTCAATTTCATTTCGTTATTGACTTTCTTTTTTAAAATTTATTTTTCTTTGAATGAGATTCGAAGCTGATTTCAACATATTTTTTTTGGCTGGACCTATTTCTTTTTCTTATGATTTTTGCAGTAATGTTTTGCCATTTCCTGCAGCGGTTTGATGTCAGCAACGAGACGTCTATTGGAGTTATTTGGATTTCTTGGAATCGTTCCACAACTGGCTGAAGGGAGTATATCTCTTCCTTGCATTACGAGCCTTTGAAATCCCCCATATAATGGACTCGTGCAGCGGTTTTGCTTGGAAGAGAATCTTGTTATAGTTGTCTATTAAATTCTTCTACATAGAATCTTACCTGGAAAGTGTGGAAATTCATGGAAAAAAATCGTGAAAGTCTACGTGGAGGAGGTGAGGTATTAAGAATAGTCATGCTTCTGCAAGCCTTCAATCCAGGGCAGCTGGACCTAAGTACTGGACCTAAGTACTCTTCAACTAGAGTCACTGCAACAAATGAAAGAACAACCCTTTCGAGATAGATGAGCTATATGCTGTTTTCTGTTTGAATATTTCTTACAATGGTTTTCCTGCTTGAATTTAGTGCTCTTACTTTCATTGACTACAGCCTCGTGTTGATTGTCACAATTATGCAATTTATCAATTTTTTTGAATGTTTTATTGCAATTTATCAATTTATCAGTTGCATTTGTTCTAATTCGGCAGTCTGCAGTCAAGACGGAGATGACTTGGTGGTCAAAGAAACACAGTGGGGGCAACTTGTTTCAGGAATCCGACTGCTGCAAAATCCTGGACATATCTCAGCGCAAGAGAAAGCGTCTTCGTTCAGAGGAGCCACAAAATGGTGAATATAGAAATGCCACTGCCAAAACCGCATTTTCCTATCACAGGAACCATTTCCCCTCTTGAAATGTGCTCTTGTCAGCTTGGAAGCTTGTCATACTACACGCCGTCTCTCTGGAGCAGCCGGGGCTCAAGACTTAAGGGTTGCTCTTCGAATGCGTTTTTGTTTTTTCTTCTTAAAACCATCCTTTCAAAGCTGAATTCCTTATGAATCCACTCTAATGGAGAAGCTGAATTCCTTTGGAGCGCAGGCAGTCATATGAATAGACACTAACCAATATATTTTCAAAAGTGAGTGATGAGAATTTGAATTCCTTATGAATCCACTCTAATGGAGAAGTTGAATTCCTTTGGAGCGTAGGTGGTCATATGAATAGACACTAACCAATATATTTTCAAAAGTGAGTGATGGATTCTCATAGAATATGGTGTACAGAGGTGGTAGGAAGATTCGGTGGTAGGAAGATTCGGATGTGAGATGTAAGAATAGTGGGATATGTTATTGCTAGAAACAACAACAGTTTTCAGTTTTTATTTGTAATCAGGATAGTTTTCAGCTTTTATTATTTGAAATCACAGTATAATTTTTTTTTATTTTCAATAATCACACTATAAAAAATAGTTTCAACTAGGGATTAAAATTGAAGAGCTTTCAATGTAAAGAAATATGTTTTATGCAAAAGTAAAATTTAAATGAAAATTAAAAATTATATGTAAAATCTAAAATTAAGATTTTATGTGGTTTGATATTTTTTATTGGTTTAAAATTTTTAAAAATTACACATATTCTTTCATTATTATTAAATTTAAAAAACTCATATGACAAATTGATGTGTGCTTTTAAGTGACATCTAAATGAATAAAAGATAAAGCAAGTCCACACAAAGACGGAATGGGAGAATAGAAGGGGGATTTTGTTATTGTTGTTGGGTTGATATGAGAGAAAAGGGACCACTCCACAACAATATTAGTAGTAGTTGTCTTAAAAAGGTGCAATAACATGATGAAAAGTTTATGTTGAAGGATGAATTGATTGAAAATGGAAAAATAAAATTGATTTAATTCTTCCTGGAATGATTTATCTTTTATATATCTAATTTCATTGATTTTTTAAGAAAGTGTGTTTATCTATCTATCATGCTTATCATTGCACTAGACTTATCATTAGAGATTTTGATTAAAGGGTTCCATCCAACCTTGGGGCATTCATATTGTCCTTTAGGGAGAAATGACTCTCCTTTTTTCTTGGACTTTATCATTATATTATCTTTTTACATATATTAACCTAATAATCATTTTTACCTAATAGAAAAAATGCATTATGGTGTAAGAGGGGCATATGAGTCTTGTGGGTTAATATTATAATAAACATAATGCACTATAAAAAAGGTAGAAATGTCATGATCTTAATTGTTGCAATAAATTTTTAGGTCTACTTTTAAAACATAGCAAATGTTAGTTAATCCCCAATTTCAATATTTAATTTTTGGGACGTACTTGAATTTGTCATTAAAAAAAGTCAATTAGACTATATATCATAGTCCTTAATACATAGTTGATCTTTTTTGCATATTGAAGTAAAATATCTTACAATGGACAAGAGCAGCAAGAAAAATTCCCTACTGTAACAACATTGAACATATTCCCTTCCATATGTTTGATGAGGTGATCAAAGTGGAAAATATGTGGTGATTTTACAATCCATGAGGCTAAAGAAGGGAAATCTACATATCTTGCTACTAATAAATTACTAGTCCTAGACCCTCTTCAAAATTGCTAGATGCATGGGCCATCATCGATTCATTTTTCAGAGAGAATTCCTTCACTTGGCATGTATTTGGATGCCAATAATGATAGGTATACCATTCCTCATATGTAAAGCAGTAGCAATAGAGGCTGAAAAAATAAATTCCACTATAAACCGATTAAAACCTTGTAATAGATCAAACCCTCTCATCCATGGATTGGGTAGTGTTGCATCATCAAACAATACCTTGAACTTGGTCCAAGCCCTTTAAAATGTATGAAAGCATAATGATGTGACATCTTATTCATTTATGGGAGATTATTTCTTCATCTATATTTGATCTGTTTATACCAATTCAAATTTCTAGCTACATTCCCTCATTTGTTTTTGTAGCTCCATTGATATTTCCTCTAAGTAGGCATTGGGTTTCTTGACTAAAAACCGCCTACCATGCATGTAACACCCCTCCCCTCGATACCTATTTCCCTACTTCAATAAAACAATGCTTTCATCATTCTAAATATGAAACAATATTCTATTTTTCACATATAGTAAAAATGCTTTAAAATTTTTGTTTTTTTGTCAAACTTGAACTATACTAAGGCAATATGGAAAATTTCGAAATATGACATAAATAAATTATTTAAAATAATTGAAATTAATGCAAAAATTGGAAACAATATTCTTCTACCATAGACACAATGTACAATCAATGTGTTTGAAAATAAAATATGTTTTATGATACGTCAGCATTCGGCTATGGTCGAGTCGAATCACCCTTAAGGATTTTAATTAATCTTTCAGAATTAAATTTTTTAATCTCCACTTGCAATTTCATTTTGCAAAATGTATAATTCTTGCACAAATAAGTGTATTAATGAAATAATGTTAAAGAGATTGATCATAAACCGTCAAGAAATGTCAATGGTTTGGACTTTTATGTTTAAGGGGTTACTATGAAATGGATTCCTGTATTCTTACTCTTTTGTTATACTAATAAGAAATGGCATTATTCTGTTTAAGCTATTATTACAAAATGGATGTGTACTCCTAATTCTTTGGGATTATTCTATTGACTTTAGTAAACACGCCGAAATTCTTCCTTGTCCTTATGTCTATGAATAATCTTCTTTGTTACATGTCTCCAACCTTTCCAATATTATTGAACCCTTAATTTCCTTCTTTTAATTTTCCAGCCAAAAAATTCTACCTCCTTGTTCCCCACCTTTTCATTTTTTGTTCCCAGCTTTTAATTTTGCAACCTAAAAAATTCTACGGTTGTGCTCCCGTTTGAATCAAGCCTTTAATTTTCCATCCCAAAAAATTTGACCTCCTTGTTTAGTTCCTCGTTTTCAACTTCACCTTTCTCTTTGAACTCGGTTTTGTAAACCCATTTAACTCTAATATAGTTTTTACCTTTTGGTAGATGTACTAGAGATTCTTTTGTGAATCCCATCTCTATCTCTATCATCCCACTATTTTAAACAGGTCCTCTGCTTCATAGCCATGTCTAATAGGCTCAACAACATTGAAGCCTAGACGAAGCTCATTGAATAAGGTAAGAAAAGCAATCTCATACTATCATGTAATAATAGAAAGCCAACAAGAACTGGTACTGTTTTTGTTGTTAGGATTTGCATGCATGTAGCATTTGCATAACGTTATTGCAGTTGTTATGGATATGCTCCACCTAACCAAGAATGGCCTGTAAAGAGGCTTGTCAGGAGCTCCTAGTAGCAAATATGGCGTTGTGCAAGTGTTAATCTTTGTATGTATTATTATATAGAACAAAGAATGGGTTTTGAATGTAGAGATTACAGGAAAGCGTTCTGTTGTGATCTTGTGACCCTGGAATCCTGTTTTTTACTCTATACCATCCACCCACAAAAGAAAAAAGAAAAAAAGAAAACAAAGGTATTGCCAAAGTGGGGAATAAAGTAGTGTCCAATACCATTCAAGGTATAAAACAATACCACTCATTTGAAAAATATCATCATGGCTGCTTGCCTTCTCCTCTCCCTACGCAGGTCCAATAGCAGAAGGAATTTTATCTGTGAAGAACAAGACAAGGACAAGAATGTAGATGCACTGTGCCGAGGTTTAAAAAAAATAAAAAATATGCTAGATTCTGAAATCACAGAGAAAAAAATATGCTAGGTAAGCTACCGACGCGACGATTTTGCCCTGCGGCAATCATCGCGTCAGCACTCCGACCACAGGTGATTCCTCCTCTCCGTTGTCAGCCTCCCGTTGGGAGTCACCCCGTTAGTCAACTCCTTCCATCGTCGTTAGCGTGCCCACCGTCTCCCTCCGTCCCTCGCCGTCCCCCTCCATCTGTCGCCGTCCCCATCCATCCAATTAATTTTCCACCAAAATCCTCCCTGCACAATTCAAACAACCATCCCGCCTCTTCTCTGCATGCCTTGCTCTGCCTTTTCTCGATGCCTCCTCTCTGCACGCCTTGCTTTTCCTTTTCTCGATGCCTCCTCTCTGTGCTTGCCCTCGCCATGGAATGAGTTCATATAGCATTTGAGCCTATATTTTAAGCCACCTTGCCCTCTGATAAAGTCACATGGGGAGCCTACTTCGTGCTATTGTTTGGAACTATTTAGGTCAAAATTGGCAAGGTTTCAAGCTCGGTTAGCTCTGCACGCGACATTGGCACGGGTAACTCGTTGAGATGAATTTTTCGGTTGTTGTTTGTTTGCTTATAGTGTATTCAATTCTGTTGTTTTGGTAAGTGTGAAGTTTGTAGCTGGCTTTTCATCTACGTTGTTTCCCTTGACCTCACCTAGGTCATTACACCTGTAGCTTTTCTTCTTTATTACTTTTCATAAATGCATGGGCATGCTCTTTCACCCTAGCCCTTAAATACTCGTCAAGCTACACTGAATACATATGATACCCTGCTCAATTTTGTTCTTGCATATTTGGGTTCAACCTTAATTTGGCAGAAGCATGGCTCGACCTCAGCATATCTCGTGTCTTGATGAACTCTATACGACTCTTGGAGTCTTGCTTGCCCACCAGGAAATAAAGAGCCCATACGCATCCCTCATGCAAGCTCCAGTTTGAATAGTCATTTGAATAGTCAGTGGAGGAAGGGTGTTAACAGTAAATAATTAATTGCGAAAGCGCTTGTGTGCTTAGCAGGTATTTTGGGGTTGTTACAGACGACTTCAACAGCCTGGTCAACCTAAGTGTGGATCCAGCCTCAGCTATGAGTAATAAGGATGAGTCACGAAGATAGGGTCAGATTTGAGACTCGCCTTTGAAGGATCTATCCCCCCATATGGCATTTATTGGGCTTCGCTCATCAGCTTTGAACACTGCTATTATCCAGTAATGGGGAATCTGTAGGGTTTTAGCTTGATGAGTTCTTTGGGCACCGGAAATACTTCCAGAATGCTAAGTTATTTGGGCTACGATTTGCCCAACTTCAGTGACAAAGGAAATAATTGCATAAAACATTTGAACCACCTTTCCAATGTACTCTGTTCCGGCAGCTACTCGGTCTCGATCTCTAACGGGATATGAAAGAGGACCTAGAACCACTGCTATTGGATTCACTGCCTGTACCTCTGCTCTACCTGGCTTTGTTGCCTTCGCCTATAGAGAATTTGCTTCGTGGTAAACTGCGGTGTTACGTATGTGTATATACCTCTGCTTCTGCCTCTGCTTCTGAATGAGTTCATATAGCATTCCCATGGAATGAGTTCATATAGCATTCCCATGCTTTGAAGATTGGTTTGTTGAATTGTTGCTTGTTTTCTGTATTTAAATATTTAAATCTAATACTGTGTCTTGTTCCTTTCAAAATGTTGACTGGACTGAAGAGGATCTCTAGTATTGGTTTTGATCGCTCTTCCTTATTTCATATGGCATTCCCATGTTTTGGTCGAGTCTTTTTTATATACCTGCTTTACCAACTCTTCCATTTGTCCATGTTGGTTGAACAGGATTGGATATGAAGTCAATAAGCTCTGCATCACCTATCATCTCCAAGAAAAGATCTAAGAGGAGATCCAGTCGAGCCTGAGGTATCCATATCTCCGAGGATGAAACCGTAAATTTTAGGTCTCCAACAAGGATGAAACGAGGATAATCCATAATAGAATATTGTATAATATTGCCGCAATAATACCTTTAGTTCTGGTAAGGACCATAGCAATTTAAAACCCGGAAGTTTTATGATATTCTTTATATTATCCTTATTTTTCTGGATCCAGAAGAGTTAATGCGAGAACTTTTAGTTTTAAATTCTTTGTTACCTTATTGGAACTCTGCCCTGTCTGGAACTCTACCCCGGCTAGAACTTTGCCCCAGTTGGAACTCTTCCCCGGCTGGAAATCTGTCCCGACTGGAACCCTTCCCCGATGGAACTCTGCCATGACTAGAACCTTTCCCTAGCTGGAAAATCATGTGCTTCTTCTTAGCATCAAGGCTCTATTTCTTCATAGAATTAGAGCTAATATTTCTATAGGGAGAAGCACCGGTCTCTTTTCTTTTTGGCAAATGTAATAAAGACACAAATCGTTCACAAATGAAAACGAGGAACTAAACAAGGAGGTCAAATTTTTTGGGTTGGAAAATTAAAAGCTTGATTCAAACGGGAACACAGCCGTAGAATTTTTGAGTTTGCAAAATTAAAAGCTAGGAACAAAAAATGAAAAGTTGGGGAACAAGGAGGTAGAATTTTTAGGCTGGAAAATTAAAAGAAGGAAATTAAGGGTTCAATAACATTGGAAAGGTTGGAGACACATAACAAAGAAGATTATTCATAGACATAAGGACAAGGAAGAATTTCAGCGTGTTTACTAAAGTCAATAGAATAATCCCAAAGAATTAGGAGTACACATCCATTTTGTAATAATAGTTTAAACAGAATAATGACATTTCTTATTAGTATAACAAAAGAGTAAGAATACAGGAATCCATTTCATAGTAACCCCTTAAACATAAAAGTCCAAACCATTGACATTTCTTGACGGTTTATGATCGATCTCTTTAACATTATTTCATTAATACACTTATTTGTGCAAGAATTATACATTTTGCAAAATGAAATTGCAAGTGGAGATTAAAAAATTTAATTCTGAAAGATTAATTAAAATCCTTAAGGGTGACTCGACTCGACCATAGCCGAATGTTGACGTATCATAAAACATATTTTATTTTCAAACACATTGATTGTACATTGTGTCTATGGTAGAAGAATATTGTTTCCAATTTTTGCATTAATTTCAATTATTTTAAATAATTTATTTATGTCATATTTCAAAATTTTCCATATTGCCTTAGTATAGTTCAAGTTTGACAAAAAACAAAAAATTTAAAGCATTTTTACTATATGTGAAAAATAGAATATTGTTTCATATTTAGAATGATGAAAGCATTTTTTTAATTGAAATAGGGATATAGGTATCGGGGGGAGGGGTGTTACATGCATGGTAGGTGGTTTTTAGTCAAGAAACCCAATGCCTACTCAGAGGAAATATCAATGGAGCTACAAAAACAAATGAGGGAATGTAGCTAGAAATTTGAATTGGTATAAACAGATCAAATATAGATGAAGAAATAATCTCCCATAAATGAATAAGATGTCACATCATTATGCTTGCATACATTTTAAAGGGCTTGGACCAAGTTCAAGGTATTGTTTGATGGTGCAACACTACCCAATCCATGGATGAGAGGGTTTGATCTATTACAAGGTTTTAATCGGTTTATAGTGGAATTTATTTTTTCAGCCTCTATCGCTACTGCTTTACATATGAGGAATGGTATACCTATCATTATTGGCATCCAAATACATGCCAAGTGAAGGAATTCTCTCTGAAAAATGAATCGATGATGGCCCATGCATCTAGCAATTTTGAAGAGGGTCTAGGACTAGTAATTTATTAGTAGCAAGATATGTAGATTTCCCTTCTTTAGCCTCACGGATTGTAAAATCACCACATATTTTCCACTTTGATCACCTAATCAAACATATGGAAGGGAATATGTTCAATGTTGTTACAGTAGGGAATTTTTCTTGCTGCTCTTAAGATATTTTACTTCAATATGCAAAAAAGATCAACTATGTATTAAGGACTATGATATATAGTCTAATTGACTTTTTTTAATGACAAATTCAAGTATGTCCCAAAAATTAAATATTGAAATTGGGGATTAACTAACATTTGCTAAGTTTTAAAAGTAGACCTAAAAATTTATTGCAACAATTAAGATCATGACATTTCTACCTTTATTATAGTGCATTATGTTTATTATAATATTAACCCACAAGACTCATACGCCCCTCTTACACCATAATGCATTTTTTCTATTAGGTAAAAATGATGATTAGGTTAATATATGTAAAAAGATAATATAATGATAAAGTCCAAGTAAAAAGGAGAGTCATTTCTCCCTAAAGGACAATATGAATGCCCCAAGGTTGGATGGAACCCTTTAATCAAAATCTCTAATGATAAGTTTAGTGCAATGATAAGCATGATAGATAGATAAACACACTTTCTTAAAAAATCAATGAAATTAGATATATAAAAGATAAATCATTCTAGGAAGAATTAAATCAATTTTATTTTTCCATTTTCAATCAATTCATCCTTCAACATAAACTTCTCATCATGTTATTGCACCTTTTTAAGACAACTACTAATAATATTGTTGTGGAGTGGTCCTTTTTCTCTCATATCAACCCAACAACAATAACAAAATTATATCAACCCAACAACAATAAAAAAATTATCTCCCCCTTCTATTCTCCCATTCCGTCTTTGTGTGGACTTGCTTTATCTTTTATTCATTTAGATGTCACTAAAAAGCACACATCAATTTGTCATATGGGTTTTTTAAATTTAATAATAATGAAAGAATATGTGTAATTTTTAAAAAATTTAAACCAATTAAAAAATATCAAACCACATAAAATCTTAATTTTAGATTTTACATATAATTTTTAATTTTCATTTAAATTTTACTTTTGCATAAAACATATTTCTTTACATTGAAAGCTCTTCAATTTTAATCCCTAGTTGAAACTATTTTTTATAGTGTGATTATTGAAAAAAATATATATATATACTGTGATTTCAAATAATAAAAGCTGAAAACTATCGTGATTACAAATAAAAACTGAAAACTATTGTTGTTTCTAGCAATAACATATCCCACTATTCTTACATCTCACATCCGAATCTTCTTGCCACCTCTGTACACCATATTCTATGAGAATCCATCACTCACTTTTGAAAATATATTGGTTAGTGTCTATTCATATGACCGCCTGCGCTCCAAAGGAATTCAACTTCTCCATTAGAGTGGATTCATAAGGAATTCAAATTCTCATCACTCACTTTTGAAAATATATTGGTTAGTGTCTATTCATATGACCGCCTACGCTCCAAAGGAATTCAAATTCTCCATTAGAGTGGATTCATAAGGAATTCAGCTTTGAAAGGATGGTTTTAAGAAGAAAAAACAAAAACCCATTCGAAGAGCAACCCTTAAGTCTTGAGCCCCGGCTGCTCCAGAGAGACGGCGTGTAGTATGACAAGCTTCCAAGCTGACAAGAGCATACATTTCAAGAGGGGAAATGGTTCCTGTGACAGTAAAATGCGGTTTTGGCAGTGGCATTTCTATATTCACCATTTTGTCGCTCCTCTGAACGAAGACGCTTTCTCTTGCGCTGAGATATGTCCAGGATTTTGCAGCAGTCAGATTCCTGAAACAAGTTGCCCCCACTGTGTTTCTTTGACCACCAAGTCATCTTCGTCTTGACTGCAGACTGCCGAATTATAACAAATGCAACTGATAACAGTGATAAATTGCAGTAAAACATTCAAAAAAATTGATAAATTGCACAATTGTGACAATCAACACGAGGCTGTAGTCAATGAAAGTAAGAGAACTAAATTCAAGCAGGAAAACCATTGTAAGAAATATTCAAACAGAAAACAACATATAGCTCATCTATCTCGAAAGGGTTGTTCTTTCATTTGTTGCAGTGACTCTAGTTGAAGAGTACTTAGGTCCAGCTACCCTGGATTGAAGGCTTGCAGAAGCATGACTATTCTTAATACCTCACCTCCTCCACGTAGAATTTCACAATTTTTTTCCATGAATTTCCACACTTTCCAGGTAAGATTCGGTAAGATTCTATGTAGAAGAATTGAATAGACAACTATAACAAGATTCTCTTCCAAGCAAAACCGCTACACGAGTCCATTATATGGGGGATTTCAAAGGCTCGTAATGCAAGGAAGAGATATACTCCCTTCAGCCAGTTGTGGAACGATTCCAAGAAATCCAAATAACTCCAATAGACGTCTCGTTGCTGACATCAAACCGCTGTAGGAAATGGCAAAACATTACTGCAAAAATCATAAGAAAAAGAAATAGGTCCAGCCAAAAAAAATATGTTGAAATCAGCTTCGAATCTCATTCAAAGAAAAATAAATTTAAAAAAAGAATGTCAATAATGGAATGAAATTGAAAGACAATGTTCCATCTTTACTGAAACTGGTTTTAAAAATGAAGTTATATCCTCAAGAAGAACTCCAGGTAATCGCTACCAGATTCGAATAGAAAGATCCACAACAAACTAAGCCGCCGAAAAACATCTTCCCATCCCAAGAAAACTATATCAGGCCTTCCTGAAAGGACGGATTGAGCGAGAATTAGCTGCTGGTTTGCTGGTTTCTTCTTCCTTTGGGAAACAACTCCAGTAAGTCTAGGCTAGCGTAAATTTCTTACTCAAAATTTGAATCTACATTTACATTGATTGGGCTTGTTCAAATTTTAAATTTGCATCTCCCTCCCAGCCTCGAGTCATCCATTTCGATCACGTACACATCAAAATGCAGGCATCTGACATTCTGAGTGGGTGTCATATTAATGGATTCCGTATTGGATGGATGGTCATGCACCATGGCCATACCTTATGAAGTCTGACAAGGTTGTAAGGTCGTTTCCGTTAACAGAATGGATGAGCTGGTTGTTGGACGGGACGAACGCGACTATCGCCGGACGGGCAAAATCGTCGCGTCGCTAGCCTCTTCCTTTACTTAATGTATAAAAAATGATCCAGCTTCAGAATCCAAAATCTTAACCATAGATAATTTAAAAAATATAATAAAATAAAAAAATTATTAGAATAAGATAAAGTAATTTTAAAATAAATATCGTAAATTGATTCTAATTAGTAAGAATCACTTTCTTTTACTCTTTTTAATATTATATTATAGATATTTTTAAAATTAGTTATTTTTATAAAAATAAAAAAAATTATGTTTTTATTCTAGTAATTTATTTAATGGCTAACTTTCTCTTTTAATTGTATTTAATATGTCATACTCTCTTTTAGAAGATATGTGGATATGTTTTTGTTTTTGTTTTTTATTTTGAAGTAAAAGAGCAAGAATATTCTATTATTGAAAAAAAAATATCAACCACATAAATAGGGCATGACTAGCTATAAGCATGAAACTAGACCCACCTTTATGAAAAGTTAAAGCCATTCAAAATTATTCTCAATTTGCCTTATTGAGACACTAGACTAAAGAAGAGAGTTTGAGTCCATTTAATGTTTAAGAAGTCTAAGTTTCCAAGATATACAAAAATAGCCAAACAACTTTGATGACCATAGGATGGCCAAGAGCCCTTACTACTACACATACTAGGTCAAGACTGTATACCTATTATGAAATAGTTCAAAATAATAAAGATGGCCAAGAGCCCTTACTACTACACATACTGGGTCAAGACTATATAACTATTATGAAATAGTTCAAAATAATAAAGAAACATATGATCTCAGGAGGTTGATCAATTGAGATGGAGTTGGAGTCACTAGTTCTTCATCATCATCACCTGTTTCAATGGTTTGGGGAGAGACTGGTGTTTGGTATTCTAGAGGATCCTTGACAGCCAGGTGTACACCCAGTCTCTAGCCTATAATGTCAAGATTTGTGTCCATGAATTTAAATTCAAGCCTCATCCACTTTAGTGGTTCCATGGGTGCCTTGAGTGCTTTTATTTCCTCCCATGGATTTTGTGTCTCTTTTATGATGTCCATCAATACCCTCCCCATTAGGAATTTGTTGGCCCAGTATAAGGCTAGTGAACGACCACAAAGAGATATCCTTGAGTGGGTAGTTCTTGGGTCCATTATGGCAATTTTCTAGTTAGTTAAATTTATCCTCCTCTTGAAAAATATCATGATCTTGCCAAATATCCTACTCTGCCTTCTCCAATTCCTCCTGAATTTCTATCGGAATGGCTTCCTTGTAGTACTTGGCATCCTGGGCCACCCTTCGTTGAGCTCGAGTTAAGATTGACAGAGTAATGGTGGCTTTCCCCTTCTCCCTACTACTATTTTTTAAACTCTCGATGCCCTCTGCACCTATATTTTTCATATTCTTCTCCATCGTCCTTGCCAAACCCAAAGGATATACTACCAAACAAAATTCCTCCCCCTAACTCTGTGTATATGTAACACACCCATAAATCATCAATAGATCCTTGGGGTACATGGTGTAAAATTTGTCTTTTAATGAAACATTCAAGTACACCAATTTGTTAGTCTTGTTGAATATTGACTTTATAATCAATCCTAAAGGTTATAAGTTTGTAAAAACAATCACACCTACTCAACATGTAAATGGAGACTACTACTGTTTAGCAATTAGTGGTTCCATACTTTAACAAAAATTCAATATTGAAAATCATAACCAACATAAGCAATCTAAGTTATAAATATTACTAACACCAATACCATAAGGTCTCTTCACCATATAAGGTATGGCATTCGTGGTTATTGTGTCTGTTACATTCAAGCACTGTTCCCTTTACTAATTAACCACAATAATAATGTATATATATACAAAAATATATAAATAATATGCCATACATATTATTCCTTAATTTGAAACCTCTTTTTACATTTTCATAGGCACATATATATCTTTGATACAATAATCAAAGCTTCGAGCAATCTCAAGCCACATAGGTACATTAGAAGATTCTTATTCAAATATGTATCTGCTAACACGTATTATTATACACATAGTTAAGACACATGCAATATGCTAGACACCTGACAGTCCATTTCATGTAATGATCACTCCTAAGCGCATTCGTAGGAGATGTGGTTCTAGTCTCCTGTGTAGTCCGTTGAGGAACAACAAGGTTAGACAGCTTTATTACTTCTAGTGATAAAAACAACCTAATAGATAAAATAAGTGCATATGCACAAATGATTCCACCATAATGTATTCATGGAATTAGTCTAATTCTTTTCCACCAATGGATAGCATTCTCTGCAGTAACATCTTGTCGACAATCAAGTTAGTCCATAAAACATTAGAAGCATTATAAATCATTTTAATATCATCCTCTACTTAATGCATAACATAAAAAATCCGGTCATTAAGGGCTCTTTTAAAAAAAGGCTTAAGCGAATGAAAACTCGACATTGACTTTCCTCCCAACCATTGGATCCATTTGACGTATGTTTTTCTGCCTAGAGCCACCCCCGAGCTAGGCGACTAATCCACTAAGGTAAGGAATAACTATAATCTTTCCGAATAACTCTAAACATGATCTATATGTTCAACTACCCCTTCATAGAAACTAAATAAGTAAAATCATAGTAGCGATCTAGCAGTTAACCAGGCACACAATAAAGGTAGCATCTACACAAAAAGATAGTTTTTATAAGGGTTGATCTCCCTTTGAGATCAGCCAGTTTACCTTGATTGATCTTCTCCTAGATCATACAAGACTTAGAGCTTGATTTGTTTACAAGATGGGAATCATACAAGGCATGGAAGTCTCGCATGCAATGGGGTTGGATCTTCTTTCCAATAATTAACAGATATGAGAAAACTTATATAGGATTAAGTCAAGTATAATTCTTTTCAACCAGAGAAAACTAACAACCTTCATGCATTAGGTATTTGAACAAGAAAAAGAGAGTGGACACCAAAAGTAGCGCTCGACCCTCTCTTAACTTCACCATGCACCAAACCTTATGCATGAAGATAATATAAATAGAACTATAATTTTAAGGTGTATCTAACCAAAGTAAGCGAGGGTTGCACCCTTTCTCCAACCAATTGTAGCTAAATAACAATAAGACTCTATAAGGGGCGGATTTATAGAGATTCCCCTCATTGTTTGACCATGAACAAAAAATGAGTAGGGATTTTTTTTAACCATTAACATAGGTTCACGATCTACACATAATTAATAAGATATTCTCATAAATTTAAAATGTAGGTAGAGTGTTTATAAGGATCACGATTGTTGGCCACTTTTCCCCACTTGCGCAACCCAGGTTCTACGCATCCGGTCGATCCAACAACTACCCGAGATACCGGCCCGATAGAGTAAGCACCATCAGCAACACCTGCGAAGCAGGCGCAGTCTCACCTGAGATATCTCATAGATGGGTAACCGTCGGGACCATGTTTCCGCGATTGTCAGGGAAGTATAGTCCCTTGGCTCGTAACCAAGGGGATCAATGAAGGCAATAGGGCGGCTGGATGGAGGAGTCGGTTCTACGTGAATGAGCACAACTGTATGTCATCGCATGCGACCTGACTTTCCTTTCCCCCTCGCAACTAGCACAACTCATGCAGCGCAGCTGACTCACATTAATCGGCTCTATGACTTAAGTCGGGATTCATAACAAGAATTATACAGAATGATATATATATTTATACAGTTTCAATTCAGCAAGATATTATGTTCATCCATCTACCAATTGCAAGAAACTAATAGGAACTAAACCACATTAAACATTATACGGAAAGCAACCATTAATCAATCACATAAACATTCACCACATCAATCACTCAATTGGACACAAGAAATAACGTGGAAACCCATATGGGAAAAACCACCAAGGTTCTCTTCATCTAGCATGAGAAAGGATATAGCACCTTGTAGTCTACGAGATGCAAATTGATCTTGAGATATTTCTTTAAGTTCAGACTCATAGTTCTCATGCTCTCTGGTTCGCTCTCCTACTCTACTCCTACTCCTAGTGGTCTGCTCCCACTGCAGTCAGATCTGCGGCTAAACAACCCCTCTAATTCCACCATATTCTTCCTGAGTCTACTCCTCTTCTGATCACTATGACATTACAACATAATCGACATCGCCTTCCATGGATTACCGCTTAATAACAAACTACTACTGAAAAGTAAACAAGGATCAATGAAAATCTTACATACCAACCTTCTAACCATTGCATCCTTCCTATTTATACTAATTTACATGGCCACGCAGGGCCAACTGCATCCCGGTAGTCTGTTAGCCGTCACCATCAGCCACCCCTCTGGTTACAGCTGTGGTGATCATGACTTGACACGAGGCACTATCGACCTGACTTACAAATATCTTCTCGTACGTGCATATCTACAGGCTTACGTCATCTTATATGGCCATGATCTGGATTCTGTATCTATCGCTTTTCGGCCGTTTTCCCCTTATACGTGTCTGTGATCGCCTTTCCTTTGCAGCGCATTTCTCCGTTTTGCCTTCGTGGGCCCTTTTCATCCTTCGTGCTCTTCCTTTGCTTCTATCGCATGCGCGGCACATTTTCCTTGGCTGCGTGCGTGAAGTTCCTTCTTATGCCCCTTTCTCGGGCCAACAGGCCCCCAACACTCACCTGTGGCTCATCTCGAGCCACTAAACAAGGGACATATGAGAGACCCGATCTGCCTGGTATCTTTTTGAAAAAATATAGATAGATTTTTTTTCTTTTCAAGGCAACTTTTTGACAGGTTCTTGTGTTTCTCTCCTCCTACTATCTTTAATCCGACCCCTCTTCACATTTGGAATCGCTTGAAATGAATCAGCAAAATCAATCACAGAAGGTTTACTGCTACTAGAACTTATATCAGGCCCCTTCCCTTTTACCGACCTTTTACCTTTATCTTCAATCCTGGCATCATCCTTATCATCGCGACCCCGACATTTCTATCCAAACTCTCTGAATCTATCTGCAAATCGTTATCTTTACTGCAGCGGAGATAAGCACACCGACATGGCTTGTTTCGCAGCACCATGTTAGAGGATGGGTAATGGAGGATTCGATGGTAGAGTTTGCTTGAGCCGAAAAGGTAAGGTTATGCACTTCTTATTGAGACCAAGATCCCTACGAAGACGAATGTTGTCTTTTCTCTGGGACTCTCTCATCATCTTGTCATAGTCCACTTCCAATTTTACCAAGGGTGCTTAGTGTCCCATTCCGACACAACAATCCATGTGACCTTGGTCCTTCCGCCATTCTCATGCTCCAGAGAGTTGATGCGCAGTTGCTGTAGGTTGCTGCAGCTTGTTCTCTTGCCGCGCTTCTTCGAGTTTCTCTCTTCTGCAGCGCTGTCTTCACCACCCTCTTTGCCATATATATGAACTTTGAAGATTTGTCCATATTGAAAATTGGACAAGTGTTTCTAGCCTGGGTGGTGGAGGTGAGTGATTTGCCAAACTTTGACAAATTTCACCTGAGCATCAGAGAGTTCAAGCAAACTCTTGCCCATTGGACCCCTTGCAGCCTGCTAAGAGCCGAAGATCCCACCTGAAGGGGTGGATGCCGCGGTTGTCTTCCAAGCCTGCAGAATTTGTGAAAGAATGCAGAGACTATGGACCGGACCCCGTAGAGCTTGTCAAAATGGGCCGAGTCTCTGGTCCCTACAGGAGTCCTCTCTGGTGCCACCGACAAGACCGATACTCTACCGATCTACTAATAGCCAAGGATGACTTCGCCGAAGGCTTTTCAATGGGTTGAAGCCACTGGGTGACTATCACCATCTTTCTTCTTGCTGTCTCTAGATACACCCAACAGACTGAAAGTTGTAGCAACAACTTTAGCCCTCAAGAATGCTCAGCAAGAGACTCTCCAATTCATTTGTAACTACATCTAGTGGGTTAGCAGCATAACACAATGATGTCTTCTTAGTGCAAGCGAACCTCGATCTTATAGGAAGAGCATCGGGTCGTCTTTCGTGGTGACCTATCTAGTGGCATTATGAGGACAAGACCCTCACCTTATGTACCGGATTTCCTTCTTAGATATTCTATGATTACAGGTGTCACCACTTTTGGGTAGTGACAGTTGTGAGCACGTGTGGATGGGATGGACGACCACGGTGACCGAGTTCTCCACACTTGATCTGGTTGTAGTGTTGTCCTGGCCCCAGCGCCAAATCTCCGTTGAATCTTGATGCATTTAACGGTCTGTCAGGACGTGCCAGTTGTCTCAAATTTTCCATCACTTGCTTCATAACCATTTTTGGCGGCGGTTGTAATGTGTCTCATCATGTATGCACAACTTTTGCCTTAAGTTCTATCGGCCTGCCACGCACACGTGTTTTTTTTTCTTCAGCCTAGTACCTTGGTCACCTTTGCGTACATTATTTTGAACTTGTTGGTTCTGGGTGTATTTGCGTAGTATCACAGACCTTTCCATGGAATGACTGCACCATTGCTTCTATTTTAGCAACTTCCATTGCAGCTTCCTCTACTTGCACAGCCAATTGCTCCACCTGGTCGGACTGTACATGCTTCAACAAGTCTTTTTCTATCGACCGCAATATGCCTTGAATCTTCTGTTGCATCGGCTGAATATGGTCTGTGAGCTTTTATGCCTCTGATTAGAATTCCTCAACCTTGGCTTCCCTAGCTTTCTCCTGCTCATGAAGGGTCTGGACTTCCTGCTGGAGACTTTTGATCTGTGTATGCTTAATAACCTTTTGCTGGAGGGGTAGCTTCCACATGTCCACCTTCACAGCAGCAATGCGCTGATCTGCCTTGCGAATGCGCTGCCTTATTTTCTCAGTTGCGTCATCCTCAAGCAATGTTTCCCAAATGGTCGCAACATTGTCTACGGCCTTTGCGCAAATTGCTTCTCCGCCTTTAATTTTGGTAGCAGCTTCAGACACTGTTGTTCTTCTTTCTGCCAGCACCTCTGGGGATATGCTTGGTATATACCGGGCTTGTAGATCCTCTACTTGGCGATGAAGATATTGCGCGATCTTCGCAATCCTGGACACTTTAGCCAAGGAGTCTTCATCAGCTTGCCAAGCCTCCGTTGGGAATGTTGCGATGACATTCTTAATAGTATTGGCCAACATGACACAGCTTTTCTCCTGGGCCAATATTTCTTGCGTCTTCTCAGCCAGGAGGTTGGTGTGCTCCTGCAATTCCCGATCTTTCCCTTGCAACAGGTCCTTGCGCAGCTTGGCCTTCTTTTTCTATTTTGCTGCCTAGTAGGCAACAACATTTTGCCATAGTCGGAGTTCAGCTACAGCTTCCTGGTGGATGATTAGATGTCATCCAAGAGCAACTTGGAGAAGTCTATCTCGATGGTGCTATTATCAATATTTGCAGTTGTCTCTTCCTTCATGTCAAGTGCTTGGGTCTGAATGAGTACCTTGATTGGTGGTTCCCACGGCGGTGTGAGTAGAGGTATGTTAGGATCAATGCGATATGCTTTGGTGTCCACCGTGTGCTTGACCTCATTGATAGCTATTGTTAACTGATTGAGGTGGGTTTGGAATTGGGCAACGATGTTCTCTGTTGGGCCCTTATTCCACCAATTTTATCTTGCGCAACTTTCGCCACGGCATTGGCAAGTTCTTGCAACTCATCCTCTATTAAAGTAGTGGCGTTTGATTTTCTGTCTGCCTTCTATTTCTTCCGCAACGATTGGCCTTCCTCGGGCTGCACACGGGTCTGCGTCTATTCTTCAATATGCGGCTGTGCTGAAGGATGTGGGTCCAAGTCCTTCATATCATCATCATCCTCCATGTTTTCTTGTGGCGGATCTGCTTGGGCATCGTCACCCTTTTGGTCTTCACCCATTAGAGGAAATTTGGGGTCTAAAATGGGCCTTATAAGAAAACATGCCAACAATAAATTTTGTGAGTTGGAATTCAAGAACCAATATAATTTCAATAAAATTAGTCAACCATAATGGTTGAATTGGCATATTTTTCATAAAAGAAAACTACTTTTATTGTTCGTATTTTCGACATACCTCCATGTGTTTTTACTCAAATGTCAAGCGCGAGAGCTTGTTGGATGAGGAATTTAATTCTGCATCCAACGGGTACCCACATCGCATACTTTTGATGGACCCCACTGACCAAAAAACAAGAAATACCTAAAAAAATGTGATGATGATGTCATCATCACATTTTTTCAGGTATTTCTTATTTTTGGGGTAGCAGGGTCTGTCAAAATTATGCAGTATGGGTAATCATTAGATGCAAAATTAAATTCCGCATCCAACGAGCTCTCTCACTCAGAATTTGAGTAGAAACACAGGGAGCTATATCGAAAATACGAACACAAAAAGTAGTTTTTTTCTTTCTTCCTCCAAAATTAATAACTATTATTTTATTATTTTATTATTTTCCTTAGGAGTCCCATTTTAGACCTCAAATTTCCTCCAATGATTAACTTGATGAATGGGTAGTTCTTCGGCATTTAGGTCTTCAGGCAGCGGCTCTGCGAGTGGACTGCACCATTCCTCAGGCCATAGCTTGACGATTTCATCCACATCATCGTCGGTTACAATGAAGATGGATTGATGTATTTGCCGAGGTGGACCCTTTATAGGCAACAGATTTATATTATGCATATCAGCTTCAAATTTGACAAAAGCAACATACCTGTGCACGGTTGTGGTGCGGATCCTGTGGGTTTGCTGAACAACCTGTCACAGTGCCTCGATGTTCAAGAAGAATACCACATTGTTATCCTGCTAGTGCTTGTTGTCGGCCTTGTCTTCCCATAGATTCTGATATTTTTCCCCCAAACAGGATATCGGGACATCCATTTGGACATAGTCCAGGGGGTCAGCCCAGACAGTGAAGGAAATCAAAATTAGCAACCAAGAATAGTAGAATTTATGACCTTTCTTTTGTTGCTCCAGCATCACATTTTCAAATAGGGCGTTTAGCAAGTACCACGACTAGTTGAATTTTTGTCCTCGTGCACATAAATCTGCAACTTCTATTACCCCTATGGAACATTGTGTCGATACCACTTTATGAAATATTTTACAGGATAATATTTTTGCAGCAACCCAGACACTTTTGTCTTGGATGGGCCCAATTAAGTATCCTCGTCCTGCGTGCTGATGGTTGTCCTTTCGCTTAATGTCCCGATTATTATGCTTAGCAAGGTAAGGCAGAGGGTCTTTGCCTTCGCTTGGGATCCCTGTAATTCTCGCTATTAGTTCAACAGTAATTAGGTATGGCTGATCTAGCCATAAGTATCCTCCATGAAAGCAGACCAGTAACTACTTTACATACATACCGGCCTATACACTATGGCCAAAATGAGGCATGAACAGCATGTTTGTTAGGACTGAAGTGGCTAGTCCCTCAGCCCACTCCTTCGGTTTGATTACCTTGACAGTAGATTCAACGACCTGTATTATGTCCATGCAGTCTATTATCTGCAATTCCTCTTGTTGTCGAGTGTCATAGCCCTGGAGTTTCAAAACATATAATGTGGGGAGGATTTCCTTCACTAAGGGTATGCCGACAAGGATCCATGGTGCTATCAAAGTGGTCATCAGTTTCATTGGGAGTTCTGCATGCAATGCACAAGGTCTTCTTGGTCTAATGTAATCTGGAAATTTCTGGTCGGCCTGATCTCTCTGTGGATCTACCTGTGGTAGCAGTTCTTCATCTTTATCATCATTTCCCTGGTTAGCAAAAGGCGTCTTTCCTCGCTCTCCTGTAGTGTCTAGAAATTTACGTTTCTTTTATCTCGGTTGCGGTGCTGTAGATGGCTCACCTGCAATATTTGGTATTCCCTGGACTGGGTTCAGCACAGGACGTGAACCAGGGGTTGGAATTGTTTGTGACTTCCTTGTTCTTTCCATTGCGTCGGTCTCTGGTGACTTCTGCAGCTGTGGGCCTCTGGCTGACTATGTCTCTACTTCCTCATCAATGGGGAAACCAGAGATGATAGTGGCATCTAAAGCCTCACTCTCACTGGGAATGTTAATTACCATGGGCTTGAACGGGGTGGAAGACAGGTGACAAGGTGAAGTTTTGTAATGGCTTGGCTCAGGTGCTCTTAGTGCATAACAACAAACTGTCTTGATGGGGAAAGGAATATTTAGATATTGGACAATGTTTTTTAATCATCATTTGACATAAGTTTAAGGTCTAATCACGCTCTCAGGTTGCCTTTTCCAATACTTTCTCCATTAATTTATGTAGCTGACCTTTCGGGCTATACTTGTCAGACTAGTATTGGCAATTAGTGCTGAGACAGTTGATGAGAGCTAACAGTACGCCACCTTGCTCCTTGTACTGCGTTGATTTAATGCCAAGCAAGTGTCCCCGTCGTACAAATATTTTGTCATGGATCCGCTCGTTAATGCTAGCCAGCCTGTCATTACTGCTTTTTGCATTGTTTGGCCCCTAGTTGTCTTGCCACTTACACACTTTAGGTCGACCGCTTGGGGATATGCGATGATGTGACCACTGGGCAGTTTATTACTCATGTTTTCAGTTGGTTCTATCGCAATCCTGCAACATAATAGTTTACGTCTTTTGGATGCTCTTTTTTTTTTACGTGTCGGAGTAAGGTTTCAGGCAAGTGTCATTTACCAAACTCGTGACATGGGTACCATCGACTTTTCTGAAGTTGCGTTGTTCCCATACCCATAGTTTGTGCGATGGTGTATGGCCTTGGCCAAGTTTCCTTCAACTTGTGTGGGTGCACGAAGACTTTTCTGTCATAGTGTAGGATAAGCCTTCCTTCTGTGGATGGATTTACCCTAATATATTGATAACGTCATGCCGACAGCTGTTGTTGAGTTGGCTTAGTCTGCAATCACAAAGGTATCTTCATCCTCTCGAAGTCTTCCACCATTCCCTTTCTTTCTGTGTCGTTTAGAGGGAAGAGGGCCTGGTATTCCTTCAGGAGATCTACGATTTGTACAACTGCTTCATCTTGCGAGTGCTTTTGTATTACTCTACAATCTTTACTTAGTTCCACCATTTTTGGCCTACCCGAGTTAGTCGAGCTATCTTCTGCGCCCCTGGGTATATTGTCTTGATGAGTAGTTGCGTTGTGTTGGTGAGCACTAGCGTTGTTGATCTTCTCGACTATACCCCCTTTTTCTTGTTGGATTGTATGATGAATTATAGGGTGGTTTTCAGCATTTAGGACTATATGTGCGACCTGATGGGTTCCTTGTCGCAACTGCTAAGAATTATCACATTTCTTGGTTGCCATATCCAAAGTGTAGATGAAACTCTCATAGGTGGGTAACTCCCTTGACTCAGTCTCCACCCATTGCACAAACCTTGTGACTCTTGTACACCTTCTCATGGAGACTTCATGTAACCTATTTTGCCAATTCTCTAAAGCCTCCCTTGAATAAGACGTACATGAACTTGCACACTTCCAGCTTAGGTTCCCATCTGTCGTCGGACTGATATGATCTTCGTGCATAGCTGTAACATTGTAGATGTGATCGAGATATTCAACCTTCCCCTCATTATAAATAGGTTCAACATGTATTTGCCCCTCAAATGGATCAATGGGCGATACTACTCTCATTTCCTCATCTTCAAAGGAGAGGATCCTTTTCTTGAAATTTATAATTTTTTTATTGTCTATAGCCCAATATATCCCTAGTAGTGCAGGGTAAGGATTTGTATCATCTACAATGTTGATCACCTCAAAGTCTGCATATGTGCGCAATCCTTCAACATCAACGATGACATTGCTCAATCGTCCAATGGGTAGTACCTTCACTTGATTGGCAAGACGCAACTGGATAGGAAACCAGTCCAAGCACGACTTACCCATGCTTTCCCAAGTATGACGGGTTAGGATACTGACATCTGACCCCAGATCTAAAATGATATAGTCCATGTCATAATCACCTATCTGCACATTCATTCTCAATTCGCGGCCAGTCTTACATTTTTGTCGCACTTGCTTAACCTTCTTCTCAATGTGTGGTACTACAGGGATCTCGTCTATTATTGCTTGTAGCTCTGCAATAGCATATTTATCTTGGATTAGCATCAAACAACTTGATAGAAGAGGTCTCAGCTTACTAAACTCGGTTGAAGCTTTCTTCTGCAACAAGTGTTGGAATTGTTCAGGCATGTCCTTGACTTCTGTTGACGTTGATGTTACATCAGGGCTTATGAAGTCTGATTGCACATCCCAGAATACTTATTTCTGCTTCGAGCCGGTCGGTGATTCTTTTTTCTGCACCGCCGGCCTCACTTGTGGTTGCGTTTGTTCTTGTAGGTTCTCTTGTTCTACTCCATTCATCGCACCTCCTCTTGTTATGGAAACAATGTTCAGGTCTCGCGTTTCAGCCATGATCATCTAAACATTCGCATTTTCATTTGGGTTCGACTTTGGTGAGGGGTTGGGTGCAGCAACAGTTCCTGCTTGCCACTTTGCGATCAACTGAGGACATTGTTCAACATTATGGTCCTGACCTTTACAATATGAGCATGTCCTTGCAGGATCCAAACAATATCTGGAAAAGTGACCTATTTGTCCACAGTTATAGCATGTAACTGGACCTCTCCCCCTACCAAATCCTCCTCTGCCACCTTGCCCTCTAAAGTTTCCACCACCCTTCCTTGAGGGTGTAACTGTTGCTATGGGTATTGGTTCTATTGGTAGTTTTGCTGATAAGGGTTTTGCTACACATATGGTTGTTGAAGTACATATGGTTGTTGGTACTGATTAGCTGGGAACTGTGCAGGTTGGTACGAGGCTTGCGCCTTTTCAACCTGAGGGAACCCCTCATTTTTCATTAAGTATGTATGAATTGTTTTCTCTTTCAAGAGCTGGTATGCTCTACAGTCTTTTTCATCATGTCCTACCGATCTACAAAATTTACAAAATAAGTTTGTAGGGGTACTTACAACCTTCTGCAAATACACACATTCCTCATCACGGTGACCTCTTGACTGGCATATACAACACCAGGGTATCCCTTTCCCATTTAATGGGTTAGGTGCACCAGATGCGACATAATTCATGAAGGTTGGACAATTGTACTTGGTGTGTCCGTTCCTTCTACATTTTGTACACCACAATTCCTCTTGCACTTCTTTTCCCTTATTGATATCCCAAAGTTGTAGTGTGAGGTTGGCTTGCTGTGACTGAATCTGTACCATTCCTGCGGCACCGTCAGCAATAGGCAAGGCCTCTAGCTTCATTACCAACTCCAGTGCTTCTGTCTACGACTCAATATTCTGCTACATCAACGGCCCTTGGATGTGTGGTAGCAGAGCAGCAATAAACCATTCCTTATGTTGTACATTGGACATTTGGAAGTTTACTTTAGCCATCAGCATCTTGAATATTTTGTCAAAATCCCACACAGTTTTTGCTAGAGCCTATTTAATGTCCTTAATCTCAGTAATACATTGTGACTCTAATTTGCTTTTTCTGAACTCTGAGATCATTGCAGCTCGGATTTCCTTGAGGGTCTTCTGTGGTGTTCTGGGTGGGGCAGCACAAAATTTCATGAACCAATCCAGGGCACGACCCCTTAAAGTCATAATCATCTGTCCCTTCTTTATATTGGCATTATGTACTGAGCGTACCATCTAGACAACTTCACAAAGAAACCAATTTTGTTCTAGGTCTTCTGTTCCATTCCCATTAAAGGTGGGCAATCTAACATCTGTCGCAGCCATTGGGTTGGCGGTCAGGTTCTATGGGGCAGGGTTCAACTGGGTTGCACCTTCTGGCGCATTAGTTTTAGGACTAGTGCTATCCGAATTAGAGGTCCTTTCAAGGGATGAGACTCTAGATCTCGTCTCACGTGATATAGCTGGTGTAGTATAATTGTGCTCTGACCCTAAGGTCTCATCGGAGCTATCTAGATCTTCAGGTCCTTCCGAGATCGGTCTATAGTCCTCCTCTTCGTCGCAAGACCCTTCGTCTTCGCATGATCGAAGTTCGTGTTTTCTTCCTTCGAACAAACTAGGATTCTGTCAGCCCCTTTCGGTTTTCCTTCTATTTCCTGATCTGAATCTTCTCCCACTCCTTAGGACTCCAACCTCGAGTTCAGGTTCTGTTCTTCCGAGGAACATCTCCACTTATTCCTCCCCATGTTTTTACCTGCTTGTTAGCGACATAGTCCCTTCCTAGACACACGGCTCGACTATCCAGATGAAAAAGACCCTTCTCATAAGCAAGTAGTTTTATCCATGTACTTATGCTCAATAAGTATCTCCTTCGGGGTCCTTGGAAGAAATCTCGTTCGGCTTCACTATATGAAGTTATAGTATCTATTGAAAACTCAGTAATATACCCTTGCAATATACTATAAACCCAAAAATCAACAGCTCTTGAGACAACATTACTTACACTGGTTACCTCCTGAACCAGTTGGTTGCTCCACTTGGTAATCTCCCTTGTCTGGTAGTTGGTCCGTCTAAATGCCAATCCTACCAACCATTCATGTAGTAGAACAGGGAACTCAGCAAAGAATATCTTGTGAATATCAGAGTATATATAATCATCTAACCATCTTTCTGGGCTGAACCATGTTACTGCACTTTCTTCTTGCACAAACACCAATGTTTTAACATCCAGCCAGTCTTCTATCTCCTCCTTCGTTGGGTGCCACACGATCTCCCCGATTTAATCAAGAGGTACCGACAACGGAACCATTTGTAGGCCACTTTTCCCCACTTGTGCGACCTAGGTTCTGCGTAGCCCGCCGATCCAACAACTACCCGAGGTACCGGCCCGATAGAGAAAGCCCCATCAAAAACACCTATGAAGCAGGCATAGTCTCACCCAAGATATCTCATAGATGGGTAACCGCCGGAACCATGTTTCTGCGATTGTTGGGGAAGTATAGTCCCTTGGATCGCAACCAAGGGGCTCAATGAAAGCAACAGGGTGGCTGGATGGAGGAGTTGGTTCTACGGGATTGAGCACAATTTTATGTCATTGCACGTGACTTGACTTTCCTTTCCCCCTTGCAGCTAGCAGAACTCGTGCGGCGCAGCTGACTCACATCAATCGGCTCTATGACTTAAGTCAGGATTCATAATAGGAATTATACAGAATGATATATATATTTATATAGTTTCAATTCAGCAAGATATTATGTCCATCCATCTACCGATTGCAAGAAACTAATAGGAACTAAACCACATTTAACATTATATGGAAAGCAACTATTAATCAATCACATAAAAATTCACCACGTCAATCATTCATTTGGACACAAGAAATAAAGTGGAAACCCATCTGGGAAAAACCACCAAGGTGCACTTCATCTAGCATGAGAAAGGATATAGCACCTTGCAGTCTACGAGATGCAAACTGATCTTGATATATGTCTTTAAGTTCAAACTCATAGTTCTCATGCTCTTTGATTCGCTCTCCTACTCTACTCCTACTCCTAGCGGTCTGCTCCCACTGCAGTCAGATCCGTGGCTCAACAGCCCCTCTAATGCTACCATATTCTTCCTGAGTCTGCTCCTCTTCTGATCGCTATGACATTACAACATAATCGGCATCCCCTTCCATGGATTACCGTTGAATAACAAACTACTACTGAAAACTGAACAAGGATCAATGAAAACCTTACAAACCAACCTTCTAACCATTGCATCCTTCCTATTTATACTAATTTACATGGCCACGTAGGGCCAACTGCATCCCGACAGTCTGTTAGCCGTCACCATCAGCCACCCCTCTGGTTACAGCTGTGGTGATCATGACTTGACACAAGGCACTATCGTCCTGACTTACAAATATCTTCTCGTACGTGCGTAGCTGTAGGATTACCCCGTCTTATACGGCCATGATCTGGATTCTGTATTTGTTGTTTTTCGGTCGTTTTCCCCTTGTGTGCGTCTACACTCGCCTTTCCTTTGCCGCTCACTTCTTCATTCTTCCTTGGTGGGTCCTTTTCATCCTTCGCGCTCTTCCTTTGCTTGTATCGCGCGCGTCGCACATTTTCCTTGGCTGCGCACTTGAAGTTCCTTCTTATGCCCGTTTCCTGGGCCAACAACGATCTATACAGATTCATGTATCCATCAACACAGGAAAAGATTAGAATATAAACAAGCAATAAAACTTTGGGATTGGCTGCACCCAATAACCCAGATCTCAATCCATAAATTACGGGTATGTTCATAATTTAAAAATGCAATCATTGGAATTATTCCACAATCCTCCGATTATAAATTAAATGCAGGAGATGCCTCCTACTAAATACAAGCACGATTTCTGAAGTTAAAACATATTTATATATAAATAAATCAGGTCTGGTCAGCAATCAAAACTGCAGAGGTTCAACGCAGGCTATGGTAATGAAAAGCAACTATCTTAGATATGGGACAAGCAGACTTTGGCAACGAAATAAAGTTATCTCAGAATACATTCTACTCAACACAAACATTGGGAACATCTGGTATCAATCTAGTATCTAGAACATAACACAATCTGCTCAACGCAGACTTTGGGCAACAACTGGCAGCTATCACAGACTTGGAACAGTATTAACATCATACATAACACAAAATCAAATGCGGTCTTGTACATAAACAGGGGGAAACGATGCAGAGTATCGATTTATAAATTCATACCTCGTATCTCAGATCTGAAAGATTTCAACCACACGCAGGCATGGTAAGAGTACCACGACCCACACCACACAAAACACAAAATCATGATAACAACATCCTATAATAGATCTGTCAACGTATGCATAACAAAAATGAGTTGCAAGGTTTGATCTCACGTATCCATTGCAGGGTATTCATTACACCGACAAGAATCAATACATTTAAATAACCAATACATACACAAATTGATTTTGTACCAAACACATGCAGATCCAAAAATAACTTATCAATATAGAAAAACACATACACAGATCGATTCATACATCAAATATAGGGTATGGATATATAATTTCATACCTCAATTCTCATATCTCAGATCTCAGATCTCCAGATAAACATGCATTCTACCACGCAGAAATCGTTGTCTATGTCAGATCAACGCCCAGCTATGTAAGGGTCTCCTAGATAGAGAATCTGAATTTTTATCTCTCACCCCAAATTCCACAATCCTTCCACAGTTCCTCTCCTCAACCAAGAAAATCCTTTATTCCCCCAATGCCCCTCACTTAGAAAGTCACAACTATTAATAAAAAACTCCTTTGGTTCCCCAAGGATACAAGTGGTAGATGCAAACCTCCATGTGTTTTTTCTTAAAGCTTATGTTCCTCATGTCCCCATGGTAACATACAACCATCCCGAAACCATTCTCGTTTGAAATTATTACATATCTTTTAACTATATTATATTATACTAATGTTCTCATTAACTAAATCCATTAAATGTATCTATACACTTCATTATATATCCTAATGTTTTTCACTACAAAATATATATATATATATAATGTTTTCCTCGCTACATGGCATATATAATAATGTTTTCCTTAACATCAAAATATATCTATATATGTTATTATATGTGTGCGTGTGTGTGTAATCTTTACCATCAATTACTGAGGTTGTTATGAGGTGGAAGTGACCTCCTCCTCGAGGTTTTATTTCTCTTTATGATTTTTTTATAATTTCTTTGCATATATAATATAAACAAGTTCCACTCGTAAAAGTTACTCTTAGGTTCTTAGGGTAGTGTTGGCCTGCTTTTCTGAACTAGGCCAATAAGGAGGTTTTGTCCACACAATCAGCTTAAAGCAGCGTCCGATGTGTTTGGATTAACAAAACCTCGCAGGTTGTGGTCCTGCTACCAGCTGATTTATCTCTTAAGGAGAAAATAAAACCAGCAAAATCTAACCTATACTAATGTTATTTCTATATAAATGAATCCTATAATTAATTTCTACTATCTAAACTATCTAATGTTGCTTTCTTAAGGAAAGACTCTGATTTTGAGAAGTTTTCTGAATATAAAAAAACTTATATAAAGTATGCAAGTTGATTTAACAGCTGTTAATTAAACTATATCAAAATAAAATTTAAACTGAACTATTCTATCTACTCTAATTATCCTATCTCAGCTGAGAGCATATTTAAAGATTATATTAAATATTAATCAGTAAAAAATGAACAGAAAGACTAAAGCATAATTTAAATAGACACATTTAAATCATGATTAATAAGTCACTCTGTTATATGACAACAGAACTGAAAAATAACTGCAAATAAACAGTTAATTTTAACTTTCTGAAATTGATTAATAATTAATTACCAACATAGCTATTTGAATTTAAGATAATGTCTATTATAAAATCATCGTCAACATACAAATGAAATTTTAAACAGACAGAAGAGTATGTCATTATAGCTTAAGCTTATAGTAAAAATACTAATAAACATAATCATAATGAGATGTTCATTCAAAATACTATCTTGAGCTGATAAAGTGAAAAATATAATTAAACATCAGTATATCAAAGCACACTGAGTTAATATTAAGAGAGAAGATAAGTCTGAAATATAATATAATATATCTAAAAACAAAAATACCAGTAATGGTATCAGTCTGTAGATGTCCAGTAGTATTCACATCCAAAGGTTCAAACTTCAGGAATGAAAAACACCAGCAACAAAATATAATTCCAGTACGTTTTCTTCAAACACTCCATCTTTTGTTCATCAAAATCTCTACCTTTTATAACACTACGGTTCAGTTTTCCCTATTAATGTTGCATGCAACACTATAGGGTTCATCTAACTAAAAAGAGAATCTATTCTCTTATATCACACCTGTCACTATAAACAGAAAACGACTAGCCTGCGTCCATGTATTTTAGAAGATTCTTGTCCATTGTTGAAACTCCAGCTCGTAACAAACAGCCACATCTCCATGCCAACGTATTAACCACGTCCTGAAATTCTGTAGAAGATTGATGATAAACCCACCTGCATTCAATCAACAAAGAATCTCATTAAATCTGTTTATAATAAATTTAACAGAATAAACTAAGATTTTTAATGCATGCCTGTAAAATCTGCGATTTTACAGGCATGTATTACAAAACATGTCATTACCTGTTTTAACAGCAAATACGATCCAAGAAAATGAGAATAACCTTCATGTTCTACTTTGAAGAGAGATAACTCTTCGTGCTTCAGTCAACTTAGCCTTTAACCTGACAATATTTACGTTTTGTTTTTCAATTCTTTCAAGTAGGTGCTAGTTTGTACTTATTATTGACTTCTTCGATTTTTTATACTGATTCTTTTTAGCGCTTACATCTTTCCATCTGCAGATCCAATCCAGTAACTCTTCTCTAAATGTTTTATTTTCCTCTTCTAACAACGCTGTACTGGATAGGCAATGCTTGAGTTTACCCTTTAACTCCGTAATTTTATCCTGGTATGCATTATCTAGTACATGCTGCAGAGTCTCATCTTCATTGGTTACCTGAGGAGAAATAGGGCTGTCAATATATTGACTAGACGATGGTTCAGGGTCTGCAATACCTGTGTCCATACCTGTTTGAGTATCCTCGGCCTTGCCAGATTTTGCATCATTATCCTATACGAAAGTAGGATTATTTACATTAATTGTATCAGGGATAGATGACGGGATGTCATCTTCAATATTGATGACTACAGGATGAGAATCCTGTTGATTAACTATAGGACCCGAAATCGTATGGGTACTATACATGCTCCTCGTAACCCTTCTTGAAAATGATAGGTTTTCAAAACCAAACCCTTCCTTATCACAACAAATATGAGCAAGATGATCTAATATACACATAGATTCTCTGCTATATTCACCAGGTTTATTTGTTTCAAACATATTTTCACATTCAAAATCATTATCAGTTTTACTTTTGGTTAATCTTTCTTCTATTTCTGCAGGGGTGCTATCATTTTTACCAGATAAGGGTTGACCCCAAGACTGCTTTAGAGTCGCAAGGGACTGTATTCCTGTCATTATCATTACTAACCCCATCGTTTATGGGTATACTGACTTCCCCGAACCCTTTTACCTCTGATATAGTTTCAGAAGTATTATTAACCTCAGATTTTATGGCTTTTCGCTTCTTACGAATTTGTGGGGAGGGATTCGGCCAGTACTGCGTTGGCCCCAATTGACAGTCGGTTAAAAAACTATCCCATGACTTGCCATTTGCAGATAATTGATATTGCAATATAACTTTTATTAACCCATGGTGGAAAAGGATTCTGTCGAGATTACTAAAACTTCTAACAACCTGAGACATCTTTTTTAAGCTTTGCAACAAATAGAATGGCAAATTGAGCTTACAACCTTGTAACGCTGACAGCAATATTAAATGGTAATAGTGCAGATGGGAGAAACGTCCATCACAGGACACGTACCTTACCAATATCTAGTAGTAAACTCTCCATTCAGGCTTCAAAAACCTAACAGGGACACCTACTTTCAGCTTGGTATCCTCCGGCAAAGGCAGCAACAGAGATAAACACCTCTTCTTATTTACCTTGCTACCCTTAAACCAGCGTTCTCCCACCTGTGGTAGCTGTGTAGCTGCTGCTATCTTATCTTCATTAATAACAAACTCAAAACCCCCTATCTGCACCATGTCGTCCTTCAAATTCATGGCAAACATTTTAGTTACTTCTGCATGATGGCCGTCGAAACCTCTAAAGAATTTCCCCCACCCAATTTTTTCGAAACGCAGAGCTACCTTCTCGTCGGCCTCTATGAGTTCAGAGCCAGAGATTTCATAACGGTTCAGAGGAGCCATAGTTTCCTCCACGCTCTCCTGGCTTCGAACTGAAATGAACGGAGAGGTGAACAAGGAGGGAATAGGTACCCAAACGAATGACATGAGGTGCAGACTTCGCATGCTTTGGATTTGATGTATGTGAGATCTCTGAACTTGCCATTTTAGCCGAATTCTTAGCAATGATAAATGCTGCAACTTAACGTTGTATCAAAACATATGCAGGTTTAACCATGACTTAGCCATAACTAACAGTGATATTTAATCAAATTGGCGTACCAGAGATCTTGTGATTGACGGATCAAGATTTCAAACATTGATTATGGACAGTGGCTAATAATGAACTTTGTACATCGTGATAAAATAACATGATTATCAATATTCAATTATGTTAATACGAAGCCGCATATATTTACAGCTGTCGATTTATCAAGAGGTACAAGCCACGTTTCTATGCCAACTCAGTGATCCAAGTGACAAGCATTTATCATTTTGACATATGGCTCTCATACACTCTGTCACCTTAATAATTTTCTCCAGTTTTAGCGTGAAAGGTGGTGGTACTCAATGTGATATAGTGATGAAACTACACATTATAATGTTGGCATGACAGCTAACGAAATGGCTAGTTTTAATCTCTATGTTATGTATATACAATGACTTAGTTTAAACCTTTTAAACATCCTATCGTTGAATGTCCAACATTAGATTGATAGGATATTAAATGATAGAACTATCGTATGTGAAATATTCCTACATAAAAAGTCACTTATTCATTAACCATAATATTTACAAAAATCATAGTAAGGTATTACATGGCATATAAACTTTAAAAGTCACCTTTAGTTCAATGAACTTAAGGCTAGTAATGCCTCACTCATATCCAATTCAAACACAAGGTGTATTTTATTGATTTACCCTTGGCACACTATTCTTTTAAATTTCTTAAGTCACATAAATTTATCTTAATGATTAAAATAATTACATGAAAATTTATGAAACTAACTGACAGTTGTTAATTGCCAAGTTCACAAGCATGTTTTCACCAACTTTTTAAAATATCATTTTACTCTTCTTTGATTGAGAGTACCTTCAGAATCATAAGATTCTGAAGGTGCTCTTTTATAATTTTGACTTGGTAAATCATAGAAAGAGCTGATCTCTCTTCATCTTATTGAGAAATGAAGAGGTTGTTGCTAGCTGCCAACAGGTAGGTTTTAAGCTACTGGTTAGATACATTATTCCAATAACCTCTTCACACGTGAGCACCTAGGTTCATGGGTTCGCAATAAAAGGAATCAACTTATTTATGTAATAAATGTAGATCACAATTTTAAGCATGTAAGGAGTTAACGAGCGTGTATTTACTATTAATGACTTAGAGTCCAAGGTGAAGATTTGTAACCGGATTCCTCATTGAAATCATGATGACACCAAGTTATATTTACTAGATCCCCAAGTCTTCCCTCATATTTTTCCTTTCCCCCTAGTGGATTCATCCCCAATTGTTCTTTATTCATGCCAAGCTTTCAGTCTTCTAACCCTATCAATTGCATCCACAACTTTTATGAAGTTAGAATCAGTACTTACAGTGTCGTTTACTTATACTTTGTATTCCAATTCGAGGTAGTAAGGGGATGTTACATAATTTCCCCCTTAGAATTAACACTGTCCTTAGTGTTTCATGCTCGTGAAAGTCTTGTCTTCATTCACTCTTTAGGTTCTAATTGCTTGCTTTTGCGTCCTTTATGATATCTTCCAACTTTGTTGTACTTTAACCTGTTCTTTGCACAATATCACGAGGTCTACCTAGAGTATTATCATAATCGTACATACCTCTAACTTTAACAAAAGAATGCAAAAGTAAAAATTGTTTTACTTAAAATTTTGAAGTGTCATTCTTCATTGTAATTTTCAAGCGACAATTTTCTTTAGTCAATTCTCGACTTACTTTTTCAAGTATTATTCCTTGTAAGCGTCTTTCTGGTTCTTCGTATGTCCTCCATCCAAGCAAGCACTCCAAGTGCTAACAGTACTTTGAGTACTGATCCAAGCTACCCAACACAAGGACAATACCCTTCTTCGAGTGTATCTCCTACCTGTGATATTCAAGGTGTTTCACCAAGCTCAAGAACTTCCTTTACTAGACACCATAATACCTAGAGTTTATTATCTTCATGGAGCCCCCCACTCTTGTGGCAATCCTCTTATGGTGTGAACGTATGCGGGAAGAAGTCTAGCCATACATTTACACCTGGGATTCCCCATAGGATGCATACTGGTGCATAGCTGGTCGAGGGGAAAACATGTTCCTCTTGTACATTCTTCTTTTTTAGTTTCTCATAAAAACTAACTTTATATGTACCAAATATCTCTCATATCATTTGATTGTTTTCATTCATGGTACCCTGGTTCTCAACATGGCTCTTTGTATTATTTACATTACCAATTCTTGGTACCTGCATCCTTTCCACAAGTAAAATTCACACTATAGCATCAATATTTTTAAAACAAGGATTTTTTTCCATCTATCAAATATTTCAATATTAATGATCCTAGGATGACTTATCTGTAGCCTTATTATAACTTGCAAACATAATGATTTTAGTTTGTATATAATATACTTTATATATGTGCATACTTGCTACAACATAGGAAAAAGTGTATGTGTATTACATAGTGACACATTGGCATCATCCATCTTGATGCACAATGATGCATATTAGAAAATCTTTAACTGAGGTTTTAAGAGTAATTTGGTTACCTCATTCCAAGTTGATCATCTTATCCTACTTATTACTAGATGATAACAAATATTTTTGTTGAATAATTATACATTTAACAAAATTTCATATTTATCATATTATTTTGTAAAAACTATTAATTTGCAATCTTATTGGATTGCAGAGGATGAAGTTTTCCTTGGGCAATGTTTCCCAAGTCTAGGCAGCATGCCTACGTCATCCTATGCTTATACAATCACCCAGATTTAAATGTTGTGTAATGTACACCATTGTGGAGGGGACCTGTTTCTTCTTATTTTAAAAGCAAAAAAACACTACATGTGGGGTCGGGATGGTACATAAATCAATGAATTAACAATCCTTGTTGCTCGTCTCTAGGAAATACAATTGTGTTTGAAATGGTTTGGACTTTATGAGAGGAGAAGAATTAAATTTGATCATTAAGGCTTGGTCCACGACAGTTGAATCCTGCAAATAATGGGCTACGATTTTGTGCCTTCTTTTAATGACTAAACAACTAATGTCCTTGACATAACCAAATCAGATATAAATGGATCGCTATGCTAGGGTTTGTGTAAGTATATTTATATGCATTTCCAAAAGACAAAGGAACCACGTGATTTAGATTGCTTGTAGATTGTTCTAATGTCACTGTCCGCAAGACATCTCAACGTATCGTGAAAATGTGTATATACAACTGAGGTATCTTGATTAATGCAACATGGAATAGAAACGAGCGAGAAGCATAGAAGGATTGGAAGGTTTGTTCGAGAAAGGGATGGGCATATATACAAAAAGGTGATCTTGAGATTCCAGCATAGAAGAGCCACAAGTCTTCTTGAGACTCAACCATAGGAGAGCGACTTGAGAATATGCTGATAATTTTTACAACCACACACTTGATTTTATATGAGGTTTATATTCCCTTCTCGATTATAACTCAAACTGAAAAATGTCTAGCACCTACAAAATATATCAAATGTGTGCTGCATTTTTTCCGTTGTTTCAGATCTGCAAAGCCTTCAGAGAATACATGACAATATTTTACAAAATCAGGTTAGTATGGACAAAAGTTGCAAGTGAGATGGACCTAAGCTAACGTCATATATTTTTGTTATTTTCGATGAAGAATATAGTGAGTAACGAAGTGAATTAATATAATGAATCAAAATGTAATTGTTTTTCTATTTTTTTCCTCATAAAATATTCCCATGTTAATTAAGTAAAAAATTACATTGTTTATATAGGCATGTATGTGGTTATACATTAAAAAAACGACTTGTTGACAATTATACAACCCTGCTAGTGGTAATAATAATACTTATGCTCTCTGATTATCCAATAGTTAATTAGGCTTAGCGAGCATGCATGTTTCAATGACCATGGGTTATGTTCATCCTTAGACTTTATAGAACAACATCAATCGACCATGCTAATCCACCAATGTCACTTCTTACTCTACCGGGACTTAGGATTTTTCCCAATGTTTATTTTCATATACCCAAGAATACTAAGTGGTTAACAACATGGTCCCATGGAAACATCCAGTTTCAACCACAACTTTTTTTATAAAGATTACTTAAATTTAAAAAAAATAAAAGCAATAAAAAATTATTTAGTAAAAAGATAGAAATTTAAGCAATAAAATGATAGAAATTAAGAGATCTATTTGATTGAGTCAGTAATTTTGTATTAAGCGAATTCTTTATCTATTATAATTTTGTGGCAAAATGTCATATTTCTACATCTTCTATCTTATAGCAATAGCAATAGCTATTAGCAACTGCAGGCACATTGCCACCTTGTGGCTCTTGTTATTGTTGGAGAGGCATGACCTTATGAAATACTGATTCATATATTATTGAACCTAGATGGTTGTATCTTACGCTTGGATAGTATATATGTGTCAAATGTTCTGGAGGAAAAAGAGCTATATTTGAGATGGAGAGTTGATGAGTTGTTAGACTCCCCACTAGATTTTTATGGGAACTTGGCAACATTGTGGATGCTTAAGAGAAGGAAACCATTCTCCCTATTAGATTCTAGTGGGGAATAAATTTTCCTAAATCTTCTAAAGCCTGTATTTGGGATTTATTATCTCAATAAGTTAAATATAAAAGACTCCTTGTAGTTATGCTTTACTTGGTCTAATTATCATAAGGGATATCAAAGGGTGTTGAAGAAGTTGGATTGTGTGATTTTGTATGAATATAACTTCTTTTATTTTGAAAATTGTGGGGCAAAGCCCATGTATATTCTTAGTTATGCCACTCTTTTAAATAACTAACCCATCTACTTCTGTGTATCAAAGGAAACCAACAAAATGCAGATGCAAAAATCTATCTTATATTTTCTTGACATGTACCTCTTGGAAAAATAGACTTGCATCAATTGCATTATAAAAAATTAGAACATTGTTTACAAGCTAAGATATGATGGAGAGTGGACTACCTAGTGGATGGATGTGATAGTGGGGATTTCCATTTTTTCTAGGAGATATAGATGCAAATGTTTTTATGTGTAGCCGAAGCATGAGAATTTACTTAGGATGAACTTGAACTTGTTACATATTTTCTCTAGAATAATCCCTTAGATGAATTAAATTAGGCCAAGGTTATTAATCTAATGTACTATTCTCCAAAATAAATATATGTATCAAGGGAAAGTGACTCAACTGAGAGCTTGATTGCATTAGCTTCAATTAGGAGATATATCCACAAGGCCTTTCAAGGCCTTGACCACTAATAAGGTTGCTAAACAAATAATGACACTCAAAATAGTCGATCTTTGCATCACCAAGGAGGAAGGGATTAAAGAAGAGTTCCATAATCATTATAGGTTAAGGCCTTAGAAGAGAACAATAGGTGGGCATGCAAACTTGTCCCAATGTGCTCCCTCTCAAGATTTCTAAGGAACAAGGGAGAATGTTCTCCCTCTCAAGCTAAGTTGTTGCAAGGTGGAGATGGTCAAGAATGATTTCCTAGTAATGAACGAATTTCCATTGATTTGTACATAGATATATGGGATTTTGTTGGACATGACCTCCTCCAAGGGCACAAAGAAGCCATCAAAAATCATCCATTAAGGTTATGTATATAAAAAGGGCTTGATAATTTCATACCAAAACATGGAAACCCTTAAGTGATTACCAGTTATAGGTTGATTATGTTGTTGAAGGGCTCATGTGAAGCTTTTCTTCCTATAAATCAAGCACATTCTAGCTGAGATTAATCAACCAAATAAGGAATGCTTATATGAGAGGTCAATTCATATTACATAATGTCATAGCTATCTAGAAAGGCATGGGATAGAATTGGTTCTTTGGACATGGCATCCTCTTCATGAATATCAACTTTGAAAATGCAAATGGCATGGTAGACTAGCTGTTTACCCTGGTCATGCTCAAGGCACTAGGATTTGGCCATTTCTTTGTTGAATTTATGAGGACTCTTTGCTCAATGGACTCAATATGTATGTTTATCAATAAATTAAGTCAAAATAAGTGTTTCTCTTCATATCCTTCCATCAAGGATTTACACATTCTACAACCCTCTTTGTAATGGTGAAAATTCCCTTGTCTAACTATTTTACCATTGAGTGGGTCAAGGATTGATCAAAGGAAACCACCTTCTCAAATAGGGGGTTGAATAATTTGTTAATGAATTGTAAATGAAAATCCTTGAATACCAATGCTTGTTGGAAAATTCCATGGAATTCTTTTAGTTTTTATATGATGCCTCAAGCTTCATAAGGTAGTGGCATAAAATGAAATGTTATAGACAAATTTTATAAGACATACCCTCTTGGCTATAAAATAAAGGTTGGGTTTGGAACCATCATGTTAGGCTAAAACAAGGTATTACCACATAGGTCGAACACCTTAAGTAACCACTCACACAAACAAATCACATATCAACATATCAATGTTTTTATGTGCTTAAACCCTTAGAGAGGGAAACAATCTACAATCCCAATCAAATAGCTACTTGAGACACTATATTAATGCAAATGGAAAAATAATTTACATATGTGTTTCTCACAATTAATCATAAAACAAATGACCCTCCATGCTCTTGCAATAGTGATCATGGACCAATTGATTGCTAAGCCATGGATTAATGTAGCCATTAAGATTGAGCTGAAGATGAACCATAAGATCACTTTATGTCTAAAACATATCATGGCCATAATATTACATAAGTACACATGAATACTAATGTATACTAGAGATACACACTTTACCTTAAGACACATTAGACCAAGTTGATCTTAACTAACTCATAAGTGTCTAAATACCCTAGCACCCCCCCCTTAAGAACAACTTGGGACTGGATTGAAGGATTTACAAAGGTGACACAATAGGAGAAGGAAGGAAGCATTAGATCATGTTCCCCTTTAATGACAAATTCCTGAACTCCTAACATATATCGAAGTTTAGAAAAAAATGCTTATGTAAGAGACTTTGTGAAGATGTCTGCAACTTGATCATTTGTAGGGAAAGAGATCAATTCAAGAATGTGATCCTAAATAAGCTTTCTGATTAAATTCATTTCATCTCAACGTGTTTGTTCAATTGATGTTGGACTGGATCTTCAGAAACCTTGATGGCACTCTAATTATCACACCATAGGGTAGTCAAATGCTACTACTCGAATCCCAATTTTGAAAGAATCTACTGAATCCATATGGATTCTTGACTTGCATTAACTGTAGCTTAATACAAGTTTGAACCAAGACCAAAAAAAAACCTCTAGTAGACTTCCAATCATCAAGTCCGCTAGCCCAATTAAAATCATTGAAGCCAACCAACAAAAGAGTCGTCTTGAACTGTAATGTATCCCAAATTGAATTGTACCTTGGACATACTGAAATATCATTTTCATTTTTTTTTAATGAATTTCAAGGGGCATTTGCATATAGCATGCAACAAGACAAACATTGAAGAAAATATCAGGTTGGGTATGAATCAAGTAAAAAAGACTGTGAACTAATTAATGGTACAAGGTGGCATCTGCTTCAGGTGTAGTGTAAATGGAAGTATGTTTGACTTTGTATTAGAAGGGAGAGGGGGTTGGTTTACAATATTCCTTGTGAAAGTAACAAAGAAGGTCACAAGCATACTTGAATTGCAAAAGAAAAATTCCTTCATTAGTTTGCAAGACTTGGAGGCCAAGAAAATAATGCAAATGTACGAAGTCAATCATTTCAAATTTCTTATTAAGGATGGATTTCACATGGGTTGAAAGTTTATGGTCACTACTAGTAAGAATAAGACTATGAACATATGGTTTCCTAATTCTTGGTATAGACATTAGGGTCAAAATGACATCTAGAAAACCAATGTGAAGAAGAAAGTTATCCATTTTAGCATACCAACCCTAAGGAGCTTGCTTAAGTTTATAGAGGGGTTTTTTAATGTGAAAAAAATGTTGGAGTCATTTTGAACATAGCCAGGAGGTTTCTCCATGTAAATTTCTTCTTACAAATCCCCATATGATAAAGTGGATTTGACATCCACTTGATGGACCTCCCATTTATGTGAAGCAACAAGGGAGAGAAAAAGGAAGATGGAGTTCATTTTGATGACAAGGGAAAATACTTAGACAACTAACCTTTCCTTAAGTTTCTTTACACTTCCATCTAATGCATACTTAGTTCTATACACCCATTTACATCTGACAAGTTTTATTCCTTTTAGAAGAGGTATAATATCCCAAGTATCATTTTCCATTAAAGAACGATATTGTTAATTCATTCACGTGTCCCAATCTAGATGGCTAAAATCTTCTACAAATGTATGTGGATCATGACTCTTTGAAAATTGAGCCAAAAGAGAAGAGGCTCATTGGAATTGTGAATTTGTTTATCACTGATCTCTAGGATCACCAACAAGATCACTTACTTCTTCACCCATTGTATTGACCCATCTAAGAACTAGTGGTGTTGGTGTAGGTTCATATTCAATGGACTCAACTAAAGAAAAGTGAATAGATGGAGGTGGATTTTCATCCTCATTGTCATAATCTAAAGAATAAGAAATGAGAGTAGGATCACTAACAAAGAATTTGGGAATAGAAGGTGGTACAATCAGCAAAGATTACCAACAAACCAAATATGGCACAAACATCAAATAGGCTGGTAGTCTGAGATATTTTCATCAAACTTAACATCTTTTATAGCAATAATGTCATTGCAATTAGGTTGAAAAATTCTTTAACCTTTTACATCTTTAGAATATCCAACAAAAACACACTTCCCACTTTTAGGCTACAATGCTTTCCATTTTTTATTAGGAATGTGATCCTATGCTTCAATACCAAACACACAAAAGTGGCTCACATCTAGTTTAATTTTACTCCATGCTTCTTTAGATGTTATATTTTTAAATCCTTTGTGGCGGTGTGATTGACTATGTAATTGGCACAATTAATGGCTTCTTCCCAAAAATGAGGATTTAATCCCTTAGATTGGATCATACAATTTTCCATTTCCTTTACTATGTGATTCTTGTTCTCAGCAACACCATTTTGTTCTAGTGTGTATGGAACAATATGTTTCATTTGAATTCCCTATGCAGTGCAATAATTTGTAAATTTATCGTTTACATATTTTCCTCCATTATATGTTCTTAAGTTGTGTGTTTGATGTCCATAATATTTTTATACAAGGGCCTTGTAAACCAAAAACATGTCAAAAAATTCACTCTTAAGTTCTAAAAACTAAACACAAGTGCATCTAGAGAAGTCATCAATGGAATTTAAGAAGTACTTGAAGCTAAAGAAATAAAGGAAGTGGACCACACAAATAACTATGAACAAGCTGCAAGGGGGTCGATGCATACCAAGAGGCATGTTTGTCAAAACTATCCCAATGATGTTTGTTGAAAACACACATTGGATAAACACCATCTTTGCAAGAAAAGAGAGGAAGACCATTCACCATTTTATGATGACATAGCTATTGCAATGAGTGATAGCTATATGATCAAATAATTTGTGTCAAAGTTTGTTCAAGCCATCACTATGAGCAATAAAAATTACTGGAAAATATGATGACCCTAAGTTGTCAAATCTATACAACTTGATAATATCACCAACAATTCTAGTTGTTAGGACATGTTTAGTATCTTTTAAATCTTTGATTACAATTTGGTGAGGTGAAAAATATATAGTCTTACCTTCACCAAAATGAAATATCTGATAGATGGGAAACATATTGCTGGAAAGAATTGTAACACATAATACATCTTTAAAATAAAACTATCCAAGTTTTGTTATAAAAAAAAATAACCATGATCTAGATGAATTGTTCCAGATCCTATAGAGCCATGAGATCTATCATCGCCAACAAATATTTGTTTGGTGTTACATTCATTTAGAGAAAAACCAATGGATTTCTCCTTACCCATATGATGATATTCTCCATAATATATGAGCCATTCATTAGAAGAAGAAGTAGATGATACATTGAAGGAAAAACATAAGCATAAAGTGCATGTCCATGAGAAGAAGAGTAGCAATGAAGAGTCCTTCCTAATTGTTTGTTCCAAGGCTTCTATTTTATTAAAACACTTAGATTCGACGTGACCATCTCACCCACAAAAATTGCAATGTCATTTAGTCTTCTTACCTTTCGATTTAGTTCCTTTATCACTATTTGGTATAGGAACTTATTGAGAGGGTTTGGGACACTTGTTTTGATTATTGTTGTGAGGGTGTTGCTTCTTTGGATCTTTGGATTTACCCTTTTGTTGTGCCACTAAGGCTTTATCATATGTACCTACAGTGATGACCACTCCAAGGTGCAAGAGCTTACCTTGCTCTCTAATAAAATAATCACAAAAGGCTCCAACTTGACTAGATTTTGCAAGTAGATCCTAGTGCTTATCTACTATAATGAAAAGTATATACAAATACATAATAAGATGGACCAAACTTAGTCTTTAATGCAAGATATATTATTTGTATTTAAAGCAACCAACACATTTTCTAGTTGGTGACCAAATACAATTTCCAATTTTCACCAAGCCACATCTAGTTGGTCAATTCCTTGAAATTGGAATCGCAATTCATTAAAGATGGAAATTCTGATTAATCCATGTGCTTTGTCATTTTAACTATCCCATTTTACTTTCTATAAGGCATTAGTGGGTGTAGTTTCTTTTCTCAAAGTAATCTAGTAAAGTTCCTTACTTCATAGGACATCGTCTCCATGAGAAGTAGTTGGTATTGGTAAGTAGAAGACCACTTGGACTAGCCATATTATTATGTGTAGGTAATATGGCTCCAAAAAATAGAAACACATGGCTTAGATGCAAAGATATTGAAAAAAATAAGCAGTTTAAAAAAATGGCACTAAAAACAAACTTTATATGTCGAAGTTATGCATCTTTAAAAAAAAAAAGTGAAAAGGGAACCATGGAGCCATGTGGTAGCTAGAGGCTAATCCATGTGGTGATGAATGCACAATGCAATAAATAGTTCAAGCCCCCCACCTACCTCCCCCTCTCCCCCACTAGCTTTGCTTATAAGTTCACTTTTACAAATATGTTACTTTTTAAAATAAATGACCCACTTTTATAAAAACAAGTGTGAAACAGTGTTACAATGAAATTACTTTATAACTTAAAGTTATAGGAGTTTTTTTTAAAGTAACAAAAAGAAGTCCTTGAACCCAAGACCTCTTACGTAAAAATATCTTTCGACCAAGTGAGCAAAACAAAAGATATAGTAATATTATGAAGGAGAGTGGGAGTGTTGTTGTAGACCTTACACAGCCACACACAAACCAAAAATGAAATGTTGAAATTGAAACTTTTCAAATATTGGGTTAGACCTTGGTTAGCTTACTTAGAAAATGCAAGTTTTCTCATTGTTTATGGTTTGCCGAGTTTGCACAAGGCACACAACAAAAAGCATACATAGTTAAGAAAACCCTTTCTGCTCGGTTTCCAATTTTCCAAGTTTGCACTAAGCACACGGAAAAGAGCATACACAAATTGAAAAGGTAATAAACTAAAAATAAAACAAAAGACTAGGCTAAAATATGAAACAATATGAGAAATATTTTAAAAAATTCATAAATGTAAACATTATACCTTTGCATCTAGTAAAGCGATTGTATATTGGGTAAATGAAAACATTTTAAAGTGAAACTAAAATCATTTCCAATTGAAAGTAGCAATTCAGATGCAATGGAATGCCTCTCTCAGGCCAGGAATGCAAAAAAATGACATAATCGAAAAATCCTTTGATGCATGTAACTACATCGATTCAAGATCTCGATCAACAACAAGAGCAAGTCTTCATAAGCACTTTGATACCATGTTCGACTAAAAAAGGTTATTTCCACACAATTCGAACACCTTAACCAATTTCTCACAAAAATAGATCATAGATCAACATACTATTGTTTTTACATGGTTAAAACCCTCGGAGAAGGAAACAGTCCATGACCCCAACCAAATAGTTGCTTAAGGCAATATATGAATGCAAAAGGAAAAATAATTTACATATGAGTTTCTCACAATTGATCATCAAGACAACGATCCTCCATGATCTTTAAATAGAGATCATGGACCAATCAAGTATTAATCCACTGATCATTGTGGTTGTTAAGATTGAGGTGAAGATGAAAAGTCGCATCGCTTTATGTTTAGAACATATTATGACAATCATACTACATAAGTACAAATGCATAATAAAGAAACACATTTTACCTAAAAACGCATTAGACCAAGTTGATTTTAACTAAATCCTTGGTATCTAAATATCTTAACACTTCCCAACTAAATCTTCAAGTTTCTAGGCATCCCATTTGCATTCCAATCCTCTCCCAAATAACTCTAAGATGTTGTCATACAAAGAAAAGAGAAAATGAATTGAGAGTGGATAATTAATCCTATGGTGTTGGAGACCAAATTTCATGCTTACAAGAAGGCCCTCATCGCCACCCATGTGTACTACTCTTATTGGGTGCCTTTGGATAGTGAATACTATAAGCTAGAAAAATCCTTATGAAGTTTTCTCTGGGTGAACATGGAAGGAAAAAAAAAATTCATTAAGTTCAATGAGGCTTATGTTACACACACAATGATTGAGGTGGTATGCCTATCATCAAAATTAACTTATAGGCCCATTGAGTGTCGTGTTCCAAGTGGATAATTCATTCCTTGGAATGGAATTAATAGGCATGGAAAGCATTCTTGAGGAAATATATCTACTTTGGAGCCTTCCTTTGGCAAGAAGTAATGGAAAGGCCTTAGTATTTAGAGTCTTATTATTACCCTTACCAATGAGAATACAAGGACTTTGGATGTGCAAACTAGTTGAAAGGCTTGGGACATTTTTAAGCCCAACCTTAGATGGAATGCCCAAGTAGGGAAATATGGGCTATCCTTTAGTGACCACTCCCTTTGGTGGTTTCCTGTTTTAATACAATATAAAAGGTATTGGATGATAATTATTTCTTCTCACCCATTCGATTCTTCAAAATAGGCCTTAACTCCTTCAAATATATTTATGACCCTTAGACTACAGATTTGATTCTTTCCTTGAGTTGAAAGCCAAGTTTAAACTCACAAACCTTGATGGTATGATCCTTGGTTGAATATCAAAATGTGTTCTCATGTACTCTTTATAAATCTTGGTTTGTTGTCTTCTCAAGACAGGTGAAAGGAAGAGGTATGGAACAAAGCTAAGGCCTCCAAAATGTACAAGCCCATCGATGGGTACAAATGGCTTTGTCATAAACCCATTCTTGATGGTTGGAAGAATAAGTTATGCAGACTAAGTTCCAAGGACGAGACCTAGATATTTATACTATGTAGCATGTGGAAGCCACACAACTAAAAATTCCTTTTTGCTTGGTTTCTTATTTCGAGTGGTTGGGCTCTTAACAATAGGTTGACCCACTTGGGTGTCCCTTGAACTAAATTATCATTGCATGGTAATTTTTGAAGTCCTAAACATCTATTTTGGTAAGGTACAATTCCACTTGGGGATGGGTCACCAAGTTCTATGGTCATCTCTTACCTACATCTATAACCTATGGAATTTCCCTATTAAGAGAAAAAATATGATTGCAGTGTTGAGTTTCAAGTAGCATGACAGGGGGCAAAAATATGGTTTTCAGCTGAAGAGCTGGATTTAGGTGAAGACTGGAGCAATCTATGGAATACATATATTAGGGGGCTGAATTACAATAGAATCAGTTTAAGCGAGGAAAATGATACACTCCTGTGGTCATTTGGTAATTATGTTGGTCCTCTCAGCGCGGCTCGAGGTTATGATTGTATACTCCACGACATTGTTGATGATGAACATACTCGGGTTTTATCACTACTGTGGGCCATGAAGTTACCCCTGAAGCTACTATGTTTCACCTGGCTGGTGGTAAAGGACATAATCCTCACCTGGGATCACCTTCAATCCCGTGGTTTCTATGGGCCTAGTAGATGTGTTTTCTGCAAAAGAAATTTTGAGGGTTGTGGTCATTTGTTCTTGCTGTGTCCTTTTTCTATTAAAATCCTCAAACATTTATCGACTACTTTGGGTTTCCCTTTCACTTCGCACAGCTCTGTCTTGTCTTTCTTATCTCATTGGTACAATACCACTGCACTATATGCTTCTTTTCGATATACCCCGGTCATAGTCTTCTGGTACTTATGGCTCCTTCGTAACAGATGTATTTTTGAAAATGTTAAACCTGTGGCTTCCCTGATCATCTCCAGCATTGAAAGTTGCCTTGCCATCCACCCTGTGCCTCAAATAAAAATTTCTCGTAGACAGATCGGTCCAAAGCCTTTACACATCTTTCCTGCTGGTTATTTTGATGGTGCTGCTCAACTACAAAAGGGAGGTGCAGGTTTTGTGATCTTTATCAGTGAAACACATTTTCTCAGTTATTCTGTGGGCTGTGGGAACAGCACCAATACCCGTGCTGAACTACTGGCACTGTGGTCTGTTCTCCGTGTCAGCTTGCTGATGGGACTGCCTATTCAGTTGATTCTCGATGATTCAATGGTGATTATCTCTTAGGTTAAAAAACTTTCTGCACTCGAGATACCCTCATTGAAACATTGGTGCGATGAGATATTTTCTATGCTACTTCTAGTTCCACCGGTGACCTTCAATCATATTTTCCGGGAGCTCAATATGCTAGCTGATGGTTTATCAAAAAAGGCACTCAATTTGGAATTGGGTAAAGGTTATTTCACGGAAACTTGTGATGGTATGGTCATTGGAGATGGCCACTTTACTCTTTTTTGATGGCCACATATCACCATTTTTTATGGCTCATTATATGCTAATTTTAGCATTGGTTTATATGTTTGGAATTATGTATTACATTGTCTGTTTTTTTTTGGGACTTTCAGCTAGCTGTTTTCTGCCCCTCTGGACTGTATGTTTGCAGGGCACTTCTGATATATTTGATCATTTTCTGACCTGGTACTTCCAGGAATGATGAGAAAGTCTGCTAATGATCAGACTTTGTGTTGACTACTTTCGATCGGGCTGACTGTCTGACTTTCCCCTTTATTGCTGAATGGGTGGGGGCAGTATTGAACAGTCTTTGCTTGTATTTTGTTTAAGATGTCTTTTTGATTATTATGAATATCAAAGACTGGTATTTTTTCCTCTGAAAAAAAAGTAGCATGACGACTTATTATAGTACAAGGTATTTTTCCCATTTGGAAAAAATGAAATGCTATAGTGTTTAATAAGTCTCAATGTGTTGGAATATTTTGAAGTTATGATAGCTCACTAAATTTTTCATATTATACATCTATATTGTTCTCAATATACATCATGTTGAGTTGGAAGTGCCACGGCCTCTGTTCGAACTTTTGAGCTATTGGGGGAGGGTGTCCCAGGCACCATGGCGAAAAATCCTCCTATAGTGTCACCTACGCACTTGTCTCTCTCTCGGTAGTGATAACTCCCATAAGGTAGAAATTAACACGACATTGGTTGAGTTTTTCACAAGCGTACGGAGCACCATCACAATTAGCACATGCGCTTCCAATTTGGATATGACAAAAGGGTTATTGAAATTTTCTTTCCAATATTTCCATGAATTACTTATTCTAAGTTGAAGTACAACAAAACTTAAATACTACGCTTAACATTATCTAAAATAAACTTGTTTGAGTTCATCATCCCATCTATCACCTTCAATTGATACTAGGGTACCTAGTCTCTGAGTAGTGGAAAAAATTTCACGAGCTATTCTATTTCCTTTTTTTAATAGTTCGAGGCTTCAAAATTGGGTGTTGTTTGCCAAAGGCTTTCTATTATGAGTAACCAACAACCACCAAAGAGATTGCTTGTTAGCTAAGGGGCCATAACTAAGGTGATCCACTTTCTAATACATGAATGGTTATACAACCTTCTATTCCTTTCAGATATTGAGGAAACAAAGGAGATTTTCCATTTAATGTAAATGAACAAATCCTATTTGCTAATTTCACTTCAACCCATTTTTTCCCATACATGATCCTTGAATTGATAAAAATTCCCAACAAGGTTTTCCAAGTGTTGGTACCTTCCAAGGATCTTATAATCAATTATCACTAAGTGCCAATCCTGAAGTGTCAACGTGAATCATAATTCCAAACATCTCTATCTTTGTATGTGCAACAAAAAGGACCTAATTGATTCCATGGAATCCTTTCTTTCTTCCAAAATTGTACCACATAAAATATCTCATAATCTTTTCCAATCTACCATAAATTATGGTTGAAGGGACTTGACACAAGGACTAATAAACATGAATAGTAGCTAGGACATTAATATAACAACAAAGGACCTAATTGAGTCCATGGAATCCTTTCTTTCTTCCAAAATTGTACCACATAAAAGATCTCATAATCTTTTCCAATCTACCATAAATTATGGTTGAAGGGACTTGACACAAGGACTAATAAACATGAATAGTAGCTAGGACATTAATATAAAATTTGATAATTTTTCTACAAATGATATAGAGTCTGTAATCCACTTAATCACCTTTTTCTCATGCCATCAAATAACCAACTTCCATTGTTGATGGTATTTTCCATACAGTTGGTACTACTTGAATTTGAATACATGATTAGAAGGCTAGTGATAGAGAAATCAGATTTTACTTCACTACCCTGAGTAAAAAGGAAACAATAAGTATTTTGCTAAAGAAAGGAAGCGAGAAACCTGTGGCCATTCTCCTTGATGGATCTTCCAAGGTTGAATGGATGAGCAAAAAGAGGAGGTTTTAGCTCCATGAATTTTGTGCACAAGACAACAAAAACACTTTCCTACTCTAGAAGTAACAAAACCCTAGACCTCACTTGAAAAACTAAGTGAAACATTTCTACATCTACTGAATTAGATCAATGAAGGAAAGTAACACAATTGATGGTGTGCACTAAATACATTTATTTGTCTAGCTTGAGCTAACATGTTCCTAACAAAGGTCATGATCAACCCTCTCATTTTGAATCGAGAGGACAAAATCAAGGGCTAGGTCCTGAAAGAAATAACCTTCTTTTTTATTCTACTTAGGTTTTGAGGGGGAGGAATATAGAGCCAAGTCCTGAAAGCAAAGACCTAATTTTTCATGTAAACAACCTCAAACCAATAACAAGCAAATATGCCAAGGGGAAGGGAGAAAGGAGATTCTATTAAAGTAGAGAATTGTATCTAATCCATACATTTAGTGGTGTTATGGTTCCAAATCCTTTCTCATTGAATTTGTTCCCCTTCAAGGCTCTCCCATGTCCAATGGGCTTCAAATATCTCCTCCAACTATCCTCCTATCGTTTTCCTCAAATCTTCATAAGCAAATTGAGTAGCTGGATACAAGGGGGAAATTGGGCCTTCCCTTTGTGTGAGAAGAAAACCAAATACATATGTTGTCATAACAATAAAGGTTAGAGAAAAGGGTGACCTTGACGGATAAAACAAAACAACCCAACTCCTCTAAATAAAATAGTCTCTTATTTTTTCAAGATGACCAAATCAAACATTGTTAAAATCAACCAGAAGAATAAATATACGAGGGTAAAAAAGCTTTTAAATACACTTGAAACCTTTGACAAAATTCTAGATTCTCTGTTTAGCGTTTTTTATAACAATTTTTTTTAACTACAAGTTCGCATTTCCTTTAATGACACCATCATAATAATGATATAAATACAAGGAAATCCATTCTCTATACTTAAACACTGGTTTCCCTAAACAAAGATCCCTCAAGACAGCTTCAATAAATAAAACACACAAAGAAGACCATCATAATAATGATATAAATACAAGCAAATCAATTCTCTATACTTAAACAATGGTTTCCCTAAACAAAGATCCCTCAAGACAGCTTCAATAAAAAAAACAAAGAAGACATAAGGTAGAGCTTCAATAAATAAAACAATGAGGGCTAGAACAAGAAGACATCTTTGCCTAATCAACCTTTCAAGACTAACAGAATCAGGCCACTTTCCAACAATGGCCAAATAAGCAGAAGCCTCTTTGAACAAAACACTAATCATTCTTATAATTTTTTTTTCAAATCTTAGTCTTCAATGAAACCCCCATTCAATCCTATCAAAACCTTCTTCAAAGCTTGCCAATGCCAAAGCAACATTTTAACCAAATCCTTAGCCCAATACGTTCCCTCCTATCCACAAATTAGATTTCATAAAATGATAATCTCCCTGGGAAAAAGAACAATGGGAAGGGAGAAATAGCCAAGCCTGGGAAGTCATAAGCGGAAATTTTATCAACTGGCTTAAGAATAAATTTAATAAGACACCTACTCAAGCCCCCACGAAATATAGCGTCTTCATAAAATTCTTACAGACCATTTATAATTAGATCCAAATTAGCTTTGGTAAAACCCTATAGGAATACCATGAAGACCAGGAGACCTATCTTTGTTTAAAACAAACATTGCCCTGCTAATCTGCTCCTTCCAGGGAAAGAGAAGAGTCAAAGATGGTCTTAATATGAAAGGGCAGTTTGCAAGCGACTTTCCACAGGCTTGAATGGCCAAGATATTTTCAGCTGACCAAGGCTGCAAAGTAGATAAATCTCTATAAATTCTGTGATATTGCATCTACTATTTTATCTTGACAATTAAAGAATGATTCCTCAGCTTCAAGGATTTGATAATTCCCTGGGTTTGATAAAATCGCTTTGGTGCTTACCTTAAGCATATGTCACGAGTATATTGGACCTCTTTCTCCTTCCTTGAACCAATTAAGACGAGCTCTTACCTACCACCAATTTGCAATATAAATTTGATGTCTCCTTAAATCAGCTTTCAGCTCCATAGAAGCTATTATCAAATTCTCATCATCACTATTATTTTGCAAGGACCTTTGCACAATTCACAATGCTTGAGAAATTCAATTATTTTCCTTTCTATGGTAAGCAGTGTTCATTTTTCAAAGAGGTCTAAAGAAAGTTCTGGTAGCATTAACAACTTCATACCACTGAGCATAACCATAAATTAAACTAGATTTTTTTTTTTCGTCTTTGCGCAGTTTTCTATTAAAGAAATCGATTGCGTTTAGCTATCTGTTATCAACTATTACTGTATTTGGCAGCATCTTAAAATACCTAGTCATCTTTTTAGCAGGAAGTATTTTACATAAATTTCCTGGGAATTTCTTAGACTCAGAAAAACAGCCCTAAGAAAGCTTTGGCTTCAAATTAGCTTGGAATATTTTCCACCATTATAAAGAATGTTGCAGATTTTGAAGCTCACAATCAGCACATAAAAATAGAACATAAATAAGCATTGTATCAAATTGAGTGTAGATTCGGTAATTGGGAGGAATGTTGTACTCCCCATTCAGATTCAAATCTCACCATGTGACATGTTATATAACTGATATGTAATGGAGGATTTCTTGATTCTTTGTGAATATCAAGAATCCGTATATTCCAGGTAAAACAAAAAACAAAAAAAAACTCAAAGCATAACAACTTCAAATTAATCTGAAGAAACATTGCATTAAAGGGACATAAAATATACACTATGTTAAGACGGTGCCTTTCAAATTTAGCCCAATGAACATTAGCTAGCAACCATTCAATATCATATTCATATGCAATATACAAATATAGAAGAACAAGACGCAGAGGACTTAGAAGATGAACAGAAAATCATGCGTGTCAAGGATCCCCAATCATCCTAAACTATGTTACAACAGAAAGCTCGACCTGGGATCTTGGAAGGCTTCTCTGGTAATATCAAAACAAAACTAAACGATACAATATTTTTACAACAATGGGAAAAGCAGCAGTAGTCTCTTCACTTTCATTTCTTCTTTTTTACCAAGCATTGGATGTAGCAACTGAGGTTGTCTTTGGGGAAATGGCTTACCGAGCACCCTCATTTCGTTCAACATCATCAAACTCGTCCTCCAACAGCAGGCAGGGAGGGGTATAAGCCTTCACAATCGATGACAAACTTGGAACTTCCTTAACATCATTACAAGCCACCTCCATGGAAGTGATGGAAAAGGAGGTGTAAAAGCATTTTTTACAAACAAAGGCAAATACTAGAGATATAAAGGGAAGTGGGAGGAGCAAGGGTGAGTAAACAAATTTTTTGATTGAGAAGTACCCAAACATGGTAATCTGGGAGAGGAACAAAGCTGCCAGAATCCTGGTATGCATATGAGGCCACATACGCCCATTGCTCTCATAAGTTGGAACACACACGTTCAATGCCTGCACACACAAAACACAAAAAAGGAGGTTGTCAGCTTACACAACACCTCAAAATTATCATTTTACTTGTTTTACAGCAGTGCATATGTGATTCTCTCAACCCCTTCCTTGGCTTCTCTTACTATTATAAGTCTCTTTCATATGGATTTTAGATACATCAATTTCCATTTGTTATAAACAAGCAAGGTTTAGATAGAGAGGGAGTCACCTGATTCCGAAGGACAAACCATCCCACAGAAAAGTACAGAATAGCGAAAGGAAGGATCATGGGAGCAATAACAGAATAGCACAGAGCAATGGTGATGATCAACATGTCATTTGGAACTTTGGTAGCATAACTGAAACTAGGAGGAGCCCAAGCCTGTTGTCGGTCTGCGTCAGTCTTACAAAGATATTTCCTCTTGATATGGTATATCACTAGCGGCACCAAGCGAGAAAGTTCAAGACCAGAGCCCACAAAAAACCTGTTTATCCATATAGAAAGGCTATCAGACATTGAGACCAGAAGAACAAATAGAAAACCAACAACGAATTCTTTCAGAGACTGAGAACTAGAAAAGAGTTTCAGGGAATTGGAATTAAGATAACAGAAACCCAACTTACTTGAGAGCAACAAAACTAATGAAGAAGGTAGCATTGGGAGGAAGAGAATTGCCAAGCAGCGTAACAATTGAGTTGGGCTGCTTTTCAAGCTGCTTGAGGGACTGGAACAAGGTGCCACCTATTGTAACTCCCAGGAAAACATTGAACACTATAAAGTAAAAATACTTTCCAGATGAAGCTCTCACTGCATGGCTTTCTGAAGGAATCCCCTCAGCCTTGGAGAGAATCATGAGAATTATAGGCAAGAAATACAAAAAGAGAATCAGAGCAAGCTGAGGTAAGAAAGCTTCAAGGATGCTTTTAAGTGCTTTTATATCCACAATCGATTTCAGAAACGGCACAAGTTTTCTTAGATTATCAAGGGTTGTAAATGCAGAGATTAAAGTGATGGGAACCATGTAGAAAACAACAGTTAGAAACACAATAATGTATACAGCGTTCTGTCTAATAATCCTCTGATAGAAGGGAATGGCGAGGTTTTTCCACAATACTTGACGAGGCTCGGGAGCAGGCAGTGTAGTCCATGTATCCCCAATTTGTGAATGCACAACCTGTGTTGCAGCTGCTGCAGCAGGCCTACTGTTGAAAATTATAAAGGCTGCTGCAACCTGCTTCTCTGTCAGTGTAATCTTCTGTTTTGTTTCCAGCTTGAGTGATAACTCCTTAATTTTTTCATTGTAGAAATTTATAGAGTCTACTTTTTTACCCACAAGTCCCAAAGTTCCCGTCTTGTGCAATGGCCGTGTCCCCTCTGGTTTCGTCGCTGTCTTGGAGCTTTCAAATATAGCTTCAGCCCGAGCTAGTTTCTTTCTGTAGCCTTCTAGTTCTGTCCACACCTTATCAGCCTGTTCAAGAACATTAAAAAAAAAGTTCAAAACAAAACAAAACAAAACCCCAGAATTCTATCCACGTCTGAGTGCCTGACTAAACAATGAACCATTGAACATATAAGACTTCCATTTAAGCTACCAACAAAGCAAGGTAATAGGGAAAGAGTTAAATGGAAGATGTAATGGTGATGAGACACCTGAGCAACTCATCAACCAAGATTTTTGTCACAGGGAATACAGCAGTCCTTATCTTTGGTTCTAAGTTGAATATGTATCAATAAATCCAAAGCTTAGCTGAGATAAGGTACTAAAGAGTTTTGAGCAAATTGATTTGCACATAGATAAGCTATTTGCTCTACTGAATGTTTGCTAAATGAAAGCTCTCATTAAATTTTTTTGTACTATCTATAAGGGAAGACAGTCTATACTTAATAGATCCTGATCCTGGGTTAAATGGATCTATCTTATCTATACTTCTTTTTTTTAACCATGGGAACAGCAACCTCCCAAGTGTATATCCAACAGCTTATCCAACAGCCTGCAAGCCAGATGTATGAATAACTTGTGACTTAGCAGGGGTCGAGACGTCCCGAAGCTTGCCAGGGTTAGCCTCTATCCCAGGGGTCGCCTACCCTTCGAGACTTGTCACAACAGGCCAATGAGCAACCCTCCACCTATCCCAGGGGTCGCCTACCCTTCAAGCCTAGTTCACAACAGGCCAATGAGCAACCCTCCCCGCAGGTTTTGAACCTGTGACCTCCTGGAAGATAACACATGTTCTTAACCATTAGGCCCACTCAAGTGCTCCATCTTATCTGAACTTTTTAATCAGTTCAGACAGTCCTCTGATAGGTAAATAAAAATATCTTATTCCATTCAACCTTTCACAACACATCTCAAGAGGCACCTATTCTTGCTAACTAAAGAAAGGATATCTGGCCACTGTTGCTAGGGAAATAATATCTGGCCACTTTAACAAATATTAGCAAGAACACCATAATCAGAAGGAAAAATTTGTCTGAAACTTCAAATACCTCTGCCATGTCAGTGACAATCAAGCATCTTTCATAAGTTTCCGGGTACAACCTCCTGAAGAAAGAGTCCACTTGTTCTTTGCGTGTTTTTCCATCTCGTACTGGAGGAATATCTCGAACGAGGACTGCAAATTGTTCTGGTTTAGACTCCAGTGAAGCTTGCTCCCTTGCTCTAAGTCGAAGAACATGTTTGTAGGTTTTCCAAAGAAGATAATATGTCACAAACGACACCCAGTACGCTGCAATGACGAATCCCCATAATCGGGTGCTCTTTGTCTGCAGGACACAAATTTTAACTCGGCCATTATTCGATTGCAAAATTCGAAGTCCAACAAAATCAAAAGTAAAGGGTTTGCTTGCAGGCACCTGAATATTGCCCATGGCCAGCTTGTCGAACTCAGTATAACTGGCAGCGGTTTTGTTCTTTGCTTTCTCCAAAGCTAGTTTATAATTGATATCGGTTACGCTCAGAGGAAGAAGAACAGGTAAGCAAACTCCAGCAGATAATACCATGATCATCAATGCTGTTTTGGAACAATCCACAACAAAAACCTCTCAGTCCCCATAAGTCTAAACGCTGCATTAAATATCCCAACGGTATAAACAAGGCACAAGCCTATAACACATATAGAATTACAGTTTTGAAAGAAAGCAAGGAGAACAATTTTAAGAAACTAGTTTATGTGATTTCACTATCAGGAATACTGGAATTAGTTAAATGTCTAACAATCATTTAACTTGGAGGGTTTGCTATATCATTACTATCAACACATACTTATTACTCCACCATATATTCTAAAATATAAACATTATCAATGTATAACTATGAGTGAATCTCTTAATGAAGAATACCATACCAGAACAAAAACAGAAACTGGGTAAGAATACCATACTAGAACAAAAACAGGAACAGAAGAAACAGAAACTGAGTAGAATTATAGAATAAAATTGATCTACCTGTAGTGATGAATGTGAGATAAACAGCTGCATCCAGACCAGCCATATCGATGATTTCATCTTCAGTAGCCTGCGAGGCTTCCACAATCCAGGAGAAAGGATTGCGAGATTTAGTGGGTTTGTCCACTCCCTTGAGAATTCTATTGGGGAAATAGATCACCCGGTTCCCAGGCTTCCTGGACAGCCATGAGAACAGCAAAACCAGCACCAAGAAGATGATAAATGAAATGCTCAGAGATGTCAGCAAAGAACTAAAATCCATGATACAGGTTGTGCCAGTGCATCCACAGTCCGGCCTCCTCCTTCCCTGGTATCAATTTGTTTGCCTGAATGAGCTTCTTATCCTATCAATTTGTTTGCCTGAATGAGCTTCTTATCCAACTTGAAAGAGCTGTGTTAGGTACTGATTAACTGCTATTCAATGGGTCCTGTCCAACTATGACTTTTATCTCTCATCAATATCATCTGTTAAATTTCTGACAGTTGCCCTGCCCTACCCTTGCTTGTTTGTCTCACTTTTGACAACTATGCCACCCAACCTGAAAACGATTGAAGGGCTCTATAAAGCTATGTACAACAATCAAAATGTAAATATATATAGAGAATATGTCTGTATTTAGCTGAAAGGCCCCATACTGTGAAGATATGTGGTGTTTCGGCTATGCACGCGGAAAGCCCACGTTAAGGCCACGGGTTTCCCGGGCCGTTGGGAGTCAGTATCCAGACTCGTACTGGGACTAAGACTCAATTCACAATTATCACCTGCACATGACGCCGCTGAGATTTGGTTTAAGTTACCGTTCAAATTATGATTTGTCCCTTGGACTGGGATTCGAACTCGGGTTTGTGTGTCTGTCAGGAATCCTTAATTAGCTGGCCCTATGGAGTACGCTATTTGAACAATCTTGGAATTCGTTTAATAAACGCCGGAACGGTGTTCTGAACGGTGTTCTAACAACCGAGAGACAGTGTATGGATCTTCGCTTGCCATTTGAATTGCAACGGGTGGGATGAGTGTGACTCGTGAGCAGTGGAAAAGTGATGTGCAATTCCTCATAGATATGGAATGGAATCATTTGAAAGCATGATTAAATAAATTTACGTTTTTTTAATTGAAATTCCTATCTTAATTTGGGAAAACTTTGTTTGAAGTTATACTTTTCAGTTTGTACAAGCTATGCTTTTATTGATGGAAACTTGGTATGTGGAATTTGTTTTTAGAAGAAAAAAAAATTTATATTTAAAATTTTAAAATATTTTTTTAATAAAATGAAAAAAATAGATTTATGGAAAAAATTACATTTATTCTATTATTAATATTCATGCATTATTTAATAACAAGTATTAATAATATTCATGCATTATTTAATAACAAGTAATTAGACGTTAGATCGGAAAATAAGATAATCAAATTTTATAAAAATAAGTTTAGAAGATAGGTTTTACATACATTTTTTTTTCATACAGAAATAACAACCTTATATTAAGAGAAAGTTGTGTCTTACATACCGAGCTTCAAAGTTCTATTTGGTCATATCTTCACTTCACGAAATTTCGTCTTTATCAGATCTACTCACTAAGCATAAAGCTCTCGTGATTTTTGTCTGATTAGCATATCATAAAACAATCCGTAGACATTACATAATATTTCAATAGGCTGAATAAACTACTATCTAGTGGGAAGAGTGCCATGTTCAATGTTGGATCCTTCGTGATACAAAGTCCAATCAGTGGCATCCAATTATGCGCCAATGGCATGTTTGGATAAAGAGTCTGCATCAGTATTCAGCTCCCGATACAAATGGCACAAGGTGGATTGCTGAAAATGGTTGATGAGATGCCTAGTCCACCTGATCCAGTGATGGAGCTCGAGAATATGAATGTCATGGATACTCTTAGCCCAGTCAATGATTACTTTAGAATCCCCAAGGATCATAGCGAGAGATATCTCCTTTTCTTTGGCAAAAGACAATAATCCCCAGAGCTCGAGGAGCTCAGCTTTTGTATTTGTTCCAAAACCATAATCTGTAAGAAAAAGAATGACTTAATCTGATGACCATTCCTGCTCCACAAGAGCCTCCCTGTTCAGCGCCATCGAAAAAGCCCACAATACCTTGCAGGTCAATCACTGGAAAGATTACTTTCCTGCCGGAAACCTTTGAAGCCATAGATCCATACATACGAAGCCAGCCAATAGCTTTTAGACTGGTTGTGCATGGATCTAACTTTCCATGCTGAAAGAGAATCTGGTTTCTCATCTTCCATACAGACTATAAGGATACAATGATAATATCCATTGAAGAAGTGGAATTTTTTAAGATATGACCAATACTGTCAGTGAAATATGGGCGGTCCCATCTAGCAGAGATCGACAATTGGATGCACATAAAATTCCAAAAGGTTTGGAAGAATGCGCAGTCACAAAAAATGTGGTCGACGATTTCAAGGTTAGATAAGCATAGTTGACACCTTCCTGGCCCGATGATGCCTCGTTTTTACAATGAATCCCATGTGAGGATTTTCCTATGTTAACAAAGCCAAGTGAAGCATATCATTTTTAGTGGAAGGCACCCATCCCAGAGTCTGCAAAGTATACCATCCATCGAGCTTGATGCTGCAGCAATGTGGGATATATCAGTTTCGCTATGAATATATATAATATACTTAGTTTTAATATTTTTGATAAAGCATTTTCATGAAAAAAATATTTTCATGTAATAGGTTTTACATATATAGAATGAGTTTTAATTCATATTTATGTATTGTTATAATATATTTTAAAAATTGTATTTATATTTTACTAATTTATAGAAATAGTAAGTACAATTTGTTATAATTTTATTATATTGTGAGATTTTATATGTCAAAGTTTGAGGTTAAAAGAAAATTAAGATAAGATAAGAAGGTCATTAATTTTAATTGGAGTAAAATTTCTACCCGACCATTTGCACCCATCGGATGACTTAGCTTGTGTGAGCTTTCACATCACGCGTTGCTGGTTGTCCGATCGGTGCAAATGGTCGGGTAGAAAGTTTATTCCATTTTAATTTAGAAGATCAAAAGTATTTGTATGTATTGACATAGCCAAGATAAGAACTAACTTCCATGAGCTCCATAGTGAAACATGATGTTGGATAGTTCCTAAAATGTTGTGGGCAGAAAGGATTCTTAGTCTCTATGAGACTGGGCATTGAGGATGAAAATCATTTTCTCTTAGAGTGTGTGGTTTACACCCATATTAGATCTCAGTTTCATCATCTGTGTTGCAATACTAACATTTTTAGCCTTCTAGCATGTCAAAATTATGGTGAGTTCGAAACACTTCTCTTTAAGCTTTTTGAGCATATGAATACAACTTTAAAGAAAACCAAATAATTTCTCTTGAGTTCCAATAGACCAAAGATCATCATCACCATCACCATCTTCATCTTTCTTTTAATAGGAAATTCTCTCAAAGTCATTAAGTGGAAGTTATCTTTAACATAAAATATCCAAAGTATATGCTATTTATTGTAACTTTATTTTTAATTTCAAATAAAGTTTGTTGAGATAATTTTGGTTAATTTTCATGTGTGCTCATGAGTAGTTTATTCTTTTAATAAAGGAACCATCTAGGTAGTAGTGGGTAGTTACATCATTATTACACTTTATTGTAATTTAAAGTAAGATTGACCAAGACTAGATTCCTTGGGGCTAGCACCTTAACCTTAATAGGAATGCAATGTTCCTCATTTTTACAATGATCACATTCAAGTGTGTTTAGTCATTCTTTGCCTAAAGGTGCTTAACTCAATTTGTTGTACTTGTGTTGTGCTCTCTTGAAGTCTTTTTGTTGCACTATTATTTTCGACGTACTTATTGGTTTAGGGTTTGCTGGATAATTCACTGTAGATCTTTTACCTTGTGATTTCTAACAAGATACTAAAGCTAGTGTGGAGTTTTCTTCCTCTATCCAACACTTTAATTTTTTAAATATGAATTAAGGTTTCAACTTTCTTTCAAGGGTTGTATAGATATGAAATTAGGGTTATTTCAACACCCTTTTGTGGACAACAATAATGTTTTTAGGGTTTTCACACTTATCTTTACCAACACACCCTTACTTGACCCTTACTTGATTGTTTTTGGATTTTTGGTGAATTTGAGGAAATTTGTTATGATTATGATCCCTTCTTAAGGGCATGCACTCATTTCCCCTTTAATTGAACCATAACTTCTTATTGCATCACAAGTATTGTGACATATATGGATGTAAAATGGCTTCGTATTTGACTCAATAGGGATACTCATCATGCATGGGTTATTTATATGGAAACTCTACTCTAAAGGAAAGGTTTATGGATGCATTTTGAGAAACCACTTCTCATTGCAACTGAAGACAACTATGATCCCATTTGTTTGAAGGAGGAATCCAATGGATTTATCACTTTATACATGAAATATTTGTTGGTTCCATGGATGCAACAAACATTATTAACATAGAATAAATATAAATAGTAGAGTAAACAATCAAAACATACACATCATGGACACTATGATTTATCCTGGAAATCCCTTAATCAAGCAAAACCAACATAAGATATATTCATTATTCCCCTTGGCCAAATCTAGCCAAGGCATGGTCGAGCATAGTCCTACTGCCATCGAAACCCTTGACCATCATGAGTTTCAGACACATGCTCAACTTACAATGGAGTACGACCAACCTATTTATAGGATTACATCACAAGAATACCATGGGAAAATATCCCAATAACATGGATCCATATCAACAATAACCAAAGTTCGTTAACTTGTAACTTGAGTCTATGATCGAGTCAATATTAACCCAACATTACCCCCTTTAAATTTGACTTGAGAATGACACCTTCCCCTTCTCAAGTTCTATGTGTTGAGAATACGACATCCCCCCTATCACCTAGGTCTACAACTTGACTTTATCGGTGAGTTACTAGGGGTATGCACATGTTTATTGGTCTTACAGTCATATGCTCATTTACAATGATTACAACTCCATTAATGAAACATTGCTACCTGAGAATCTACCTGCTCATACAATAATAACCAAGCACTCTTGAACCAAGTACTTGAACTCTATTTCTCAATTGACTACCTAGTCAACCTGTATTCATAATCAACTACAAACTCCACTATCTAATCCATTCGATCTCTCCACACAGTTAACTACAAACTTCGTCGTCTACTCAAGTCGATCTCTTTTCTCAGTTGACTACAGACTCAACCATCTTCTCCGAGTGATCTCTCTACATAGTTGATTATAGACTTCACCATCTAATCTAGTCAATCTCTCTGCACAGTTAACTATAGACTCTACCGTCTACTCTAGTTGAACTATATTCATGTTGCTCCATTTATTTTCTTATGTGCGCTAGCATGTCCTGCTCAATCATGTTTGCATCTACATTAGAAACCATAATAGTTTCCAACATAATATAATCCTTAGCAACAAAAGCATCCCTCTGAAGCTTATTATAGCTCTCATGTGTAGTCAAACAATCAACTAGTCGACTACCCAATCAATTTTAACCACGACTGCTTAGTTGAACTGATCTTATCCATCCATTCGACCTTCCATGACTCCTTAGTCAATATTGACCTCGAATTTCTTGAATCATCTCGGTTGAATCACAATGCTCAGTCAACCCCATCGAGCGGTTAACCATATCCTTAGTCAACCAAGTAAACCAATTTCTCTCGTTGATTACCCGGTCGACCACTTTATTATTGACAATATATGTTGAGTCATTGACCATCGTTTGATCCACATTCTTGTATACCTTTCGTTGAGTTGTTGATCATCGATCAATTCATTTTCTCAGTGACCTTGATTATGATAAACCATGATTTTGATCGCTCCATCGACTACACCGAGCTTACCATCTGTGACTCTTGTTGACTTCAACCACTTTAATCGTAGATCTCACACTTCAAATATGAACTTTTTGAATCATCTCGCATGACCTCAAACTGAATCATGCATACCATGATTCACTTCTTCCATTCTCGTTCTTTATGCCACATTTTAATGGATGAAAAGCACAACATAAACAAAAAAGGAACCAAAAAATGATCCATATGTTTATTCATTGATTTAGAACTATCCTGAGAGTACCTAGAAACAACATGCTCCAATATACTGAGGATAAAAACATATGTGTATACTTGCACTCCATGTTTCTTTAGCATACCTCAGACCTAGCATTTTTATCGTTTCTCAAGTCGACCCATCATGCCAATGGATCCACCCACACCAATTCACAATCCACCATGCAAATCTAAGCGATTGGAAAATTTCTTCAATTGATATCACATAACAATGAATCAATCTACATTCTACCCTGTAGATCCAAGTAATCCGATCTTGACCAGACAACTCTCGTTAGAGAGTGAGTGTCTATCAAGCTCCGATACCAAATGTTGGTTCCATGGATGCAACAAACATCATTAACGTAATAGAAATATAAATAATAAATCAAACAATAACAACATACACATCATGGAATCCACTATTTATCTTGGAAATCCATTAATTGGGAAAAACTAGCAGAATATATCTTCATTATTCCTTTCTACCAAATTCAACCAAGGCATGGTTGAGCATGGCCCTACAACCACACGAACCCTTAACCATTAGTGATTTATGGACACATGCTCATCTTACAAGGGAGTATGACTAGCCTATTTATAGGCTCACATCATAAGAATACTATGGCCAGATCTCCCAATACCATGGTTCCATAGCAACAATAACCAAGTATTCTTAACCTACTCTATGACTTAGTCAATATTAATCCAACAATCTTGTCCCATCACACAGAAAAGAAAAGTGCAAATCATGTTTGGGATGCTTTCCACATGTTATTGTGTGTAGTGAACACCACTCAAATTTATAAAGTTGAGACAAAGCTCTCTAACCTCAAAATGATGGAATTTTCCACTATTGATGAGTACATTTCTAAGTTAAAAAATATGAAATCATACATTCTTAAAAGAAATGGTAAAGTTATAATGTATCTTGAATATATCATTATTATTCTTAATAACCTCTCCCTTGAATTTAAAAAAAAAATAGCTATATTTTTTTATAGCATTGATTATTTCCTTCAAAATTATACTTCTCCTTATTACGGGGGAATATGTACTTACTAATATTTTCTAGCATTAATTCTAACTCAGATGAAGTATATCCTCGAGAGCATTCCCACACTAAGGTTTCCCCATCATGTATGCATGAGTCTTTGGGGACACTTCTATTTTTTTCCAAAAATAATAGGCCAAGATGCTTGTATTTCCACAAGGAGGGGCATGTAGTTAAGGACTATCACTTTCAACTTCAAAAGATTACAAATATTGCTTGGGAATTAGCTAGAAATGATGGTATCTTTGAAGATGAGGTTGGTGAGTTAGGATACTTGTTTTTTCACAACATTCTATGGTCTTGCGCTACTCAAGAATGTGTTATATATTTTGGGCTTACCAAACATTTTATGAAGCACTAGTAGCTCCTCTCTGATTATATAATTGATCAACCACTAATCAACATATTGGTGACAATGTAACTATTGTTGATAAGTCCACTCCCATAGTCTTTGCTTATAGTACTATTCAAATTGATGGTGCTCAGTGCAAATATGTTCTCCATGTTCCTAGAGTGGGACTCAATCTTCTCTTTATTTACTGTATTACTCACATTAATAAAAGGGTGGAATTGTTTCCAAGTAAATGAATGATTAAAGACATCAATGACAACTTCAAAGTTGTTGTCTATGTATACTTTGATGAAATTAAACATATGTACAATTTGGGAAGTCTTCTTTTCCTCCAAATTCAAATAATTTCACTACAATGGAGGCTAATGTAGGTGATGAAAGTAATCTATGCCACTAAATTTGTCTTAGTCACATAAACTATGGATCCTTGATGCACATGAGTCATATTCACCTTGTTCAATGACTTACACAAATTAACTCTCCTAATGGTGTTTGGAAGGGATGTGAAATGGGTACACATAATCAGGAATCCTTTCCAAAGAAAAACTCAAGATGAATCACCAAACCCCTTGAGTCAATACACGGTGATATTTATTATCCCTTGGAAACTTCTTCTCTTCGTGAATCCAAATACTTCTCTTGGTTTCTATGGTTCTACACATTTAAATCCAAGATTGAGGTGTTTTCCAAATTTCAAGGGTTCAAAAACTTTGTTGAAGCTCAATGCAAGAAAAGGATCAAGTGCCTATGGTTTGTCTGGAGAGAAGAATACATTGATAATTCTTTTTTTGTATTTACTCTCATGGCATCTCTTGGAAATAGATTGTTCCTTATACTTAGAAGAATGGTGTATTTGAGTGGAACAATAGGGCTATGATGGAAATGGCTCATTTTATACTTTACTTTCATAACATGAATCTTTCCTTCTAGTGTGAAGTGGTTTTTTGTGTGACATTTAGCATCAACCACACACCTACTCGTATTTTCTCGGGTATGAATCTTTATCATCCCTGAAATGGAAAGAAGCCCTATATTTCATATTTCAAGTTTTTTGAATTAGGTGCATGAATCCACCCACCTCATGGAAGGGTGCTATATCACTTATAAAACATACTCTTCACAAACTATCATTAGCTATATTGAACCTTTTTAATGGGTGTTGTCTTTATGATATTGTCACTCACCATATGACTAAGCATCATGAGGCTATATTTGATTATCTTATTCCTCATGGTCTACCATGATCTCTTCCACCACTTCTTTATGGTGATGATTATTAACATGTATCCATGAAACATGACTCTTATTTTTTAGTAGAATTACCTCTTGATGACTATTAGTTTGTTGTATTGGATTTTACCACATCTTCATTGAGTCTTAGTGCACATAAGTGTACCTTTTTGAGCTCTTTTGAATAATTGTCGAGGAATTATGGATCTACATGATTAGCTAGGCCTTTTTCTATTATAGACTTATCTTCTAGCCTTCACTCTATTAATGATGATATACAACCTAGTAATGAGCCTTCTTTCGATGAACAATCTAGTGATGAGCCCTCTTCCAATGGGTAGTCCAGTGATGAATTGTCTCGATATGTGCATCCTAATGATGAATTGTTTTAATATTTGAAACATAGTCATACCATCTTAGTGATGATAGATTCTTCCCAAAGTTACCAAAGTTGGATGATGATGATCCTAATACTTCATTATTGTCATCTTTTACGGAGTAAATTACTACCATTTTTATCGATGCTGCTATACTTCTTGCTTGAGCTTTTTAGCAGTCAGAGTAACCCTCATCACGAGCCCTTATTTCATTAGGCTCTCATTTGCATACCAAATATGATTTGCATCATCAAAGACACTCTTTGGAATGATCAATTGCACTATTGATTGTGAAGGTTTCCTTCATGAGAAATATGGATTTCGATGACCATAATGGAGGGGAGAGGGTGATATGGTGATATTTTTTTATAATCTATGGATGAAATGCCATCTTTGTGGTCCATTGTTTAGCTTAAGGGGGGTATTGAGGTATTTTGGTTAATCTTCACTTGTGGCCATGTGCTCGCCCACTTTGTGGGTAGTTGAGACTCTTAATGAATTAACCTATAGGTAGGAGTGAATAGTTACACCATTATTACATTTTATTGTAATTTAGGGTAAGGTTGACTCAGTATCCTCTTTGAGGATAGCACCTTAACCCTAGCAGGAGTGGTATAAATAACATCAAATACCTCATTTGTACAATTATCACATTCAAGTGTTTTTAATCATTCTTTGTCTAGTGAGACCTACATCAATTCGCTCTACTTGTGTTGCATTCTCTTGAAGTCTATTATTGACATTTTTATTTTCAATTTGTTTATTAGATTAGGGTTTATTGAAGAATTAATTATATATCCTATACCTCGTGATTTATAATAGTTGATATTAAGCTTAATTTTGAATGATATGTTACAATTGTTGATGGAATTTATAAATATAATATTAGATATTTACATCTCAATTTAATGCTCTGTACATAATGAAAAGGGATAAAAAGTTTAACTTAAAAAAAGAATATCTAAAAACCTTTCATTTAAAGTAAAACATTAAAACATTACATATGACCTTTTGTAAGTTATTGGAAACTTGTTTTCCTTCCATCAATGCAAGGTTTCATTGATTGCATCCTTGCATCATAAATATCAATATCCAAATTATGCAAGGTTTCATTGATCGCATCCCTGCATCATAAATATCAATCTCCAAATTTGTTGTTGCTATATATATAGTAAACATGTCCATTGATGACTCATCATCTTTTTTATATTCATAATTTCAATATAAAAATACTTTTAAGAATTTTAAAATTTACTTTATTTTTTATAATTAAAAAAATGATCTAATTAAAATACATATAATACACATTTCAATAATTATAACATTTATAGTTATTCTTGAATTAACTTTAATTAGTTGAATTTGCCCAACATATTCTTAAGTTCTGATAGACCAAAGTTGGTCTCAGTGAGAGTTAATCATCATCATCATCATCAATATATGAACAAAAAAAAATCATTATACAATCTTATATTGTCATGTACTATGATATACTTCTTCTTTCACTCTCCCTTAAAGCCAAATAATAAACATAAGATTCAAATCTCTTGAATAAACTCTCCTCTAGATACCAATCTAACTATATATATTATAATATGTTTTTCCGCTCTCTCATAAAGTCAAATAGTTGGCATAAGATTCAAAACTCTTACATAATCATCCTTTAACTACCAATCTAACAATATATTTAACTACCAATCTAACACAAAATATATATATATATATATATAATTGATAACATCAATTCATATATACTATGACATACCTTTTTTTAAAGCTTCTATAAAGGTCAAATAGTTGGCATAAGATTCAAAACTCTTAAATAAACTCTACTCCAGATACCAATCTAACTATATAAAAATTTAATAACATCCCTTTGTAAGTAAAGCATTAAGTTCATTACCACTTGAATGTTGGTAATATGGTTGGGAAGGAATTTTCTTATAACCACCAAGGATCCATCATCATCATGCTTTGATGTAAGTAAAGCATTGAGTTCATTACCACTTGAATGTTAGTAATATGGTTGGGAAAGAATTTTCTTATAATTACCAAGGATCCATCATCATCATGCTTTGATGTAGTATTCAACTATGATTATATCTGTAAGGACCACGGCTAGTGGATTGATGTTTCCATTAAAGGGTTTAAGCATTATTAATTTCCAACCATTTTTCTTTGGTACAACATAAGTTCATTACTTTTCTTGGATGATTTTTGGACAATGAATATACTTTAATTACAAATTTTCTATATATAATAATTTTGATATCTTCTTCTTAACAACTATTACGGCTAAAGACTCACATCGAGTTGCATAACAAGATGTTTTTTTCAAACACAAAACCATTTTTATATTATTAGCATGGTTGATGCTTTATCTATAAAAACAATTGTATCGATTTATTATTTAGAAAATCAATTGATGGACATTATGATATATTATTTTGCTATTTTCACTTAATACATTCTTTAGCTTTATAATTTGTGAAATAATTTCTATTTCCACTTATTACATTCTTGAGATTTATAATGTGTGAAATAGTTTTTACTAATTTTTTTAGCCAAATTAATGAGAAAGAAGGTCTCTCAACATTATATAAATTTGTACACCGAAGGCGTTTTCTCTATGGAGACGCAGTCTCAAAAGATTCCTCATCTCCTTGGCCATTAACAATTCGATAGGTGTCGTGTCGGATTAGCGAAGGGAGTTTGGACAGGTGTTGTGTCTCGGTTTCAAACGAAATTATTTCCATGTTGATCAAATGGCATGATGGACGTTCTTTCCATGCTGACCAAATGGCATGTGGGTCATTCTTTGCAGTTGGGTCCTTGATTCTGCAATATTGATTGGGGAACTTCTGTCCCGCAGACCACAGGTGTCCTCTGTGTTACGGCTGGTGCTGCACGTGAATGGGTTGATGGATTGATTTGCAGTTGTGGTTCGTTCTTTGCAGTTGATGTTTAGCGTGTTTTTCTGACAAGTGGCTTGCGTGTTTTCACTACACTTCTATTTGTTGTCCTAAACCACCGGCCCTGGCATTTTTTTGTACAGGATTTTACTATCCTTCCCTACAGTTCATTTCTCTCGATTCGGCAAAGTCCTTGCCAAGACTTTACGCTGACGATTTTGCAGAAGTTTCGGTCCAGCAGTTTTTGTGGGTTTAGCCTAAGTTTCGGTCTAGCAGGCTCACAATTTGGTCGAAGTTTCGTTTCATTGGTGCTTCATTCAATTGAATACATTTTTCCCATGTCCCTTCATCCACTGGCATTAATGTTTCATCAATGCATTGTTGCTCAATCAATGCAAGAAAGCTTGTCATATGATTTAGACATGGGTCAATATCTTCATCTTTGCTTAGCTTATGACGATCTTCAAAATCTTGTTACAATACTGCATCTTCTGCATTTGTTGTTGCATCGCCTTTGCTTTGCACATATAAACAGACCTTCAGGTAACCACATATTGATTTTGCAGATATTCATTTACACTTTACAGTTTCCAACGAAGGTTTTCACAACTTTTCTTTAAATTTGCAGGTATTCATTTAGTCTGCTTAAATGTTTTGAATATTCATTTAGTCTGATTATTTGATGGTCAAACAACCTTGCTTTGTTTTATTTTTATTGTTGTTGTGTTGCGGAAATAGGAACTTTGAGGTTTGAGGTCCAAAATACAATATTCCCTGATATTTATTTTTCCTAGCAATATAAATGGCGATACATTTTTACCTAAAATAAATTTCTTTCCATCTTCCACTTTCCACTATGCGGAATTCGAAAGCCGCAAACGCCAAATCCCAACTTTCACAAATTATGTATTGCGGAAATCGAAAGTTACATCTTTGCAACGAAATGCAAGTGGAAATAGGTAAATACACAAGATTGTTGTGTGTTTCCGCAACCCGCAACCCACAATTTGCGGGATTGCGAGTTGTGGAAAGGGATAAATAAGAACTTGATTGAAGTTGTTGAAGTTGTTGCTCTTTCTCTCTGAAAATAAAATCTATGTCTTTGAAAATAAAATCGATTTCGTTGTAACTTCAGAACAATATTATGCTTTCGGTTTTTTACCTTGTAGTTTGATTTAAGATTTTTATTGTGTGTTTCCGCAACCCGCAATTTGCGGGATTGCGAATTGCAGAAAGGGATAAATAAAATTTTGCTATTTTATAATCCCGCAATTGCGGATTGCGGGTTGCGAGATGGTGAATAAAATATTAAATGATATATTTACAAATTAATCTATAAACTGTGTAATATAATGAAGAAGAAAAAATGATTACAATTAAGAATTAAAAAAATTATAGTGAAATATTGAAAGAGGACACAAATTAATCTATTAATGTTTATTTCAAATTTTGAACAACTACCATAGAATCAATCTCGACAGTACTGTCATGAAATATGTTTATGCAAAAAAAAATTGTTGTCATATATGCATTTTTTTTGTCATTCGATCACATGAATATGTTACATTGCAATTTTTTTGTTCATTCCTTGTTTCATTTCACAGGAAAATATAATTGCCACGCTATGGAGATTATGCTAACTGAAGATTCTATTTCACTCTTGCTACATGGTGTTGTCAACCTTTTCCCTTTGGTACAGGTCTCCTCATTAAACCAAGTGAACTCACTCGACTCATCATCTATTCGGTTCCAAATTTCTATCTCAAACAGGCTTCACAAGCATGACCTATTGCTTCCAACTATATATAGTAGTCTTGTAGAAACTGGACAACTAAAAGAAGGATCTATAATCAAAGTTAATAACTGTACATGCAATAGTGTACATAGTGTAACGTATGTTTAATTTCCTTGTTGTCTTTCTCCACTTAATCAATTTCACATTGTTCATGCATCCAAGGTTTTTCTATCCCATTGAACTCTAACATACTTCTTCTCACATGACTATCGTATTGCTTGCACTCAAAGTTGTCATAGTGGATGCAACAATTATTGGAGATCCTATACCTTACCACTTACCTGTACCTTCTCCCTCGCAAAGTTGTTCCTCTATTCCAGTGAATCCTAGCTCAGTAGATGAAAAACATGCCTTGGCTGCATCAACTATTCCATTCACATCACTCTCCTCTTCTGACAAAGTTTGGAACATTCAAGGTCGAGTTATTGCCAAGACAAAGCTACATGAATATGGAAACCAACGAGGGTCTGGAAAAATCTTTGGATTTGACATTGTTAATGATTCACACGATGAAATACATATCTACATTCAATGAATTGGAACTCTCTTTGTATGACCAAATACATATAGGAATAGTGTACATAGTATCAAATGGCACAGTGAAAGCATCCAATACAATTTTCAACCATTTGAAAATCCCTAATGAGATTTTTCTAGGTTCCTCCTCAACCATCCAACCATGATTAAATGAATATCCCTTAATACCTTTTTATTGCTTTAACTTTAAAACTATTCAGGAGATACAAAGTATACCTATCAAATCCATGGTGGACCTTGTTGGCCTTGTCATTTCAGTTTCTCCTACATCCACAATATGAAAATGAGATGGTGTTGAGACTATTAAGTGCACTATTGGACTCCGTGACATGTCAGGCTATAGTATTAACATAACACTTTGGGGAGAGCAATGCCAAATTAAAGGAGTCGAGCTTGCCAACCTGCGTGGTTTACCTACGCATCCAGCTGTAGCAATCAAAGGTGGTCATGTTACATATTTTAATGGAAAAACTATTGGAACTATTTCCAACACTATTGTTTTTATAAACCCAAAAATTGAAGACACTTCATTTCTCCAAAAATGGTTTCATGACAATGGATTTCGTTCAGCATCACCATCGTTGAGCTGAAAATTTAATTGCTCGCATTCTGGTTCTCATAAAGTCATTACCATCAATGACTTACAAACTCTTCAATCATCTAAAAAACCTGTTTGGTACTCTCTTGTAGAAACCATCACAAATGTTAACATGGATGACTTTTATTTCCTTGCATGCCCTCTTTTTGTTGATGGAATACAATGCATGTAAATTATTGCCCACAAAGTTGCAAACATTTGGCATTGTGCTAAATGTGATGGAGAGTTTCTTGAATGTGACTATTGATATATACTAAAGGTTGACTTGGAAGATGTCACTGGATACCTTCATGGTGTATTAGCATTTGATGATGCTGCAAACCAACTCATGGGAATTTCTGCAAAAGATCTGTGTCTTCTTTCAATTGAAATAACATCACTTGATGAAATAGTGCATAGGATCTGCAACAAAAAATTACTTCTTACTCTTTTAGTTAGAACAGAGACCTTCTGCGGATTTGCATGCCTAAAAGTTGTAATTGTCATGGTTGAAAGCACATAAACAACATTTTCAGATGGACACATAAATATATACATTTTTTCAACTTGATACTTAACCAATATTCTTCATTGTTTATAATGAATACTGTCCATTCTCAATTTTAACTCCTTGTTTCATTATTCAACATAGCAAGGTATTTTTTTTAACTCTCATATAGCACCACTTTCTTGCAGTCTCATACTTCCAATGTACAAGCTATCACTTACCATTTATTATGCAATTTTTTTATAAAACCTATATGGTAGTTTTTAAATACAGTACTATTTTTCTATTCTGTTTTTTTATAAAATGGACAACTTTGTTCTCTTGTTTTTTAGCACAACTTTTCTTTACTTTGTACATAACAATAATTACAATTACTTTTTTTTTTCATATATACTTTCTCACACTACACTTTGTTCTTCTATATTGTTGTTTTCTTACAATTATCAAGCTACAACTTGGAAAACAAAATTTACTCTAGTTATATTATTTTAAGCTATATTCTTACTTCCCCATATGCAATGAATTAATATTTGTTTTTTATCCTCTGCTTTATATTGATATAGTTTGCAGCTAATACATATACAAAATGTGTCACTTCCAACATTCAAAGCTTCTAAGTGTTTAACAAGTTTACAATTTTCTTGTAGGCATTATGCCAAATCATGACAATGAACAAGCCAACGCACGAAGAAGAGTTTTATATACACAAAACAGAGATAAAAACAACAAGAAACAAAGTCTACTTTACAGGGCTGCTCGTCTGCCCGTGCAAATGTCTTCTTCAATTTCTCTTGCGGAATCTGTCGACTCAGCTTCACTTCCATCTCCTATGTCAAATCCATTGAACAACCACCTCAATGATACACATCAACGGTTTCATAAAAAAATGGACCAACTAGCTGATATGCATGTCTACTCAGTTTGCAAAGAATGTTACCCTAGTATTGTAACAAAAAATTTCCATGGTTCATACGCTTGTTCTCGTTGTATTCTAGAACGAAAAGGCCATCACTTTTCATTGGAAAACAATATGGATCCGGGAAACCAACCAACTGTCCTTGCAATACTTACACAGGTTGAAGAAATGCTCATTAGTCGTGCTAACCCATTGTTGCAAGTGACACATGCTCATGGTGGTCAATATAAATACTCTGGCCATACTATTTGCTTCCCCCAAGACATTTCCAATATTGACACATACCTACCACATGTAGTATCATAACTAGACATCCTCGTTGTTCGGAAATGCAATTCTACAAACAATCCATATGAATTGTTTGTTAGTCGAACACATGTTCTTGCTGCCCTTCAATTCAAAATGGAAAACAACCCATACTACAAGGACGTACAAGTCAACCCAATTGCATTAGCTTCTTTGCCTCTTATTTCAATAGACATTTCATCTTTGATTCCGCATCTTAATAGCAATGCTACATTATCTCATCAGCAAAGCTTTCCCTGTACAGATCAACTACCAAATTCATTTGAACCCTATGAATTGGAATCCTCATCATTTATTTCACACAAACTAATGCTAGAAGTGAGGTTGAAGAAATTAGACAGTTGTTACACATACCAAATACCCCACTACCAGCTTCCATTGATTTCCCCCCTATAGAAATGTCCCCTATCAATGAGTACAACACATAAGGCCTTATTTCCATGGATTTTCCAACTTTTTTTCCTGCAAGTGCAACAATGTTATTACAACCACGCATTCATGAGGTTGATATGCACGAATATGCACTTCACCTCATTCGTTATCATGACAACAGATTTGGCGAACATCCTTGCTTTCGATACTACATATACAATCTAATTATGCGTCATCGAAGTAATGCTACTACCTCTGTTTTTGTCAAAAAAAATCTTGAAGATACACTACCTCCCACAGTACTTGAGCTTGTCAACCAATTGCAAGACATGCCTAATGAGAAAATTGGTGAGCGGGTCGCAAGATTTGGGTCTTCATTACGTGGAACATGTTCATATTGGAACAAAAGTAGAGATGAACTGACAAATATGATCAAGCAACAAGGTACACCAACGTTCTTCTTCACCCTTAGTGCAACTGACACAAAATGGCCAGATTTGCATGCTCTAATGCCTGTTAAACATCCTAGTGGTTTAGCTCAAGACTATCAATGGAAGGTTTGTAACATCATATCAAATCCACATATTACTTCACAATACATGCACAATAGATTCAAAACATTTCTTGAAGAGGTGCTTCAAAAAGGTTTTCATATAACAGATTATTGGTGCAGGTATTATTACATCTATTCCTTCCTATTTTTCTCTTGGAATTTTTCACTTCATACAATTTATTTCTAATATATGATTTTTCCTCCCATGTAGATATGAATGGCAGCATAGAGGATCCACACACATTCATGGTTTTATTTGGTTGGAAAATGCACCAAATATGGATACGTTAGATGGGGAAGATGATGTTGCAGTTAAAGCTTCAAAAGCAAATTTTGATACACATGTGACAGCTTGGAATCCTCGTAATTCCCAGTTGTCCACATCTGGGTCACACCATTCTACTACAAATGATCCATGCAATCTTGCATCACCATCGATATTTGCATCAAACTACTCAGCTGACTATGAAGAACTTGTCAATTTTGTTCAAAGGCACACCAAATGTTCAGAGTCAACTTTCCTTCGCAAAAAAGGAACATCTGTTCAATGTCGCTATGGTTTTCCATATGAGCTACAAGCTACTTCTTCGCTATTCATTGATCCAAATGGATGGAAAACCTACAATCCTGCAAGAAATGATCCCCTTCTAAATATTCACAACCCTACCATGCTTTAGATATGGAGGACTAACATTGATTGCCAACGTGTTCTTTGTAAACATGTTGTTCTCAAATACATTTCAAAGTATGCATCAAAAGTAGAGCCAAAATCAAAAACATACCATGCAATTCTCTCTCTCCTTACACATGTTGCACCAAGTGACAGCCCCATTCGTCAGCCAATCTAACAATTTCTTGCACAAACAGTTGCAGAAAGATACATTAGTGCACAAGAGACTTGTTACATGCTGCAAAAACTTCCCCTTGTGCTTTGTAGCCATCACTTATTTTCCCTAAATGTGATCCAAACTGTCTTCCGTCATGTTTCTAATGACACTAATAACACTCGTGCAATGCCCCCCCTTCATTTTTGCTTACATGCAGAGACCCATTGCTCTTGAACATCTAACTCTGCTTGAAGCTGCTCGTTGTTGGTCTTTATCGCCTAATAGGAAAAAAAATCCATGCAAACAAAACTTGCGTGACAAGATTGTTAGAGTCTATCCACATTTCACTTCCATTCCTCCCTCTGATTCTTCATATTTTGAACCATTTTGTTGGAGTGAACTTCTTCTATACAAACCTTTTCGGTCCATCCCTCACGATATTGGAACCACACCTTCTAAACTTATTTCTCATTGGCATCACATTAAAGGCACATATGTTGTGTGGTATATTGAACGTGCAGAAGAAGAACCCTCTACACCTCTATCCGATGATTCAAAATCTGATGCTATTACCTTTCTGTTGCCCCATACCATGGATGAATGGGAAATTCTCTCTCAAATGAGACCAGGGAATAACATCAAAGTTAATGGCCTTGAAATGCTTGGCCATCGTGAATTTGATAAAAATCACAATTGGTCACATAACAATATACCCACCCATTTGCATGAGACAACAACATCATTCATTGACCTCAATCGCTTGTCCATCCAACTACATGAAGACATCCCATCCTTCTCCAATTCGCCTAATTCCTTGTCTCCCACACAACGCATAGCCTTTGATCTTGTCATGTCTCATTTCAGAAACACTATATATGCTCAACCGCTAAAAGTGGTGATTCAAGGTACTGCAGGCACCGAAAAATCTTACCTCATATCTGGCCTCAAATTTGCACTTCAAATTGCATCTGAAGAAAATGCCTCCCCACTTCTTTTCCTTTCTCCAACTGGTGTTGTTGCTTTTAACATACATGCATCTACAATACATTCTTCTCTTCAAATACCCATTGGTGAAATGCACCCTCTTGAAGGCCAATCCCTTTCAAAACTTTAAGAAGAACTTCGCCATATTCGTTATGTTCTCATAGATGAAATGAGCTTTATTGGCCCAAAAATGTTAACTCAAATTGATGCATGGTTACGTCAAGCTTTCCCCTCGTAGTGTACAATCCCATTTGGTGGTTGATCCATAATTCTTCTTGGTGACTTTAGACAATTTCCTCCTGTAAAAGACATCCCCATGTATGCAGGCTCATCCACTAGAACTGCTCTTTGGTGTACATTTGATACTTTTATCACGCTCGAAACAATTTTTCAACAACAAGGAAATAGTCCTTCTCAAACTGCCTTTCGACAACTCTTGCTAAACCTTCAAAATGCAACACCAACTATTGAATACTGGGAAATCCTAATGACAAGAACAACCTCATGCCTTTCACATGTCGAAAATTCTTCATTTGAACAATCTATCCATTTGTATCCCACAAATAGCTTTGTTGCACTGCACAACAAATACATGTTGAAACAACTTAATATGCCAATTTCACATTGCTTTGCAAAGCAAAGGAACCAAAATTCCCATCAATCCATCAATGAAGAACAATTGGCATTAAAGTTCCTCCTTGATGTTGGTCAACAAGTCATGTTAACTGCTAATTTATGGGTTCAAGCAAGACTTGTTAACGGCTCACTTGGAAAAGTCATTCATATTGTCTACAACTCAAATGAGCAACCTCCTGCATTGCCATTGTTTGTTGTTGTCGAATTCCTGCATTACAAAGGACCCTTATTGGATGCTTCTAATCCTACTTATGTTCCAATATCTGCAATAACAAGAGGATCCCATAGACAAATACCACTTCGAATGGCATGGGGTTTAACAATTCATAAAGCCCAAGGTATGACCCTACAAAATGTAACAATAGATATTGGAAACATTAATAGACAAGGGCTTACATTCACTGCAATATCAAGAGTTACATCTTTTTCAGGCCTATGCATTTCTCCTCCTTTCTCTTTTTCCAGATACTCTCGAATGCAAGGCAATCGATATGTCGAACGTAGGAAACAAGAGGAAAGATTACTTGCTTCAAAGTCTTTAAAACCAAATTATGGTTGAATCTTCTCATTGTCTGCTGTATAAATGTATTGTTTTTCTTTGGTCACTTGTTCATGTAAAATATCTACTTTTGTTTCAATAAAGATCCAAGAAAATTTGAAATATTTGGCTTCTAGACTAAACTGTCTCAGCAAACTCAAATAGTAACTGTGAAAGCTTTTAGGTAGCCCGGTTACGATATACAATCGATAGCTAGAAAATAATTACTCATTGCACATTTGATATGTCAAGATTTTAATGCAAACTCAATACATAAATCAACACATTTAATACATCCGCAGCCTATAATAAATATACTACAAATACTCAAGAATAACTCAAAATTGATAAAAACAAATTTAATAAAAAACCATAAAACATTGCATAACTAATAGTGTTATCTTATTCAATTGCATAGCATTAAAATGTTTTAAAAACTATAAAGCTTTCCTGATATATCTTTCATTGTCGTTCTTCAATACTGGTCATTGGAAAATTGTTCAGTAGGGTTTCAATGATCGACTCCCCACTTGACTAAATCGATATACAACATGAAACCAGGTTTCGATAATTGAAAAAGATAAAGATAAAAGTGATTTATTTTCTTACCACACAACTATTCAAGTTAACATCAGTCTCTACAACCAAGTTGAAATAAATCTCAAAGCAAATATTGTATAAGGTTTATGAACAGGCTTACAAATATTCAATACATCCAAGAAGTAATACTAATTAAAAACAAGAACATGTTATCCAACATATCTCATGTTATCCAAAACACAGGAGCCCCAATTACACATACAAAGATAATTGTTTTTTAATTTATTAAGTTGTTTTGGGATCCCCATAATATTTGTGATCGTTTCTTTGATCTAACTTGGTTGAATTTTTGGAATTTATGCACGATTTGTTTGCTTTTGGGCGAGAGGGTAAAAATAGGAAACAAGAGGAAATGTTACTTGCTTCAAAGTCTTTAAAACCAAATTGTGGTTGGATTTTCTCATTGTTTGCTGTATAAATGTACTATTTTTCTTTGGTCACTTGTTCATGTAAAATATCTACTTTTGTTTCAAAAAACATCCAAGAAAATTTGAAATATTTGGCTTCTAGACTAAACTGTCTCAGCAAACTCAAATAGTAACTGTGAAAGCTTTAGGTAGCCCAGTTATGATATACAATTGATAGCTAGGAAATAATTACTCATTGCACATTTGATATGTCAGTATTTTAATGCAAACTCAATACATAAATTAGCACATTTAAAACATCTGCAGCCTATAATCAATATACTACAAACACTGAAGAATAACTCAAAATTGATAAAACAAATTTAATAAAAAACCATAAAACATTACATAACTAATAGTGTTATCTTATTCAATTGCATAGCATTAAAATGTTTCAAAAACTATAAAGCTTTCCTGATATATCTTTCATTGTCGTTCTTCAATACTGGTCATTGGAAAACTGTTCTTTAGGGTTTCAATGTCCCTTGAAAACATGTATCGATCATTAAAAAAGATAAAGATAAAAGTGATTTATTTTCTTACCACACAACTATTCAAGTTAGCATCTATCTCTACAACCAAGTTGAAATAAATCTCAAACCAAATGTTGTATAAGGTTTATGAACAGGCTTAAAAATTTTCAATACATCCAAGAAGTAATACCAATTAAAGACAAGAACATCAGTATGCGGGTTGCGGGATGAAACATAATACTTGCGGGTGTAGTTTGATTGATTTTTTTTGTTGTGTAGTCCCGCAACCTGCAACCCGCAAATTGCGGGATGCAGGTTTCGGGAAAGATTGAATAAAACTTCGTTTATTTTGTCTTCCCGTATACCGCATCCGAAAATTTCGGATTGCGGGGTGTGGGATGGTTAATAAAATTTAAATCTCCCGTTATGATCTTGCATCCCGCCACGTTTAATCTCAGTCGTCCATTTGTTTTAATCCTACGGTCCTAATTTTACCTACGGAAAATCTATATATATGCTGGTCTTTTACAATTTCTTTACCATTTTTTTACTGTTGCGAATTACTGCGCCGCGTGAATTTTCTCTGCATTTTTAACAGGAAACATCGTCACGGTCTAGTTCGATTACAGGTTAGTGTCTTGGCCATTTCTTCATTCAATTTATTATTGTAGTTAAGCCTGAATTAGTTTTGATTTCTCTCTTCTCGTTCTTTTTTTGTTTTAAACAGAGTTTTAAGTAGCCCAGTAATGATATACAATTGATAGCTATGAAATAATTACTCATTGCACACTTGATATGTCAAGATTGTAATGCAAACTCAATACATAAATCAACATATTTAATACATCCGCAGCCTATAATCAATATACTACAAATACTGAAGAATAACTCAAAATTGATAAAACAAATTTAATAAAAAACCATAAAACATTACATAACTAATAGTGTTATCTTATTCAATTGCAAAGCATTAAAATGTTTCAAAAACTATAAAGCTTTCCTGATATATCTTTCATTGTCATTCTTGAATATTGGTCATTGGAAAACTGTCTTTAGGGTTTCAATGATAGACTCCCCACTTGACTAAATCGATATATAGCATGAAACCAGGTTTCGATAATTGAAAAAGATAAAGATAAAAGTGATTTATTTCTTACCACACAACTATTCAAGTTAGCATCAGTCTCTACAACCAAGTTGAAATAAATCTCAAAGCAAATATTGTATAAGGTTTATGAACAAGCTTAAAAATATTCAATACATCCAAGAAGTAATACTAATTAAAGACAAGAAAATGTTATCCAACAGATCTCATGTTATCCAAAACACAAGAGCCACAATTACACATACAAAGGTAACTGTTATTTAATTTATTAAGCTGTTTTGGGATCCCCATAACATTTGTCATGGTTTCTTTAGTCTAACTTAGTTGAATTTTTGGAATTTATGCATGATTTGTTTTCTTTTAGGCAAGTTGCAGAAGACTATATTTTGCAAATATTATTTCATTCCGCGTCCCGAATCCCACATCCCGCATCCCGAATCCCCCACCCCGCATCCCGAATCCCCCACCCCGCAATGCAGTTTGCGGGAGCTTGAAATTTATTATTTGCAAGTTTTCCATCCCGCAACCCACATCTCAAAAATTTGGGATTTGGGATGCGAGTGTAGTTTGATTGATTTATTTTGTTGTGTGGTCCCGCAACCCGCAAATTGTGGGATGCAGGTTTTAGGAAATATTGAATAAAACTTTGTTTCTTTTGTCATACCGTATCCCGCATCCCGAAATTTCGGAATGCAGGGTGCGAGATGGTTAATAACATTTAAATATCACGTTATGATCCCGCATCCCGCCATATTTAATCTCGGCCGTCCATTTGTTTTAATCCTACGGTCCTAATTTCACCCGCGGAAAATCTATATATAGCCTGGTCTTTTACAATTTCTTTACCATTTTTTTACTGTTGCGAATTACTGCGTTGCGTGAATTTTCTCTGCGTTTTTACCAAGAAGCGTCGTCACGGTCTACTTCGATTACAGGTTAGTGTCTTGGTCATTTCTTCATTCAAATTATTACTGTATTAAGCCTGAATTAGTTTTGATTTCTCGCTTCCCATTCTTTTTTTTGTTTTAAATAGAGTTTTAAGTAGCCCAATTATGATATACAATTGATAGCTAGGAAATAATTACTCATTGCAAACTTGATATGTCAAGATTGTAATGCAAACTCAATACATAAATAAACATATTTAAAACATCCACAGCCTATAATCAATATACTACAAATACTGAAGAATAACTCAAAATTGATAGAAACAAATTTAATAAAAAACCATAAAACATTACATAACTAATAGTGTTATCTTATTCAATTGCAAAGCATTAAAATGTTTCATAAACTATAAATCTTTCCCGGTATATCTTTCATTGTCGTTCTTCAATACTCGTCATTGGAAAACTGTCTTTAGGGTTTCAATGATCGACTCCCCACTTGACTAAATCGATATACAACATGAAACCAGGTTTCAATAATTGAAAAAGATAAAGATAAAAGTGATTTATTTTCTTACCACACAACTATTCAAGTTAGCCTCAGTCTCTACAACTAAGTTGAAATAAATCTCAAAGCAAATATTCTATAAGGTTTATGAACAAGCTTAAAAATATTCAATACATCCAAGAAGTAATACTAATTAAAGACAAGAACATGTTATCCAACAGATCACATTACAACAGATCTCATGTTATCCAAAACACGGGAGCCACAATTACACATACAAAGGTAACTGTTATTTAATTTATTAAGTTGTTTTGTGATCCCCTTAACATTTGTCATGGTTTTTTTAGTCTAACTTAGTTGAATTTTTGGAATTTATGCATCATTTGTTTGCTTTTGTGAAAGTTGCGGAAGACTATCTTTTGCAAATATTATTTCATTCCGCATCCCGAATCCCACATCCCACTTCCCGCATCCCGAATCTCACATCCCGCAATGCAGTTTGCGGGAGCTTGAAATTTATTATTTGCGAGTTTTCCATCCCGCAACCCGCATCCCGAAACTTCAGAATGCGGGTTGCGGGATGACACATAATACTATTAAGTATTATGTGTCATCCCGCAACCCACATCCCAAAAATTCATGATGCGGGATGTGAGTGTAGTTTGATTGATTTATTTTGTTGTGTGGTCCCACAACCTGCAACCCGCAAATTAAGGGATGCGGGTTTCAAGAAATATTGAATAAAACTTCGTTTCTTTTGTCTTCCCGTATCCCGCATCCCTAAATTTTGGAATGCGGGGTGCGGGATGGTTAATAACATTTAAATCTCGCGTTGTGATCCCGCATCTCACCAGATTTAATATCGGTCATCCATTTGTTTTAATCATACGGTCCTAGTTTCACTCGCAGAAAATCTATATATAGCCTGGTCTTTTACAATTTCTTTACCGTTTTTTTACTGTTGCGAATTACTGCGCTGCGTGAATTTTCTCTACGTTTTTACCAAACAACGTCGTCATAGTCTATTTCGATTATAGGTTAGTTTCTTGGTCATTTCTTCATTCAATTTATTACTGTAGTCAAGCCTGAATTAGTTTTGATTTCTCGCTTCCCGTTGTTTTTTTGTTTTAAACAGAGTTTTTCAAATTTCCAACAATGGCAATAATTACTCGCTGCAAAAAACCTCCAAAAGGATATGTTAACCAAGGACCCAAACTTTGGTATTTTCTCAGATACCAGTGGCAAAATCACTGATATCTGCCAAATTGAATGGCCTAGGTTTTATGCAATTTTTTACAATGACGATTTTTCTGATATCTAAGACAACTAGTTGGCTTACCAAACAATCAGGGATTCTGGACTTCACTCTATTGTTGCTAGACATGCTATCCTCCCCTACAATGACGCGGTCAAATGGATTGTAGAACATGTGAACCCCAAAGACCGTTCTTTCAACAATAGTGCAGGGTCACAGGCAGTCAATTTCTGTCCTGAGGTATTTATCAGAGCATATGGCCTTAAACTAGTAAGACAACCGCTCACCACAGAATTTGCAAAAGCCGCCAAAACTAGGTTCAATTTTGATGAAATGTTAAAATATTGGATGCACCAACCTAGTAAATTCTCGCAGAGGTCTAACGACCTTTACCTTGTTACCTAGTTCAAAGAACCCTATTCCTTATTGGCAACTATGTTATGCAGACTGTATGGCTCCAATAGCTCATCATGTTTCGTGTTCAAGGTTGAATGGGGTCCAGTAGCTCATCATGTTTTAGCATCCAACGATTCTTTATCGTGGGCATCCATCTTGTCACTAGAACTCAAAAACTCCATCCAAGACTACCAGAAGGCCACTGCTATAAAGAAACCCAATTTCTTCTTTTCAGCCTTCATTTATGATATATTTTGCATTGAGTTCCAATATCCTAATTTGGGATGGAACTGGACTTTACCGGCTCCCCCAATGCCCATTTATTATTTAGAATTGTGGGATACTAACTATGCACCCAAGTTCTATGATATATGTGAACACTTCCTTGGCAGCATCTATTTTTCAATCTTCAAGAAGCCGGAATCTCCCGCATTTTTAGCTGAAGCCAGAGCTTTGATTTCTACAATGGGTGACTGGTACGTTGGTGAGTCTTTTTGGTACATCAAGATTTGGGGTAGCAACACTATTCATGTGCTACCCAAAATTGTCCTTAACAGGTTGGTCCTAGAAGAAGTGGCTTTCCATACTGTCAATGACGGGGTTTACAGGAGGCTCATTGGCCCTAAGAAAAAAGATTGGCCCAAATTCCCTTTGAACCTTGGATCGTTGGTTATCCCAACTTCAACCTGGGTTGCAGTATTGGGTGAACATATACAGTCCTTGAAGCTCAGTTTTTCCACCAAGAGGAAACATGATCCGAAGCGATACCTCGATGCCCACTTTAAGCAGTACCATATCAAAATTGCTTGTGTGCATGAGGAACTCCCGATGATTCCATTTACCAGGGTGTTAATCCATTTTCTGAATTCTTGGCTAGAGCCAAAACCAAGGATGACCAAGACCACATGTTGCAGTATCAAAAGGAACTAAAAGAGAGGATTCAAGGTTATAGGGCATTGCAGGTTGGCCTCTTGGAGAAAGTAAGAAAGGACAGAGAAGAAAAGGAGGCCCAAGCAACAAAAAATCAATCAATGGAACTCATCCAGATGGAGACAAGGGAAAAGGTCTAATGGAAGACCTTCCAGAGGTAACAATTGTGCAACAGCTCAAATACTTAATACATACCTCAACACAGTCAAGACAGAAGATGGCAATGATGACCTCTGTGATGGATACTTAGGCAACTATAGCTGCTCAGACTGTTACTCATATCCTGGTGATTGTTGCAGTCACTCAACCAACTGATAATCAAGAAATGGTTGAACAAAATCCATTCAAAAGATTGAAGGTGAAAGTTTCTTCCTCTACAAATCCTACTATCAATTTGGATGATTCAAACTCAGAAGAAGACATGATAGCCTCTGCACATGTCAGTGAAGAGGTGGATCAACATTTGCAATCATTCACAGATCTGATCAATAGTGATGGTAAGAAAGGTTTTATCCATGTCTCTATGGTTTCACAATCTTCTTCTGTTTCTAGCTCCTTGTCTTCAACATTGGTCCTTTCATCCATTTAAAATTTGTCTACCTTTCCTGTTGGAGCACCCATATCACCTGCACTGTCTCAATTGTATGAGGCTCTGACCTCCACATATGTATCTGTCGTGTGTCTTGCTGTGCAAACCTCCATGTCACTACCTGCCATTTTAGAAGCAACAATTTTCAAGATTCCCCTACACCTACCCTCAGTTACTCTGTCAACATCATATGGTGCTAAAAAGGTTTTGGTGTCTTCCTCACCACTTCCAGCAGTCAATCTGCACTTCCCATCTTTCGAATCTTCAACCCCACTCTTCTTTTCAATCTGTGAAGTAACCCCTGTTCAAAACATTTCTCCTTTCACCACTCACATTACCATGACCATGCCCTCTCCTACCATTACCCACACATCCTCTTTAGTGTCTACAATGATTGAGACTTATGTATCCACTGATCAAAGAGCCGAGTCTAATGAAGACATTGCCACATCTGTTGTCGTGCAAACCTCCATGTCACTACCTGCTATTTCAGAAGCACCAATTTTCAAGATTACCCTACAACTACCCTCAGTTACTCTGTCAACAACATTTGGTACTAAAAAGGTTTTGGTCCCTTCCTCACCACTTCCAGCTATCAATCTCCACTTCCCATCTTCGGAATCTTCAACCCCACTCTTCTCTTCAATCTCTCAAGTAGTACCTGTTTAAAAAATTTCTCCTTTCACCACTCAGATTACCATGACCATGCCCTCTCCTATCATTACCCATACATCCTCTCTGGTGTCTACAGTGATTGAGACTTTTGCATCCACTGATCCAAGAGCTTAGTTTGATGAACACATTGTCATCTATCTTCGAGATTATTATTATAGCAAGTCTGATAAAGCAGTGGTCAAAAAGAGCAAAAGGAGGACTAGGGATCAAAGTGGGATGGATGTATCTGTTTCTGACCAAATAGGTTGGACTCAGCAGTTCGGTGACCCATAGGTAGATGCAGCAGATATAGTTGCTGCTTTGGGTGCATTCACAGGTTCCAACCTCGATGTTATTAACACTTTAAACAAAGAGTTTGACAAGAGAAAACAAGAGATAACCCAGCTAAAGGAAGAACTTGAGAAGACTAAAAGGGAACATGAGGCTCATGTTGTTGATCTTATGAAGACATCTGAGGATAAGTATAATGAACTATAGGTCAAAAGTGCTTCTCTTCAGATTGAGCTACAAAATGAGAAGACTACAAATGTTGCCTTTACACAGAGGATAGCCTCACTTGAAAAGCAATGTGAAGATGCAACTGCAAGTGCAGCTTCCTCTTCATTCTCTAGGTTTTCACAAGAAGAATTTAAGGAGTTGGCTATCAGGACAAATTAAGAGCATTATGAATTAATAACTGATTTGTTCCACACTTTAAATGATATTTATGAAACCCATATTGCTTTTGGTCAGATGGTTGTTGTACTTGAATATCAGGTGGAAAAGAGGGAGAAAGCTTCCAAGGCTTATGATGACATTCTAGACTGGGAAAGGTACATGAAGGACAAGCCAGAAAACATCATCATCCTTAGTAGCTTTCAGCTAAAGAAAGTCAGAACAGTATTGCGTTCTTGGCTTAATCTTACTGAGACGGTTGAAGAGACTATTAAAAGGCACAATCCATGTGTGGAAGAAGATGGTATGTTGTTGAAAGTATCATGGGGACTTTGCTTTTTCCCACAGTAGATCTTATTGAAAACGCCTGTCCTCCAAGATTGATGATCGAGCAGGTTGAACGCCGATAAGATGAAGCAAGGGAGAAAATCCAAGGGCTCGATCATACCACCATTCAAGATGTGGATCAGTTAATCAGACAATCGTTGGCTATTGAGGGAAAGCTCCACATTTAAATCCGCATCTGGCATAAGTTAACTAAAAACAAAATAGAGAATTATAAATGTGATGCTCAACTTGGTTTCGAAACAGCTAACTATCCCAATATTGAGGAATTGCTAGGGATTTGGAACAGATGGCGGGATTTCCTTGGATATTAGTTTCCTTTAGACTTTTCGATCCCAATTTGATGGAAATCTACTCTTTGTAATAATTATTTAAAGGGTGGGTTTCACATGTAATAGGGAAAAATCTGGACAAGAGACTGGAGATACCTCTCTTTAATTCAGGTTTTGTAATTTTTTTCAAATCTATTCAATACAGTTATGATATTCTTTCATATTTGTTGTTGTTTATTTGATTAAGTTTCCTTAACGAATTATGATTTTTCCAGTTTCAAATGGATCAATATCAATATTACTGTTAGTCTTTTATCATCAATTAGTGCATTTATTCACAGCCTTGATTTTTCTCTGCTGCTGACTCATGTACTGGCAAAGTTTTAATATCATTTATTTTATTAAAATCTTTATCTCTTTCTGCAAATGATTATATAGTAAATTCGATAATACATGTGTTAATTTTTTAATTTGCATACTCATTGCAAGTTGACCTTGAATGTGTTAATTTTACATTGTTGTGAGTTAATTTTTATTAATTGATTGTAAGTTAAAATGATAAGTAAATGATCTAGTTTACATTTCTGTTAATTGGATTAAATGCTTGTATGTCTTACATCTCAGGTTAATTTGTGAACAAACCAAATAAATCTCTTCTAATAGTGTAGGTATAGATTAGATTTCCTTTTATTTATAGCACTATAGCACTCATGGAGTAATGTAAAAAGTCAATTTATACACTATAGCACTCATGGATTTATAACTTATATTTAATGATTTTAATTACTACATTATATTATTTATCTTATTCTTGTATTTTTTATTTTAATTTTTTTTGGATAAATTAACTAAATAATTTAATATTTTAATAAATGGTATTAAAGTTAAAGACTAAATTCAACAAACGTATTGGTACGTTTAATGATAAAAATTAGAGATTCAATCAAAACAATTTGTCAAAATAAGAAAAAAGCGTAAGTCCGGTTAGAAGTACCCACAAAAATATTATTAAAATGTAATTTCCAATCTCCCAAGATAAGTCAGAAAACTTTAGTTACGGAAAGACTCAATATTTTTATCCTCTTGGCGTTTCTTTACACCTCTTGGTGCAAATACTGGTTATAGAAATTGTATATTTTCAAGATACTTTGAGATGTAATCTCGAAATTCATTTGCTGCATTGTGATTTGTGTATAAAGAGTACTATTTAGATTTTTTTTTGTTAATATCTTTAGTCGTATTTGAGGTTTAAATATTGAAAGTACTTTTGAACTTTTGAGACTAAAAATTATTATTTTTCAATATATTTGATGTTTAAATATTGAAAATACTTTTGAACTAAAAATTTTCAATCATATTTAATGTTTAAGAAGTTTATTATGTTTGAATAAAGGAAAATCTTTTTAAAATCATTAAAAAAAATTCATTGTAATAATTATTAATATTTTCTATTTATAAAAAACATTTAATAAAATTAACTTTATTTTCTATATTACATACAATTATTTTATTATAACATCTTTATACCATGTAATTTTTTCATAAATTATATGAAAATCCGTAATGTAAAACCATAATCATTATACCCCAAAGTTATGCCATCTTATATTTCCAGAATAAATACACGTTATAATTATTTTACAATCACACTCAATACCATAAAACCAACAAACTTTTCAATCCATTTTTTATGAATTTGTTTTTTGGTCATCATCCTATTGTGTGGTCTTGTATCGTCATAAGCTTTAGAATTTACCAATAGTAAGTTGGGCCTTTTAGTTTTGATGCAATTGGAATTTACCTAAATATATATATATTAAAAAAATTAACATTTTTTTGGTAAAACAATATATATTATTCAAAATAAATATCAAAATGGATATAAATAATGTTCTAATTTTTTGTAGATTGTAAATCTATTTAAATATTAAAAATAAAAATAAAAATAAAAATACAATTTGAAATTTACCTATATTTAAACATAGATATATTAATATTTCTTTTTAATATTTTTTGTGGGTAAAACAATGTATTGTTATACAAAACAAATATCAGAATGGATATAAATAATGTTCTAAATTCTTTTTAGGTGGTAAATCTATTTAAACACTAAAAATTGTAAGATTGCTAGTAATAAGCATAAACCAAAACAAAGCCATCCTACAACAAAAATGATGGACAATTACTATCCTTTCTCTCTTCTTGTTTGTTCTTTTTTCTTTTGATTTTAGAGCATCTTTTTGCATCTAGATCATGATTAATTTGTGTTGTATATTGGTAACTTTGAAAAATGATAGTTTCAAAGAGAATAAGTCCCTTTCTTGATGCAATTAGGGTGTCATGGACTAAAAAACAAGACTATTTATGATTGCTACACAATATGAATTAAGATAGCTCAATCACTCCTCAAGAGCATCAATCACTCCTAGAACATGTGGGTAGGAATAGTCATGCAAGCCATAGTTAGTAAAATAACTAGTCACACAAGGAAACACACCCATACAACGATTATCATAGGAATTATCATATATATTGGTAAATAAGGCCATTGCTATTATTACAACCTTTTATTATAGTACATGACGATGCATCTTAGCACACTTTCTACCTCACTATGGCACTCATCCTTCTTCTAAGATCCTACACTCTATACGCCTTATCATGTATCTCCTATATCTATATCTAGCTTGTATTGACTTTGTTAGGGTTACACGTATCTATAATAACACATTATTCCATCCACAATTGAGAGTGACTATATCAATGACATGCTATGTGATTTATGCTCGCATTGTTGTAGTTGTTCATTGGGATCTTCATAATTTGTCCTTGTAATTACTCAGTGTCATTATCATTTCACAATGCCTTATCACTATCTATAGTTATGCATTTTCTCTTGGTGATATTATTGTTCTTCAAACACATTCCTCCTTTTATAAATGATTGATTCCCTAAAGTCCATGTCAACATGACGATATAAGGCATATAAGGGGTTGAATGTATATGTAATGTGGTTAATTGTATATGTAATAGGATTCCACCTAATAGGGGGGGCACACATGTAATGAGTGAGAGTATGCATTTATAAAGGTCAATATAGTTGTTGTAGGATACATGATTTGGATATATGGATGTTCTTGGGTTATTTGGAGGTGGTTATTCTAATATATAAGAAGTTATTATGTAACACATATCTATTATCTCTTTAGGAGTTGTGCTCCATGTTCATACTTCATGTACATTGTATGTATTCTAGTTTATCATGCTTATTTTTCTATTTGGTTCTTTGTGATTATCTTTTCAAAACCTTTAACCTTTGCTAATCTCGAATTAATGTCATCTAAGTCTCAGGTCCTTGTGTTAAAATTGCCCAACTCATTCATTTCTTTTTTCTAAATAATAATTTATATTTAACTTTTTGCAATTATTAAATAATAATTTAAAAAAAATTAATTTAATAATTTTATTTAAAAAAAAAATCTTAACCAGTAGTAACTAGTATGTTTACTCAGCATGAACCAAACAACACCTTGGAGTTGCTATACATCGTCAAATGTATTATACAGAGCTCTTTATGAATTATTGAATTACTTCAGCCCTTAATTGAGATTTTACTTGACTTCCGACCTCATTATTAACTTAAATACTCTTTAAGCTGCTTCATGTCTGTTCTTGTTATAAACTATTAGGATTAGACTGAATATTGCAGTACCACTGTCCCATGATAATATTTAGCACAAAGAATAGATGAATAGAAAAAGGTACTCCATCCATCTATATGATCCTGGTTTAATCATGACGCACATAATAGTTAAGCGCTTGGTGAAACTCCTGCACTAGAATTAGAATTAATATAACACATAGCCTCATGCCTCCACACTTACATAATCCCTAACTCACACTTACATAATCCCTAACTCATTCTACTTGGAAGGATACACTACCCATATCAATAGCGAATTACCCTTCTTTTATGCATGTCCATGTCATCAATTATTATCAAGCATGCCCACTTGTATGCAGCCAATACTTACGTCATGCATGCATATTCTTTCTCTTTCCCTAGTCTATTGCACCCCTACCACTTTCTTAAGGATTCAAACATCCTTTAATGTGCCTAACTAGGGTGTCTTCAAACAAAATTTTGAAGCTCCTTCACGGCAATTTGCTTGCTATAAAATTAAAGCAGGTTTTCATGCTATTGGCACCATCTATGGGAATAAAACCAGTCATATTTGCAACTCAATTTCATTGCAAAAACTCATGACATTCAAAGCATGAAATTCATCTTCTTCCTCTTTGAGTCATTTACATAAATGCTCTAAATGACAATCTTAATTTCCATTTTTGAAATCATATTCCTACCAAAATGAAAAACATCTAAGCATCCACAAAATAAACGTCAAAAATTGACATTTCGCACAAATTTGACTTATTGTTTATCACCTCACCTCATATGTACTTGCATCCATTAATATTTGTCCAATAGATGTTATTCACAACCTTACATCCATTAATCTTTGTCCAATATCCATTATTCATAACCTTGCATAATATGTGCATATAGTACAATGTAATTATTGGAAGAGCAACCTATATAATCAATATATAGTTTATTTTGTTCATACATGTGGGTCAAAGCTCCATTGGAGAATTAAAGGAGATCGCCATCTCACTTTCCTTTACACTACATGTAGGTAAGGTATAACCTTACTGTAGCTTGGAGAGATTCCCCTATTGAACTAGTGTTACATTTGCCTGGCTATTATGGTCAAAATTGTATGTGTCCTTTCAATTACCATCTCGCGAGGGGTTCCCCATATTTTCCATTCTCCAAATTATTTTGATGCATCAAACCTCGAAGGAACATTAGATTGATCCTTTCATTAAGGGGAATTGTGGTCTGATTCCAATCATTTGGTTGGGGTAGGGAATGTTGCTACAAGTCGAGAAGACATAGCACTGGAGGTACGATTAAACACTACAAGATTTAATATTGGAAATTTCTTAGTTGATTCTATCTCGGTTTATACTCTTATGATCCAAGGAATTCCAAATACACTGGAATACCATTTTCCCCGGCAACTACTTTGGTCACTGCTCATGTTATTATATCCCCTTCACCTACTCTAAGATGTTTAATATCAATTAATTGTGTTGATGGGAATTTAGAGATAGGAACCCATACTGCAGTTTCAGGAAACTTTACTGTACTCTCATATAAATGTGCATAGTAAAGCTAGTAAATTTGTAATCTGGACAACAATGTTGATGATTGAATGTTGTAAACTTTAGTGTACTCTCATATATCGAGTTCCTAGCACAACTTTTCATACTAATTTTTATGTTGATTATTAAAAGTATGAGAAACGTTCAGTTATACAGTCAAATGCTCTTTTGGTTTCGTTAGAAGATTCATTTCTCTTAACCAGAATATATGAGCTAATTACAATGAGAAACTTGTATATAAATAAAGATCTAAGCCGAGCATCTACTTTTAATTTTTGCATAAGCAATTTTATTCAGTTCATATAGATACCTTAATTTCAATAGTAAGGGATCAAGCATAGTTCAGAGAAAAAGGCTTAAGGAAAAGTTGGCTTAGAATAGGCTTTTACATTCACAAGTTACAGAGGACTATGCTTTCAGAAAGTTACATAGAGATTGGAGGATTGGTTTTCGAATGTGAATGAATCCCTGCCAAAAGGAGTAGAGGCATAGGTGTGTTGTTCTTGGTTCCTCACAGGGAGACACCATCCCCTAAGTGGAGCTATATGTAGCACAAAAATGTCCCTGTCAAATGTTAAAATGTTTTTTTGATCTCTCACAACATTAGATATAGAGATATATGTATAGAAGGGAACATAATCATCTCCATACACATCAATCACTATGAAGGTAGAAATGCAACCCCTAATAACACCATTTGTGGAGTGCCCAGGTCTGAAAGGACCTACTTGGTTGATCCTAGTAGGAGCCCAAGGCTCTCTTATTATTTGAAGATGAAGATAATAAGATAGTTATGGACATTTGGTTGCTCCATCTGGGTTGGAAGGCACATCTTTGTAGTCTTTTGAAAGTGTATTTTATACTAGAATAAGAGGATGTGAACCATCTCACCGACCCACTATCATCTTCTTCAAATGTCAGGGAATAAGCATTTCACAAAATTTACAAAAAAATGGCTTATTCTCCATCACATCCTAATCACTTTCAGTCCAATTGACAAGCTATACTTAGTTTTAAGTCGAAGTAAATTTTTTAAAACTATTCCTTAAACCATGATCACCTTTTTATTCAAAGAGTTTTACATTGATTTCAAAAATTTCAAGTCATCTTCCATAGCCAATTTGAGTCAAATATACCAAAAGTCAAGGAACAAGTCGAGCAAGCCCAAGATATGATCCCATGGTGGTATAATATATACACAATGCATTGATTAACCAACGGAAGAGAAACTCATATAAAAAAAAGTTTTAAAAGACATGATAGTGGTTACCATGTCCAATATTCTTCAATATCAATTTGTAATAATAATAATAATAATCTATTTTTAAGGTCATCGCCAAGCAAGACACCAATTTGGTGTATGAGACCCCCTTGTTTGTGGGACAAGGGGCCCCCTCTATGCAGTGATTTAACTGCTAAAGTCTACAGAGGTGTACATACACTACCCCCCTCTAGATTTGAACCTGTGACCTCCTAAGAAGAAACACATGGTCTTAACCATTAGGCCCACTCATGTTGTAATAAGAGGTTTGAGGTTGAAAGTGTAAGTGTTCTAAAATTGTGATCATAAAAGTACACGCATCCATGCTTAAGAACTTTACCTTGCAATTCAGTAAAAACAAAGTCTCTCGTACTTTTCATTAAAATTGAAAACTGAACAAAATTATATATAAAGTTGCAAAGCTTTTCATATCTCACCAACTTTTGCAGAATATCGAATATGAGTTTCAAATTCTAAATATTTTCTTATTCAAAATTAATAGTGAAATTAATATAAAAACTATAAAAAAACATGACATAAACTTAAAAGTATAAAAAATAACATAAACTTAACATAGATCAAAACTATAGCTACCTAAGTTTTGATATCCTTAAGATCAAATAACATGCTAGCAATGCCATATATATATAAACCACAAATGATACTCGTGTAAATTTCTACATAAAAAATATAATAAAATAAAAAAGGACATTCGTCTGATTGATAAAGAACTTCCGTGATCATCCTTATGAGCCATAATTTTAATCAAATCCCAATAAAATATATTAATTCAAAATAATTTATATTTAAACATAAAAAAATATAAACAAGTCAGTGTCATTAATCATATCTAAAAAGTGAACAACTACTATACTTGCTCTCTACTACAAAAGCACATAGATAAACTTTTCATCAACTCGATAAGAGAAACTAAATACATAAGATTGATATAGTATAGTACGTAGCTTTATTTCCAAATATAATTGAACATCCATATAAGCCTAACTACCGACATAAAGTGCTAAACCTAACCCAAGGTTAACTGATATTCCCTTTTGCGTCAACATCATTATCCGAATCCATCCAATCACTTGATGTATATTTGCAATGATGAACACAAGTTTCCTTTATAATAATTTAAATATTAATACGAAGTAAAACCCCCTCGTTACAAAGGGCGAGCAATATTTCTTATGCTNGTCCGCCGTCGGATCGCTCTTTGGAACGGATCCGACGGCGGACAGTGCGACCGCCGTCGCATTAAATGCTGCATAGCATATGCAGTATTGTTCGCCGTTACAAAGGGTGCACGATACAGAGAAGATTAGCATGCCCCAGGCCTGGAATTTCAAATTTACTCTGCCCATCAAAAGAAAATTTGATAACGGTTTTATATTTTTACCTCTTTCAATTTACGATTTATGCAAATTCATGGATGTCAAATTGCTTTGCATTTAGGAAATTTGATGACTGTTTTATATTTTTCATGCCTTTCAATTTAGGTTTTATGCAAATTCATGTATATCAAATTGCTTTGCATTTTTATATAAGATGATTATTCTAAATATAATAATTTTAAGTTAAAAAAATTGTATTTTTAAACTAAAATAATTATAATTTAATGATACCAATATGTATATTATTACTCAACAACTCCTTATTAAATGAAAAAAATATACAAGCTCATATTTCGTTATAAATATGAAATCTATACAAAGGTTTGCCATTTTCCTAATGTAATAATATATTGTACTGAGGTTGGATTTGTAGTCGTTTCAGCTCAAATCCTAGAAAATGCTTTGGAGGACTAAGCTACTGAACAAGGTAGATGTGATATGGCCGAAAGGCAGAGTAGATATCCATGTCTCATTTTGAGAGTTGAGTATTAAACTTGCAGACTCATAGCCTATTGCCTATAGCTACCAACTCAACCACCACACTTCAAAGCATTAAATCTAACACTATGGTACCAACTTAGTCCTCCTCGAATGTCAAAACCCTGACAAAAGCCAAAGTACTAAAATTTAGGACGAGTTATGAACAAAACCAGACGTCAATTTGATGGTTCTCATTTTCTCATACAAGTAGACATTGATGTGTGACCATTAATTTTACATGTCAAATACGTTCAAAATTGAAAAATGCATCCTGTGGGACGTCAAATTCCAGGCTTGATGGCCCCTCTGCAAGGATGACACGCACAAATCGAGAAATGGTCCAAATTTTTAAACATCAATTATTTGAGCGGCTAGGGTTTAGGGTTTGAACATGTCAATGGTGGTTACACTTCTGGCCCTTCTGTGGTAGAGTGCACCGGCTCACATGGACAACAATGTTTGGGACATTTTCTTTGCTGTTTAATGTCGGGTATGTATTCTCAGAATCTTTGGGACGGGTTTGGTTCTGTCTCTTCTTTGTCTGTAGGGGCATTGTTTACCACAACAGTGTGTGTTTTATTTTTTGTTTTATATCGATTGGTGTATATGGAGTTCGTCCCCTACGTAGGGGGCTTAGTACCAACCATTAAAAAGTCAGAATTTTGTTGACTTATGTTTTTTTGGTTTGGCAGCTGCCCCTGTATTTGTGTCGGTATTCACGGTCCTGTATTGGTAGCTGTGGTATTTTCAGTGTTTTTCTACCTGAGGAAGTTTTTGTCACTGTCTTTCTTATCCCTGCTGATTAGGTCACCTTTCGGAAGCGCCCTGACTGTTGAGCTTTATCCGTACTCTTGGCCTTCATTGTTTTTTTCTTTTTGGCTTGTTTTGTTGGAAACAACGAGTTTTCTTGCGGTCCTTGCTTTTGCTGTTGGCTTTGTTATCTCCAGTTTTGTTTCTTCGGTCTTATGGAGCACTAACAGTCAAGGGCTTGTCCTCTATTAGCTGTCGGGTATCCTGTTAAGTTTTTGGGGACATCGGTATGCCTTATTTTTCTCTGCCTGTTCCAGAGTTTTCATCTTTGGGTTTTTTACCGCTCTATGGTTGAATCTCTTTGGGGTTTACGGTTACCTTAGCTCATACGAAAGGCTTATTCACTAACCTGGAGGGTGCCTGTTGAGTGTTACTATTACATTTGAACGTTGTTTTTTACTGTTACATTTATTTCCATTGGGGCTTGCAGTACATATCTTGTTTTACCGTGTCCTTAGGGTTTTTTGTCATCCCTTACTTGTCTTGGGGGGCTAACCCTTCAGTTACTAGCTATTGGGGTCTGGGATTTTTTCCTTGTTTTACCCTAGTTTTTTACTGGTGCTCTTTCTATGTGGGGCTTGGGTACCTATACTTGGATGTGGACTACGGATTGTTTGCTCTAATCATTTTGGTGTGAGGGTATTTTATTGTTCGAAACAAGGTTGGGATTTTCCTCATGGTGACCTTGTTTACCGTAGTTTACTTGGTTATCTGACCTATTGCTTGGTCGTCCTGGACCGGAGTTTTTTGCTGGTGGATCGGCTTACTTGGACTGTTATTTATGTCTGAGGGTGCAAACTATTTCGGCCACTTGTCTGAAGGAAGACCCAAAAATTGCAGGGTATGCTCCACGTGGTACACATAAGGATGGAGTCCATGCTCACATGGCGAGGAGGAACGTGAAAACTGTTAAGGAACTAGAGGCCAAAAGAAGTTATGTACCGGGACATGATATCTACATGGATAGGGTAAATGCGCTATGTTGCAGGGCTCTTATGGGGAGGCTCGAGTATGCATGTCTGGGGAATAAATAAAGGGTTGAATGGGATACCATACACTGGAAGCTGATTATTAATTATGTGCCTACTATCAGTCTCTTGGCGAATCGATGGTTGGTATTTGTTTTTTTGGAGGACCATGATACAACGTGGATCTTGAACCTCCTGTGGACTGTTAATAAGGGTTCCTTGTTACTCAGTAGGTGGCACACAGATTTTGATCCTCTCAGGGAGAAAGTAGTAAAGCGCCACTTATGGGTGCTCCTTCCGTCATTCATTTCCCTTTATGGAGCAAGGATTTCTTGATTGGCCTCACAAACTCCTTGGGGCGCTTTGTGGCAGTGGAAGATGACTTCCAGCTCATTTTTGAAAAAAGGATGGCCCAGGTGCTGGTGAAGATGGACATCTCTAGAGGTCTTCTTGCCGAGATTGAGATTATGTGCAATGATGTACCTAATGGGTAGAAACTAAACTACCTGAACATTCCTTTTAGATGCAACTGTTGTCATGAGGTCAGACACCTTCGGCGTACCTGTCCTTCTTTATTTTAGGGCTCTCCTTCTGTTGATACATCTAGGCAGTTTTCTCCTCCGGACAGATCCTCCTCTCTGAGCCCTCCACCGATGGAGAACTGCCTACCTGAAGGTATGTATAGATCTATCTCTTTGATCTATTATGATGATTTGACAAAAGGTGAGCTACTCTTCATTCAAGATGTTGAAATCTGTTGCTCATTGGCCCCTAGTAGTATCACTCCTCCTGTCTTGAAGCTGGTCGGACTTGTTCTTGTATCTTTACCTGGTCCTACACTTTCGACTACTCCTCCAAAGGGCTTTTCTGGTACTTTACCGAAGGAACCAGTTCTGGTAGCCTCTCCTCATGTGGTGTCTGGAAATAATTCCTTCCTCTTCAACTCTGGTGAATTTCCTCCATTAGCCCCTTTGGAGATACCTGTCACTACTGTGCCTCATCCGGACAACCCCTGTTATTCTCAAGATTTCACTGATCCTGCTTTAATGAAATCACTATATATCTTTACTTCCAAGTCTCCTCTTTCACCTTCAACCCTTCCATTAGACTCTATTAGATTTGAGAATGTCACGATCAAGAAATCCAAAAAGAAGTCTGCTTCTGATCCATAAGGGGAGTCAGACTCTCTTCCCTTTTCACTTCTCTCTGTTAGGACCAAGACAATGACCAGGGCCTCCTCCACTCTTTCACAGTCTACCTCTTCCTCTTGGGTTCTTAGAGTAACATCACCCAATAGCTATGGCCCCTTATGAAAATTCTCTCTCTGAATGTGCGTGGTTTCAGGGGGGGTTCCAAACAAAAAACTCTCGAAGCTCTCTTCTCTTCCCTTTCTCGTGACATGATTCTTTTACAAGAGACAATGTGTGGAGTCTACCCCGCCCTCCTGGCCTTCTCTAAAATCTTACCAGGCTGGGAATTTTGTGCACTTAACTCGATAGTCCTCTCGAGAGGTCTCTTGACTGGATGGAACCCACTTTCAGCCCATTATAAGGATTTTAAAACTTATGTTGGTTTATTGGTTAAGACTAAGTTTCATGGCACCTCCATGGAATTTTCCATACTCAACTCTTATGGTCCTTATAGTAACAGGCTTTCGTTTTGGAACAATGTGGTTATTCGAGGTATTTTTTGGTTTACCTAACTTGATTTTTGCAGGTGACTTGAGCTTCACCTTAAGTGATGCTAAAATATGGGGAAAATTTGCTTGGGTGGATCCAATGGCTCTCTTATTTTCACAGATTATTAAAGATGCTAACTTGATTGGCATGGCCCCGATCTGTGCTGGTCCTACTTGGAGGAATGACAGGGCAGGTGATGAGGGTATTGACAAGAGGTTGGACAGACTTATTGCCTCGGCTTCTCTTACCACACATCTCAAAAGGCATAGAGTGTGGGCCCATCCTTCTGAGATCTCATATCATTATCCCGTGTGTCTTGAATGGACCACCGAGTCCTCTTCCTTTATTTATCCCTACAAATTTAATAGATCCTAGCTATTGGAAGAGGACTTTACCAAATTAGTAGAGGACTATCGGACCTTTGACCATCCCTTTCAGGAGGAGAATGCATGTCCATATTAGTATATAGACTCAAAGGGCTCAAATCAAAGGCAAAGGAATGAGAAAAGAAAGAGAATCTCTCCTCAAAGGAAGAACTGCATGTGATTGGCAGTGGTATTAGTACCCTATTGAATTCCAGACCTTTTGGCATTTTCAATAAGGAGGAATTGGATATTTTGATGTCCCTTAAGAAGCATAAGGAAAAACACCTGGCCCATGAACTCCTTACATGAAATCTAAATAGCAGATTGAAATGGTTTGAGCTAGGGGATGCAAACACAAAAAAAATTCATAGTTATGCATCAACGCGTAAAAACTTCAATGCCATATGGGCTCTCAATGATGAGGAATGATCCTTGGTGGAGGACACTTATCAACTCAAAGAGCTAGGGGTAAGACATTTCAGTGAAACCTTTAAGGATGATGGCTTGTCCACTATTAGTGATCAGGTGAAGGTGATCCAGCTCTTTCATAGGATGGTTACTAGTGATGAGGCTTTTTTTTTCACTACAGAAGTGACCCTTGCAGAAGTTGAAGGGCCTCTAAAATATTTTTAAAATGACAAAAGTCTGGGACCTAATGGCTGGCCGGTGGAATTTTATCTAGGTTTTTTTAGCTATTGGGAGAAGACCTACTCAGACTTGTTGATTTCTCCAGGAGATAAGGTAGGGTGATCTCCTCACTCAACTCCACTTTCTTGACTCTTATCCCCAAGTGTGAAAGGCCAAAAACCTTTGTTGACTTCCGCCCTATCTCACTTTGCAACTTGTTGTACAAACTCATATCCAAGATTGCGGCAAATAGACTTAAGCCTTTTCTTGACAAAGCCATCTCCCCTAAGTAGTTTGGATTCCTCAAAGTCAAAAAAATACTTGAACCTGTGGCGATCACCCAGGAATCCCTACACTCTATGCAAACAAAAAAAAGAGTGCCTTGGTTCTCAAATTGGATCTGGTTAAAGCCTTTGACAGGGTTAACTAGACCTTCCTAAGGCTCATTCTGTTGCAAATTGGCATTCCTTTAATGGGAGTGAATTAGATCATGGGCTACATTACTTCATCAAACTTTGTTGTTTTGGTCAATGGTACTCCTTCGGTTTTTTTTAAAGCCTCTCAAGGTACTAGATAGGGTTTCCCCCTTTCTCCTTTGCTCTTTCTACTGGTCATAGAAGGCCTTAGTTTAATGATCAAGAATGCTCGCATTGGAGGCTCGATAAAGGGTATTAATATCTCTTCCTCTCTGGAACTTACCCATTACTCTTTGTGGATGATGTAATTCTCTTTGGGATGGGGACCCTTGAAGAATGGAAGGCCTTTGGTGAGTTATTGGAATTATTTTGTTCTGCTTCAGGAATGTGCATCAGTGTGGGGAAATATTCTTTCCTATTCAACAAAATGGATGAGGAGGTACTTAATAGGATATATGGGATCTTTCCCTACAAAATGGACCCCATTATGGTCGGATTCAAGTATTTGGGTTACAACCTCAAACCTCTCGTATATGGTACTAAGGATTGGCATTGGATTTTAAAGAATTTTGAGAAGAAAATTAGCCACTAGTCTTATAGACTACTCTCGCTGGGTGGTAGACTTAATCTCATTAAAGCAATTCTTACAGGCATGCCTATGTACTGGTTTGCTCTTGCTCATGTGCCCAAATCTATACTCAACAGACTTCGTCAGTTTATCTTTGCATTTCTTTGGGGTGGCAATTATGGAAATTAGCGTATGCATCTGGCCAATTGGCAGACCCTCTCTAGGCCACTGGAGTATGGGGGTTGGGACATAAAACAACTTGATTGGTTCTGCATGGCATTGAGACTGAAAAGTTTTTGGCTAACACTAAATGGTTGTGGCATTTGGCATCAGATCATTAAGAAATGTATCTTAAAGACCTCTCCGTAGAGGATTGGTTGAGGAACAAAAGATTCTCGATCAGGGGTACTTCATATTTATGGAACAGATTTTTGAAGACCCTCACTTGGATCACTCGATGTTTAGGATGGACAGTCGGGGATGGCCTGAGAATCAAGCTGGTTGTTGATCCAATTATTGGATTGGAATCTTTCCATATCCTTTCAGACGACCTTAGAGATTATTTAATTGATTATGGACTCCACACTCTACAAGATGCGCGAAATTTGGGTCTTGGTCTCATCAGTCATAATTGCTGGATATCGGCTGAAGAACTAGAACTTCATGGCAGGTGAAAAATAGAATGGGACTGCTACATTAGTGATCTTATGCAAGGGGGTATTAGATTGACTGAGCAAAAGGATGTGTTATTATGGATGCACAACCCTAAGAATGGTGTGGTTACGACCAGTTTAGCATATGACTTGCTTGTATCACCTTTTCTTCCTCCGGTCAATACAAGAACCATGTCAAGGATCTGGGGATGCTCTATTCCCTTAAAGATTAAATTTTTCCTCTGGCTGGCAATAGAGAATCGCATCTCTACATGGGATAACCTTAAAAGAAAAGGGTGGCTTGGCCCAAATGGATGTTTCTTATGCTTAGGCAATGTGTCAGCCATATTTTTCTGGACTATCCTTACACCCATAACATCTGGGACTGGTTTGGTAAAAAATTTGGACAGGTATATCAGAGGTCTTACTGTTCTCTCTTGCTTAATTTGGGAGATTGGTTTCATAGTGATTTGGTCAACTACCATCTGGCATTATTCATTGTTTAGAGTATTTGGAATACTCGCAACTTCACTATCTTTGAAGAGAGGAATGCAGTCCCCTCCTCTACATGTCAACATGTTTTGTCTCTTTTGAATACTTATCCAGTCACTGTCAAAACAAAAAAAAGTTAGACTGGTGGGGCATGATCCAGTTATTAAGTATCCATTCGGATTCTTTGATGGAGCTGCAACATCTTCAATCGGTGGAGCCAGCATTTTTCTTGCCATCAGTCATGTGCATTCTTTTAATCTTAAGCTAGGTTGTGGTCATAGTACTAACACCAAGGTTGAACTGTTGGCATTGTGGGTCTTGCTCTACTTTGCTGAAGCTATTGGTCCTCCTTCTCTACATATATTTGGAGACTCATCTATGGTGATCAATTGGGCTAAAAGCAAAGCAACCCTTTCTACTTTAGACTTGGTTTATTGGTGCGACAATATTGCTTTGTTGAAAAACTCTTTCCTCTCACTTGACTTTCAGCATGTATATAGAGAGCACAACCTGAGGGAAGATGTCCTATCCAAGGAGGCTCTCTCCTTGGCCTCAGGTCACCTTTCCTTCATGGAATGCTATGAAGAGGATATTATTAGGGGAGGCAAAGTACAACTCTTTTAGAGCTTATGATGGATTTTGTCTCCTTTTTATAACTTCAGCTATTTTGATGGAGCTCGGACTCCTTTTGTGGGCACTATATGATTCTATTTGGAAGTGCTCCTATACTTGACTTAGTCATCCCCAAAAAGCCTCCTAGGATAAGAGGTATGGATTCATCTTGTGCTCTCTATTGTCGTGTTGGATGTTCATGAAGGAAAGTAGTCATTTTTAGCGCACCTACTACTTGGTGACAATATTTTTATGATCCAACATCTTGAGCGGACCAAAGCGGCGGATTGCTAATCCGTAGTACGGATTATCCGTACCGAGGGTTCGAATCCCTCTCTCTCCGTTCGGTCACTATTGATCCTGAAAATGAATAACTATGAATCTTTCTATGAAACAGAAAATACTAATTAACCTATTTTTTCACTGTTCTTTACGTCCGGGATTACGTCCTTCACTCCACCATTCATTTTGTTACACATGAACTCTTCCATCTTGATCTCTATTTGACTCATATTGTATTAGTGGCTGGATGATTATGGAATGTTCAGGTCTTAGACCAGGTAATGTTTTGTTTTATTGCCAGCTGGATATGTAACCTTTTCCTTTGATTGTATATGAATATCAAGGATTAGCTTTTTTCTTCTAAAAAAAAAGGTTTACATGTTAATATTTAAAAAATATTCCAGAACCCTATTATTTGTTGCTACATGGAAATCTTAATGTCTTCTTCTTTGATTTTAATATTTTTCTTTCACAACGCTACCACTAGCCCCTTTAGGTACATGTTCCTATCTTTCATTGTCATTCAACTTCACCAAAAACCCCCCTCCAATTACATGATAGATCAATGGATACGAATCAAATAACACTAGCATACCCCTAAAGCGGGGGAAATGAAATGCCAAAAAGAATTTCAATATGTTGTAAAATGAGAAAAAAAATTGTACATAGAAAATATAAATTTATGTGTTTGAAAGTAACTCTAGTTAATTTATGGTAGGGATAGTTGTCAATGAAATTGAAAGGAAAACTATATTGCAAATAGTATTAAGCAATAAATAGAAACCCATGTAATGGATGGCAAGTAAAATGAATTGTACAGTAATTTGTCATGTGAAAAAGTATATATATGTGAGTAAAAAAATAAAGGGTTAGGCAGCGATCAAGTTGGCTCTAAATATATTGGAAATCAACAATGGTATTTTCATTTGGTAGGGAGAGTGCAGGGATTGAAGATTGCAATTTTAAGTGTGAAAGGGACAAAGAATGAAGGCACCCCTCTTGGTTTTTTCGAAGTGAGACATATGAAGTGTCTTTCATCTTTGAATAGTGTTTGAAGGAGAACAATAGTGTAATTCAGATTCCTTCTAATGGTGTAGTATGTGGCATTGTTGTGAATGTCAATCCTTGACATTCATTGTTAGCAATGCCAATGGTTGACCTTGTTAATGTTAATACTTAAGATTTTTGGATAGTCAATGCCTAAGTCATCTTGAGGGGGATCATTTGTTTCTTGTTACTTCAATTTATGGGTAGGATTGGTATGTGCTTTAGTTGATATTGGTCCCATGGATGCCTAATCTAATTATCAAATTCCATGACAACATATGTTTGTAACTTAGGACGACTAGATCCAAGTGTGTATACAATTTGCATGACCAATCATAGTTCACCATTTACTAATCCTGATTGGACCTATAAATTGCAGGATAATATTACTCACTTCCCTACACATAACCGTATATTTTCTTTTCTAGTTGATGGTCATCATCTTGTTGTGCATCTAAACCATTGGTGAAAACTGGGACAAATCTTTAAAATTGGCATAGCAAATGCTTGGAGCATGTATTTGTTATGATTGTTTGCAACATTGGTCATTGCAAATTAGATTCCAATGACGACAAACATGAAAATGTCAAATCAACCTTATCAATCAAGAACTGCAATTTTTAAGTACATAGTGCATGATCGGATTCCAGTGATGACAAACATAGAAAGGTCAAGATTATATAACATTTAACCTTGTTCCTTAAATACTTATTGAAAATATATATCTTGTTTTTTAGTGTGAGATGTATATTTGAGTATTGTTGAAAAAGTTCTCATTTACAATAATATAAAGTTCCCCTTTCACATGCCTACTATCATGTGTTTTGGAATTGTTTTTATGACATAAAATATCTCTCTATACAAAAGTAATATCTTATATTGGTTTATAGAAGTAGTCCACAAAAACATAAAAGGCCCAATATACCACGATCCTTATGCAAATGAGAGAAATAACAAGAGAGTGGTGCTCCCTACTAACATCATGGTGTATTGATTGTTATATGAGTATGCTTGGACATTTTTTTTCAAAAAATGTCCATTACTAGTCCATTACTAACTTTCCACATGTTTTCCTAAAAAATGCTCATAGCATGCCTAAAATTGTTTTTGTAATAAAGTATTTAATGAAGCACTTAGTTTTTATCAAATAAGAATGTGTTACCATGTAGAATTGAGTTGAGAGGTAAAGATATTTATATCATGGAAAAAATAAACTTTATATATAAGTTATGTTTGTATAAAAAAGTAGAAACATTTATGTCACATAAAAAAATACCTTTATCTTTTTACATAAACATAAACTTTAAACATAAACTTCAATATACCATAAACTTTATGTTAATATTTCATGATATAAATTTAAAATTCATATAAGATTCCATGTGATAACTCATGCTCATTTAATGCACTGATTTGGAAAATAATACATAGGCCTCCTCTCATTGTGGTGAGTAAGGCATGGTGCCATCCGCGTGAACTCGATTTCATTAAGATTTTATGCCATTGCTACGTATACATCATAAAAGTGGAAGCATTATTATATTCTTGTTTACAATAATGCAGGGTTTTCATAAGTTCATGCATGGAGAAATCAAAATATCATTTAGTCAAATGGGACTGTATTGCTGGACCAAAAGCTTATGGTGGTTGGGCATCAAAGTCATTTTCAAATTTGCAAGATCACTTTCAGCGAAGTGTTTATGGCGTGCATTATTTTTGGATATTATGTGGTACAGAGTCATAATGGTTAAGTATTTCAAAATTTTTAATATTGAACAGTGGATTGGAATGCTTTAAAATCCCATCAAAGGCATATCCAATTTATGGAATGGGATTATGACATCCTTCAACATTATGGGTAATTAGCTAGTGTGGCTCTCAGGAAACACAATGTCCATTCGTGTGGGGTTGGATCCATTTATCGGTGGTCCATAAATGTATAAATTATCCTTATATCTTCTCTACAATTTTTAGTCACAAGGGAGATATGTGATGGCACATTTCACTCGAGAGAGGCATCATACATATATAGGTACAACTTGGTTGGAATCGCAACATCTTGGTTTAATTGGGAGCAAATATATTGAATGGTGACTATATATATATATATATATATATATATATATATATATATATGCATTAAAGAGAGGGGGAATAACATAGTCAAACGAGATGGATCAATTGTCATGGAGGTGGAATAAAAACACTGGGCTCATCACTGCTCAAGATGCATTTGATTCACAATGGTACACACAATCAAAGCATATAGAATGGTGGCAGACAACATTATGGAATGGAAGATACCTCTAAAAACAAAAAATATTTTTCTAGCTGGCCCCGAGGAACAACATATTGACGTGGGATAATCTTCTCAGGCGAGGCTTAAATGGGACAGGTATGTGCAGCTTATGCAACAACAATGACAAAAAAATTATCCATCTTTTCATATCGTTTAGAGTTACATAATTGGTGTGGAGAATTCTACAACTCAATCTATCCATGTTTGATAGTTGGAGTGGTGTATCATTGGAGAGTTGTACAAAGATACGGGTTTCAAAAAATTATGAGAAAAAGGAGCTCTCAACGACTGTCTACTGGGAAGTATGGAAATCTCATAACAATTTAATATTTGAAGGTGCGAGACCAAGAGTTAATGCTATTTGTAGTAGAATTATGGGAACATTAGATGGGTTTTCTGTATCCATAATCAAGAAATTTGAAACTATTCACAGTCCTCCTATTATACATCCAGTTAGTTGTAGAGGATATTTTGATCGATCTTTGCAATTGGGGAACAAGTATGGGTGAGTTGGGGCTGTTATATGGCTAAATGATTAAATATCAAATATTTGGGCAATTAGATGAACAAAATCAAATATTTGATCCACTTTTTTTCTCATGTTAGTTTTGAACACATATATAGGGAATATAACAAAGAAGTTGATATTTTATCGAAGGATTCTTTACATGAATAGGAGGGGTCTATTATATATCAAATTTTCCAAGATTCTAACATGCATGAACATGGGCTAATTCAATTATATTAAGATGTTGGAGGGGTACCTTAATTAATATAGTTACATGCTCAAAATTGCCTCTTCTCTAGCA